>CM031921.1:14407780-14956770 GCA_018703695.1 Prunus fruticosa
TGCAGAATATAAAACCATAGCAAAGAGAACAATTTAAAAAGCCCACCTCATATGTGAAAAGGGGCTTGCAATGTATCCAAGTCATGAGTCCCAATGGCAACTAGTGTTCTTCGCCTGTAAAATGATTAGAATATGTAAGCACCTCAACTGATAAACCACAGGAAATATTTGGGCAGAAAGACAAGCAGTAGCTCTTATCATAACTTCATGCATTCATTCTGATTGGTCTTGCTATTCTTACCGTTGTAGCACTTAAACAAACTATTCTGATTTCTTTTGTATTCTTACGTTTTTATCTAGTGTAAACGATCATATTGAATTGCAAATTTTTCACAGAGAAGTACGCCTTAACCAATACCAATAAAAAATTAAAACGGCGATAAAAATAAATTATCAAAAGAAATATTTCAAGCAACAGAATACAGAGAGAGATGGGAGCAACCAATGAGAGCGTGCCAAGCTCAATTCAGAATCAGACCTATGAGTCAAAAACATTACCGGCAGATATTTTGATGAAGCTTGTCTTGAGATAACAATGAAGCTGTTATGACTTCCCTTAATGAAGGTAACGCCTCTTAAAACAGCACAGAGCAACATCGAGGGCGAATGGAAGATGTCTGCAAGTTGAAAAAGGGGCCTCTATGAACTAAACAGTATCACCAACCAGAAAATAAAAAAACGCCAACCCTTTTTCATAGATCATATAACTACCTCTGGTTTTACATGCATTTTAATCATGGACTTATTACTAATGTTGGCCAACTTGTATGTAGGAACTCCCTCTTTCCTACTGAAAACACGAGACCACTTGACCCAGCCCTTCAAGGCAAAGTAAATCGTATCTGCGTATAAATAAATAACAAACTTCTTCAACCCTTCATATATTATGTGATGTGAACATCATACAACAATTAATTATTGTCATTAATTCCTAGATTACTCCTTGATAGTCTGAATGAGCCTACCCACTTAAGCAAATAAGAGCAGTATGTTTATTTATAAATATTTGGCCTCAACTCAAGGATTATATATGTTGATATCAAAATCTCAAACCAACCCATGAAATGGATTAGGGTAAAACATCAAGTTTCAATCAAAACAGGCAAAATAAGAAAAAGAATAACAAAAGCTACCTACCTATTTGCGGGAACTTCGATTTTGTAAATAACTTCTTCATCTTCGTCAACTGCATCATCGTCCAAATGCTTTTCTTTTCTAATAATTGCTTTCTCAATTGTCTACAACACAGCATTATTAATTAATCATTGCAAATTTTGAGAACATCTTACGATGAAAGATATATATCAAAGAAATTACAAAAACAATGTAGGATAAAGCAGCAAAATTGCTTACAACGTCGTCCAGCTCGATGCCGAAACTGAAGCATACTCCTTCAAACTCTTCCTGAGCTGTCACATTATTCAATTCAATTCAAAAACACACACAAACGAACGAAAGTGAATCATTCCTTAAGTATGCGATGCAGGAGAAGAGTGAGAGAATAATGGGAAAGACTGAGAGCTCACTGTAAGTTCTTCCTAATGCTGCAAACCGACGATCCCGTCCCACGCTGACTGTCAGCGTGGCGGACTTCGATTACTCTCTCCGATAGCGCACACAGACTGCCGGGGGTGCCAGGGTTTTTAGAAGACACAAAAAATATTCTTTATTTAATTTATGTTTCAAAAAATTCTTTCATATAAGCATATAAAATTATATTGAATTAATAATAAACTAATAAAGGAAAAAATAATAATTATATATATATAAAGATTGATAATTTTATGTAAAAAAATTTCTCCAAAATGAGAAAATTAGCCTTTGATATTAAATTGCACGTACATGCATTAAGATTAATTTTGTCATTTGCATATCATCAATTTTTAGCCAAGTAATCAACGAAAAGAGATTTTGTGAAAACAATTTGAAACTTCAACGATTGTTTGTGTAATTTTTAAAACCTTAGAGATTTGTGAAATCACCGAAAACCTTGGGAATAATTAGTGTAAATAACTCTTGTTTTATTTTTTTAGAACTAGCACGAGATAATTAGACCAAGGGAAAAGACAAGTCATTATTTTTCTTCGATTAATTCCTTCTGTTTTGACCCTTTCACACCCCAAATTATGTATATAATAATTTGCAAAATGATTGTACATATAGAAATATGCACACGAGAACTATAAAGAAGTAACGATCCTTTTTAACTTTTACAAATTCTTTGTATCCCTCAATTAGTAAATTAGAAGAACCCCTTGAATACTAATTTTACATAAGAACACTAGTGAGGTCAGTTGGAGAAAAAAAAAACCTTTAGCTAATCATTTGTTATTTTTTAATTAATTCTTAGTGTATTTCCATTTTACTATTTAAAACTACAGCATCGATCAATATTAGTTCAAACCCCTAATGCATCAATATCAACGATTTGTAAAGCAACAATTACCCGATTAAGTTTTTTCTTTCAATCAATATCGTAGGTACCTGAATAAATAAACATCTTATGGAGTTTCATTAATACTTCCATTGCTTTTTATGGATTCTCTCAAATTTTTCTATTCCAATATCCACATTTTCTTCATGTTTTGGTGTTTCCAGACCCATATTTCCGCCAATACCACTAGAATCCATTCGAGTATAATAACGTAAGACATTTTATCGCTAGTCACTTGCTAGTTTGTTGGCTTTGTGTTACATCCAAAGCTCGAATTTGTGAACCAAGGTGGTTGGTGTGAGTGGTTTGTCACTTTCATTCCTTAAGATGTGTAGGAGATTCGAACCCTACTCTCGTATGAAGTCACCATTTGGCCATCTCTTTACCACTTACGGGGCCGAAGTGTGTGAGCGGGAGTTAGTCTGGGTTGTGGTTAAGGCTTAAAGGTGCCCACCGATAGTTGGGGGCCATCGAGGCGCAGCCTCGTGGTTCAAACAAAAAAGAAGAAGCTCAAATTTGTGCACAGAATAATTTACAAATATGCTTGCAAAATAGAGAAGAAATAATGATCCTTTTGTGAAGCGATCAGAGCGTCCTTCTCAGTTAGCCTTTCCCCCGAGTGGGTGTGCTCTTCTGTTTCAGTTTCTATGGGGTCTTGGACTTTCAGCCCCCTTTCTTGCCTTTCGGCTTTTTCTTTAAGTATTATTCAGACCGAAAGTAAAAAAATAATAATGCTAGAGGTCTATACAAGCTAATGAAATACAAAATTTGGGTTAAATTACTCCAGTCATTCATAAAACATCTATCACTTTGTAAGTGTTTCTGGACAATACTATATACACATAAGAATATGCTATCGCTGCTTTAGTTTATCAGAAGAAACTTGTAATCTTACAATATACTCATCAACCCAACAAACGACCAGAAAGAAAAACTGTGCACATTTGTTGGATTAATATGAAATCTTAAACGCTATTCTGTTGATACACAAAACATGACCATCATATAATGGATGATCATAACTGGTCAGTACCAGGCTCACAACTGACCTGTTCGTATGTCCCCGTCAAGACGTTCGGCATTAAGTAGTCCCAGGAAGCTCTCTAAAGTTTTCATTGAAAATAGAATATGCACTGCAATTTTGAAACCACAAAATAAGATCCTGAAAGATTAACTGAGATATTGACATTGTTCACTGAGAAATTTATTAAGAGGTAATAAAATGCAAAAAAGACCTATTGTGTGTATGGAAGGACACACAAGCTAGCATGACACAGATGCGTGAGGGCACAGTGGGGAAGGAGAGGGAAGGAGACGATAATTAGGAACTACCAGAAATATTTGAGACATTTTGGCTGACCAATAAATTACAAGAGGATGATAAGGGAATCTTCAACAAATATCTGAGCAATGTTCAACAAATACCATTAAGCACTGCAAGAATTTCCCATGTCTCAGCATGCCATAAGTTCGGAAGTACTCAGGTAGTTCCCCATGGAAGGAAAGATAACCTATGGTCATTTAATTGTTGTAAATCTTTTCTGGTTTTTTTATAACCCCTTCCAAACAGATCCCTGTTTAACTTCCTTCTTTTAATAGTGATGATGCAGTTTTTGCTAATAATTTAGCTTTCACTACAACCATAATTTACATGATCAAGAGCAAATATATCCACAATAGACTGCATACCTGACTTCGCCAGGCTGCCGCTTTCCAAGATTCAGGAGGATGATACCAAAACCTGTGCCCAGTATCTGAATATAAAGCAATAACAAACATAAATGACATAAAAATTCAGTTTAGTGATCCGTGCTTTGAATAGAACTTAAAGAATGGCAGAACAAAGAGGTACTTTATAGAAGATACAAAGTGTGCGTTCATAAACAACAGAAACTAAGAGAAACGGGGAAACTTACATATAAAGGGCCAATGTCCCATCTATGGGCAACAGGTGCCAAAATAAACCACATAATGATAATAATCCACATCTTCACACTTAGAGAGAAAATTGCCATCAAAAGGATATCTATCAATGAAACACAAAAGAGCTTTCTGTCAGTACATTGTGTCTTTTTGGCAGATAACAAGAACTCAGATTGATGCCTACCAGGAAGCTTCAACTTATCATGAAGAAAGCTGTACAATGTCCTCTTCCACTGGCTTGATGATTGTGGAAGCTGAAACTTCTGGAAATACAAAAATTACGGGAATACCATCAGTTGAATCACAGTAAAATAAAATTGCATTAACTCTTTTCAATAGGAGAACTGATCCAATCATACCAGATCTTCATCATCATCGTCATCATCAAATCCATCCTTAATATGCTTAACTGGTGCCTTTGGTTTGACAGCAACAATAAGGGAATACTTGACAATAAACAAAGATATGATAAGAAATCCATAGCTTGTCACCAAATGAGCCAAAAACCAAGGAATATTAACTAAGAAATTGTTTTCTCTATCATTCCAAGGTAACAAACCTCGCTCAAAAGGAAGGGAAAAAAAAAAGGCAAGGTCAATGAAAAATTTAAATGATGTGTTGCTTATTAAATCAAGAACCATTTAACCTTGATCCATCAAAATCTGTAATTCAGGTAGCTGATTAAGTCAAAGTAGTCAGCAGTTTTGTAAAAGTAAATTCTACCAATTAAACCACTCCTGACAACCAAATCACAATTCCTAAAAGTTTGAACAAAAATACAGTGAAAACTCCAAACAATTTCTAGATGAATGTGAGCAAGAAACTCATGTGAAGCTTACATTAACTTAACTATATATATAAGGAGATAAAAATATAAATCAAGTGATAAATATTATGACAAGACCAATACCACCGTCACTGAGTTGTAGGTACACATCTTGCCCACTTTTGCTATCATGCAATACATTGCCTCCCAATATAATCCTCAACTTCTCGATTGGTAAATGGCCATTCTCAGCTATCAATTTTCGCAAATCATGTACCTATTTATGACAGAAAGTGTAAGCTCATTCACATGTGATGACGTTCAACTTTAAACAGTGCTATTACAGTCATATTTTTCCGTATAACAACAAACCATAAAATTCTATGAAATAATAAATCTTTTAAAACATTAAGAATCACCAGTTATATATTTGGTTCTGCTAGATATTTTACAGAACGCATGGGATTAGTATGTCAGAAATCTCAGATTAGCTACAACTAATTGTAGTGTTTGACAAAATCACAATGTAAAGGTAAAGCAATGAATTTGTGATAAGTATCTACACACTCTAAAGTAATCCGCACACACACATATATAGGGTTATTACACAATCACCCTTGAGATTTAGCATGTTGACTTCAAACCCTGCACTTCCAGACTTTACAATACAACAACTTGCCAGTTTTTAGTAATCATAAAACATTTCCACATCACTCCAAGAGCAACACTCAGCCTGCGGTAACTCCTCATCAAAGTATCAGTACGAAGATCAAGAAATTAACCCTGCATATGTGTGTGAAATTGGGCTGGTGTAGATGGCCACACTCCGGAAACGCACTCCTTGTGGACCAAAGTGCATTCCCAAAAATTAATAGCAAATATCAGATTTTCTGAGAGATTGCTTTAATTAATTGAAACGGAAGCATATAGAGCTTAGAGGATTGGTTGTCCCAACAAATGCAGACCCTATGTCTGTGTGTGTGTGGAGAGAGAGAGAGAGCAGTTATCATGCTATCATATGCTCCTGGTTGTTTAACCAAAATTTATTGTTTTACAAGAGCTAAAATACAAGTGAATTACAAAAAATCACTGAAGTAACTATCATTAGATGTAGGGTATCATTTTCTTATTTTAAGGCATCACCCTCTCAGTAACCAAGAGTTAAACAAATATTGGCACCTAATGCAGGGTTTAATTAACGAAAGAGAATGACATACCAATACTATCCCAATTGACACTTCCATGTTGAAAAATATTGGAATCACTCAACAAGATGGCAAATGAAACTGCTTTACGGGGCAGGTTCTATAGTTGAACTCCACAGGTAAGAGGCTCCGTTAAATGGTAAAATAAGAACATTTGTCTAAAGCAAAGGAATTTAGCCTCACTGTACGGAACAACGCACATCCTTAAGTCCCAGAGTTTTGTCATCACAAAAGGCGGAAAAGGTTGTGGATTGTAATAAAGCAACATAATTGAAGCGTCTATTTCTTAGAGGCAATTCGATCTCACCAAATCTATCGCATGCATTCCTAATTTATTAGCCAAAATGCTTCTGGTCCACGTAGAAGTCTCCGGCAAAGAGAAACATATACACACCCTCAATGCTAGCAGAAGAAAAAGACCCCTGACTCTAGGTTCAATTAGCTCCCTGACACATTGGTCTAGAAAACCCAATATGAGTCCATAAGACTAGGAGACCAACAACAGTGAAAAGAAGATTCCACAAACAATTGGTCGTGTCTAACAACTGGTTAATTGCTTGACTTGGCCATGTTTCAATTTTTCAATTTTCCTCTTAGCAATGGGTGTTAAATTCATGGAGTCACAAACAGCCTCAAACAATCAAGAATTGCTAATCTGGGTCTTAATCAATTATGCATACAAACCATTACAATGAACAGAAAATGAACAAACATAACTACTTTTACACATGCAATCCGAGTCTCCGGGGTTTCATCATTCTTCCATATACAAACATACACAGATGTTAAAAGAGAGACGGGCAAGAAATACGTACTCTGATGGGAGAAGGGACATGGAGACGAGAAGGGGGAGCAGGGCCTATGGTTCTCACAACGATCTCCACCTTCTTCTGAAACTCCTCTTCACCATTGTCGATGTTCTTCCTAGAAATGGGCATCAACTCCTGCTCCTCCACAATCTCATCCATAACATATCAACCACCAGCGCCACCACCACAATTCTTTTCTGGGTCTCCGTCGACCGTCACCAAATTCACAGACACCGGCGTCCGTACAGTTGCAGCGGAGTCCGTTCGCGGGCTTTGGTTTTGGGCGTTTCTGTCAAGCTCGCAGCAGTCAGAAGAGAAGCAATGGACCGGGTTTGAAGGGTAATTGGTTCGTACAATGGTTCGGGTTTCACACATCCAGACCCAGACGGAATAGGATCAGTTTCTCCCTAAAGGCTAGGCTCTAGCGAGAACTTCTTTTTGCGAACCATTGGTGCGAACTTCTATCTACACCATTGGATAAGCTTTGACGGTTAAGATTATAAGTTGGGTCCAATTAGGTTTCACGTAGAAACGGGTATTAAAAAAACCCATGAATCCAGATCATATTCCTCTCTTCTTCTTTTTTGGTCTGGATTTCATCTTCCTCTCTTTCTTCCACACCTCTCTTCTCCATATTTCTCTCAATCTCTCTTACCCAGACTCCACCCAACACGCCACCCTCCCGATCACCACCTTCTCACCATCATGCCCAGCCACATCTCAAGGCATCCAAACATCACACCCACCGCCACTCTCTCTCTCTCTTCCCTAATCCTTACCCACTTGCGCCAAGCCCAGCCCAGACACCCGAGCTCCCACCACCTAAGCCTCCTTCCCAGCACAGTCATCCCGCCACATTACCCATCCCTCTTCCTTCTCTCTCCCACTTTCTTTCTCTGTTACTCCCCTTATCTCTTCGACATCCCAAGTTCCAGTTATGAACACCAATAAACTAAAAATTCAGCCAACACCATAGCTCCCAACCTCATCCACATCGCCATCCCAAGTTCCAAACCTTCCCTCCCCATCTCATTCCCTTTTTATTCAATATTATTGTCTTTCAGAATTTTTCGTTTGGTTGAATGTTATGAAGATTGATTCTCTTGATTTTTTGATTTGCCCTTAGATTTTGTAGACTTTATTTTTTGTATGGAGTTTTTTCATCTTGTGGGTTCACTCCTTTTTGGGTGTTCCTTTTTGACTATCGTAGGGAGTAAGAAAAAAGAAGATTTTCTGGGTTATTTTTTGTCAGAAAATCATCTCTTTT
This sequence comes from Prunus fruticosa, assembly GCA_018703695.1. Taxonomy (NCBI): domain Eukaryota; kingdom Viridiplantae; phylum Streptophyta; class Magnoliopsida; order Rosales; family Rosaceae; genus Prunus; species Prunus fruticosa. Next base: position 14,416,185 of record CM031921.1, read on the forward strand.
TTTTCTATTCTGTTGCTGGAAGGAGTTTCGTGTGCACAGAGTTAAGTGGGACATCCACCTATGGGCCCATCTAACCAGAATATTTTCCTTACCCATGAAGTCTCCTGAATTCCATTGAAATTCTCCTGGATAATCATCTCCTCTGATAGTTTCATTTTGTATGATGTAGGTCCATAGACGGTCAAGCTATGGAATTAGAGAAGAGAAGATGATTAGAGGGAGAGAGAGAGAACGCGAGAGAGAGAGCGTAGAAGAAAAAGATGGAGAGATGAATCCGGAAGAGAGAGGAGCAAATATGAATAATTAATGTTGTGTTTTTTATGGGGAAAAAAGTTGTTTATGTTTTGATGAATTTGTAATAAATGGAAGATAATATCAAGTGGCAGCACCTGAATGGTGTATCATTGGTGTATCGTTAGTGCTTCATACAAGTGTCATTATCTCGTAACCACGTGTTCTCAGAGTATCATACAAACTCCGCGCAATATTATATTCGACTATGAAGTTTGAAAATCTAAATTTGAGTCTGGGAAATTTGGAATAACAATTGGAGGAAGAGTAATGAACTCAATCTTAGTATATAAGAAAACTTGATTTTGATAAATTATTTAAATTTTTTAAAGTGCAAATTATATTTTAAAACCCAAAACATGTAGAAAAAGTCATAAGGAGTTCATAGGATTTTTTTGGCGTATTTGTTTGTTTTTTTGATGAATTTGTTATGATTTTTGAAAGTTAAAATATTAAATAAATAGTAATAAATGGAAGAGAATTACACGTGGCAACACTTAAATGGTGCATCATCAATGCTTCAAACAAGTATCATTATCGTGTAGCAATGCATCATCAAAAGTATCATTTTTATCTGTTATTATCTTTAAATATTCACCAAAATCTCATAAAAATAAAAAACATCCCCTGAAATTTCTACAAACTCCTTGCTATATTATCTTCCAATATGAAGTACGAAAGTCTAAATTTGAGTTTGGGAAATTTGAAGCAATAATTAGAGGACATGAATCATTTATATCCGTTCTACAAGTATCACGCCACCAATACAAGTTTCATAAAAGTATCATAACAAATTTTAAAAGCATCACGAAGATGTCATTAAGGCTTCAATACTTATTAAAATTTGGGAAATTAATAAGAAAACGTGTACAAAAGAATGCAGGCTATGCAAAAGTGAAGTGCATAACCAAAATATTATAATAATTGAAATTCTTGTTGAACCCAAAACTTATATTTGAATAAAAACAAGAATTAAACACTCAAACTAAGAATTTCAAATGAAACCCACTTGTTGGATAGGCTTCAACAATATGAATATAAGAATTCAATCAAACACCTGATATGAGAATATCAAAATGAACCCATAACAACTCTCAGCAGTACTAAACATTTCATTTTGAAGCATTTACAAAACATATTTCGGTGACAAATACAATAAATTTCAAGATTTACATCGGAATAGGTAGCAAGTAGAATACTAAAATATAAAAACAAGATAATAAATGTTGGTTCGAATTCAGATTCGATGATGATTTCCTGCATTTAGAAACTGGTCATAAAGAATAGTGGACATTCTAGGCAATTGGCATCATGCCATACCACATTTGTCAATGAGAACATATGATGATATATCCTCAGGGGCCAACTTCAAATGGAATTTCCAACTTTTACTACCTTGTCTTATACTTCTTTACAAGCAAAAGAGTTGTGAGCATTGAAACGGATGATGTAACATAATCATTCAACTTGGTAAAAACCAGAAGGTAAACTAAAAACCTATGTACCTGACCATTGTACCAACAGAGTCTTCATCTATAAACGGAAAGAAGAAGAGCATAAAATTAATTACATGTATATGATAACCATTACATTGTTCTAGATAATTAACAATTACCTTTTGTCGTATATGACTTGTATCTTAGAAAATTGATGAAGTCTAAGATTAGGAACCAAGATGAGAGGCAACACATTTACTTCAGAGTATCCAAGAAAGCAAATGTTGTTGAAAAACTAAAAAACCAACACCAGCTAGCTCAAGAGACAAACAAACCAAACAACACAGCAAGCAAGTAAAACCTCAGAGACACAGAAGAAGAAAAGAAAGGAAGAAGACTAACGCAAGAAACTAGAGAGAGAATGGAGAAGAAAAGGCTGAAGCCACGTCTGATAAGTTCACATTCACTTAATCAAAATTTTACTAAAACTCTATCATTACAAAATAGAGACAACGTCTCTTTGAGGGAAGACTTTCCAGCAAAAAGAGAAAAATGCTTTTTGACGACAACCAACAGCATGCTTCATAGGGAAATACAAAAATAATCTCATTGAACCAATAAACAGAGTATACCACCCGACAGTATGAGCATGCTTTTACAAAATGAATAAAGTAGCTTTGGATTCCTCTTTAGCTAGGTTTAACTCTCAACAAATGTGATGAGAGTGTTTTGTTGGCAAGTCTTATAAAACCATTTATAGTGCTTGACTTTGTATCAGCTTGGTTAGCAAGCCTTTCTCCTCTCGTTAAATTACGTGGTAAGTAATACAAAGGACATATAATTGAAACGAGAAACATTTCGTCTGATATCTCTGTTTAGCAAGTTAAAAGAAATTAAAAATACAAAAACGAGAAACCTTTCCTCAAATGTCCAAGCATCAACAACAAAAACCATTCAAAAAAAAAAAACCTCTTAATGGAAATTCTCTTCTCCAAAAACAAACTGCATTCATGCTGCCAATAAACAAATTACCATTTCTTGAAGAAGCAATGACTGATCTTGTTTCCACAACTATGGTCAATCTTTTCACTTCATTTTAAAAAAATAAACATATCATCAATTTCATTAACAAGAGTCATCCTATAGCCAAGATTCTCATGCCTACATAATACACAGAAGCCATTGGAAAATAAAAACATGCTTTATAATAGTTACCAAATTTGTAGGGCAACCAGAGCTTCTTCCCTACTTAGGATGGTGAAACTTACAAGAAGTGCCAAATTTGCAAGTCTCTCTCCTCATATAATACTACCACCAAAGAATCACAGCACATCCTATCCCGAAGAAGAAAAAAAATTCACAACACAATCAAATAAAGGAGATTCACAAACTTTCAAGGACTACCAAGATCTGCTACTTTTTCTACCATCAATATCTCTACAATTACCCTGCTTATGATGGTTAAAAATTTATCAAAACCGTGAACTAGATAGAATGAACCAACAAGAAAATACCCATTTTTTTCATAACCAATCCAGAATAATTAATCAGGAAACATATTTAAAGAAAAAATAAATTGGCAATTAGGAATTTATACAAACCAAGAGCGAGAGGGTTCCAGGAAGGAAGAGGGAGAGAGGAGACAAACCAACCTAGATTATGCAAAAATAAAAATAAAACTTGAAAGCCATAACGAAATAAGATATTGAATTCTTGAAATGGATACTTACAAACCAATCATACTTCTTCTTGGAGACCATGTAGCCAGAGAGAGAGAGAGAGAGAGAGAGTGTGTGTGATAGATGAGGAGAGGAGAAGGAGAGGGAGAGCAGAGAGTGGGTGTGGGAATTTTAGGGTTTTGGTATGGAAAAGAGATAAGGAGAGAGGAGGGGAGAAGTGGTTTGAAATTTGGGGCTGAAAAAGAGAAAAGAAGTGTGAATTTTTTTAGGATAAGGGAACAAGAGGGCTAGCGCGAAATTAGAATTTCACCAAAAAAAGAGCACCAACCAATTTTGTTAGGGAGGAGAAATCAATGTCTATGACGCACATGCCATGTCATAGAAATCAATGTCCAAGACTCTGCCACGTGTCAATCTATTATATTTCATATTATTTCTCTATAATTTAATTTTTAAAATTCATAATAAATAAATTAAAAAATATAAAAATACACAGAAAATTCCTATGAATATCTTGTGATATTCTCTTCTCCTTAAAGCTTCAAAATGCTAATTCTAAATTATAAAAATACAAATCAATAATAAAAACTTAACTTTGTTCATAGATATAAAATCAAACCATTCTATTGTTGGGTTCATTTTTACACATGATTTATCATATTATTCACCCAATATTTTGAGTTAGTTCTTGACATTTTATAGCCTTTTACTTTCTTTTTGTGTTTTCATAGTTTTTATTTTAGTTAGAATGAAAATGAGCTAAAAATGCATTATTGGTTATAAATTCTGTTTTTGTTCATTTTCGTAGGTCAACTTCTTGGCCTTGGATCAACATGCTCTTGTACTCGGATGAGTTGAAGATCTTCATGAAACTTGTTCCAATGGATGTTAACTACAACATAACCGAATTTGAGCTCCATTGAACAAGTATAGCCCATCCAACCGATTCTACATGTTACAACAGCTCTAGAAATTTATCTTGGGCCTGTTTTTACCTCCATAATGTTATGTTGATTCTTCTTGTTACCATACCATTTGGTAACAAGAAATTTCTTTGATTGAGTGTAATTTTATGAGACAAAGAGCATCTTTGTGAAGACAAAAACTCATCATGGCAAGGAGAGAAGGAGGAAACAAAGTCAAAAGTACCATGATGAAAGGAGGAGAGAGATGATAGCATAGAGAAGGCATCTTCCTTTAGGCATTTGACTTGGGCAGATTGTAAGGCAGCTAAGGAACGGATAAGAATTGTAAGGCATCTTCCTTTAGGCATTTGACTTGGGAAGAGTTGTAGTGTGGAAGAGTAATTGTGAACTTGATAAGAATGCATAGTCACTTGGCTTTGATAAATTATTAAGAATGCATCATACAACTTAGAAATATAGTATGTACTTGATAAGAATTTTAGCCTATATGTTGAGAAATTGTGAACGTGGACATTCCAAAAATAAGGTCACAACATGGAAATAGAACATTACTTTATATATTGATATCAATTTCATATAGTATAGTTTGTTTTTGTATATGAATATCAGTTTCACATAGAACATTACTCTAATACAACCTCTTGCGTGAAATAACAAAAAGTTCACGCTTCTCTCTCAGCCCCAAATCAAAACAACACTCAATTTTTCTCTTCAAGAGCCAAACCCTAAAACTCCCACACCCACTCTCACTCTGCCTTTCTCTGGTTCTATTTCTCACTACCAAAAAAAAAAAGTCATTTACGACATAGCATTCCATTACGAAGATCTAAAATCATGATTTCATATATTTAAATTAATGAGAATCATTTGATCAAAGAAGCAAGAATGTATGTGATAGAATGGTTTGATTTATATCTATGAAGAAAGTTAAGTTTTTTATTATTGATTTGAATTTTTATAATTTAGAATTAGCATTTTGGAGCTTTAAGTAGAAGAGAATATCACAAGATATTCATAGGAATTTTGTGTATTTTTATGATTTTTAATTTATTTATTATGAATTTAAAAAATAAATTATAGAGAAATAATATGAAATATAATAGATTGACACGTGGCAGAATCTTGGACATTGATTTCTATGAGATGGCATGTGCGTCATAGACATTGACTTCTCCTCCTTATTTTGTTTTCGCTGGCGCTCTTTTTTTGGGTGAAATTCTAATTTCGCACTAACCCTCTTCTTCCCTCATCCTAAAAAAACTCACGCTTCTTTTCTCTTTTCAGCCCCAAAATTGAAACCACTTTCCCCTCCTCTCTCCTTATCTCTTTTCCAGACCCACACCCACTCTCTGCTCTCCCTTTCCCTCTCCTCATCTATCACTCTCTCACTCTCTCTCTCTCTCTCTGTGGCTACATGGTCTCCAAGAGGTATGATTGGTTTGTAAGTATCCATTTCAAGAATTCAATCTCTTATTTCGTTTTGGCTTTCAAGTTTTATTTTTATTTTTGCAGAATCTAGGTTGGTTTGTCTCCTCTCTCCCTCTTCGTTCCAGTAACCCTCTCGCTCTTGGCTTGTATCAATTCCTAAACGCCAATTTGTTTTTTCTTTAAATATGTTTCATTAAAAAAATTTCTGTAATGGTTCTTAAAAAAAGGGGTATTTTCTTCTTGGTTCATTCTATCTAGTTCACGGTTTTGATAAATTTTCAACCATCCTAAGCAGGGTAATTGTACAGATTTATGGTAGAAAAAGTAGCAGATCTTGATAGTCCTTGAAAGTTTGTGAATCTCCTTTATTTGAAATTGATGATATGTTTATTTTTTTAAAATGAAGTGAAAAGATTGGTCATACCTGTGGAAACAAGATCAATCATTGCTTCTTCAAGAAATGGTAATTTGTATATTAGCAGCATGAATGCAGTTTTTTTTTTTTTTTTTGTGGAGAAGATGATTTCCATTAAGATGTTTGTTTTTAAATGGTTTTTGTTGTTAATGCTGGGACATTGGAGGAAAGGTTCTCATTTTTGTTTTTTTAATTTCTTTAACTTGCTAAACAGAGTATCAGAAGAAAGGTTTCTCGTTTCAATTATATGTCCTTTGTATTACTTACCACATAATTTAACAAGAGGAGAAAGGCTTGCTAACCAAGCTGATCCAAAGTCAAGCACTATAAATGCTTTCATAAGACTTGCTAACAAAACTCTGGTCATATTTGCTTTCTTGGATACACTGAAGTAAATGTGTTGCCTCTCATCTTGGTTCCTTATCTTAGACTTCATTAATTTTCTAAGATACAAGTCATATACAACAAAAGGTAATTGTTAATTTGCTAGAACAAAGTAACGGTTATTGTATACATGTAATTAATTTTCTGCTCTTTTTGTTTATAGATGAAGACTGGTTGGTAGAATGGTCAGGTACATAGGTTTTTACTTTACCTTTTGGTTTTTACCAAGTTGAATGATTATGTTACATCATATGTTTCAATGCTCACAACTCTTTTAGCATATTTCATTGCTTTAAAAGTTGGAAGTTTTTCCTTTCCAATGCAATTTCCTTCCCTTTTGCAGAATCATAGAGCTTGCTTTCAAACTAAATCTTTTTGCTTGTAAAGAAGTATATGACAAGGTAGTAAAAGTTGGAAATTCCATTTGAAGTTGGCCTGGAGGATATATCATCATTTGTTCTCATTGACAAATGTGGTATGCATGATGCCAATTGCCTAGAATGTCCACTATTTCTTTATGACCAATTTGTCAAATGCAGGAAATCATCACCAATCTGAATTTGAACCAACATTTAATTATCTTGTTTTTATATTTTAATATTCTACTTGCTGGCTATTCAGATGTGGATATTGAAATTTATTGTATTTGTCACCAAAATATATTTTGTAAACGCTTCGAAATGAAAGGTTTAGTGCTGCTTGTAGTTGCTAAAATATAAACGCTTTGTATGTCACCAAAATATTTTAGTATTCTATCTTTATTTTGCATAGCCTGCATTCTTTTGTACACATTGTCTTATTAAATTTATCAAATTTTAATAAGTATTGAAGCCCTAATGACATCTTCGTGATGTTTTTAATAAGCATATTTTGACAAGAAAAATGACATTTTTGGAGCTTTATGTACAAAGAAAACATCGTAAAGGATTCCAACAAATTTTTGAGAATTCTTGTAATTTGTATATGTATTACAAAAATATGCAATGTAGTAATATTTATTCTATTACCCAGAATGATGCACCAGGGACGCTCTAGTGCATTTGTTGTGACACTTTTATGAAACTTGTTTTGGTGGCGTGATACTCGTAGAACGGATATAAATGATTCATGTCCTCTAATTGATGATCAAATTTCCCACACTCATATTTAGACTTTCGGACTTCATATTAGAAGATAATATAGCAAGTAGTTTGTAAAAATTTTAGGGTATCTTTTTTATTTTTATGAAATTTTGGTTAATTTTTAAAGATAATAACATACAAAATGATACTCTGACGACACATGGTTATATGATAATGACACTTGTATGAAGTATTGATGATGCACCGTTTAAGTGTTGTCACACTTAATTCTCTTCAATTTATTACTATTTATTTAATGTTTTAACTTTAAAAAATCATAACAAATTCATCAAAAAACAAACAAATATGCCAAAAAATCATACGACATTTTCTATATGTTTTGGGATTTAAAATTTAATTTTCACTTTAAAAAATTCAAATAATTTATCAAAGTCAAGTTTCCTTATATTCTAAGATTGAGCTCATTGCTCTTCCTCCAATTCTTATTTCAAATTTCCCAAAATCGCATGGGATTTGTATCAAAATGATACTCTAATGACACGTAGCTAAGCTATTGATGATGCACCACTCCTTATGACATTTTCAACATTTTCAAATAATTTATCAAAGTCAAGTTTCCTTAGATACTAAGATTGAGATCATTACTCTTCCACACTACAACTCTTCCTCCAATTATGAGTTTAAAATTCCTAAACTCAAATTTGGACTTTCAACTTCATAATCGAATATAATATCATAAGGAGTTTGTATAAATTTTTGGTGTATTTTTTCAATTTTGTGAATTTTTAAAGATAATATAGACAAAATGATACTCTCTAAGGACACGTTGTTACGCAATAATGACACTTGTATGAAGCACTAACGATGCACCGTACAAGTGCTGCCACGTGATATTATCATCTATTTATTACTATTTTTAAAATGTTTTAACTTTAAAAAATCATAACAAATTCATCAAAACAGAAACATAGCTTTTTTTCCCAAAAAACAAACAAGTGCTGCCACGTGATATTATCATCTATTTATTCATATTTGCTCCTCTCTCTTCGGATTCATCTCTCCATTTTTTTTCTACGCTCTCTCTCTCGCGCTCTCTCTCTCCCTCTAATCATCTTCTCTTCTCTAATTCCATAGCTTGACTGTCTATGGACCTACATCATACAAAACGAAACTATCAGAGAAGATGATTATCCAGCAGAATTTCAATGGAATTCAGGAGTCCCACTTAACTCTGTGCACACGAAACTCCTTCCAGCAACAGAATAAAAAAAAAGAGGTAATTTTCTGCAACAACAAAATAACCCAGAAAATCTTCTTTTTTCTTACTCCTACGATAGTCAAAGGAACACCCAAAAAAGGAGTGAACCCGCAAGATGAAAAAAGACACAACTCCATACAAAAAATAAAGTCTACAAAATCTAAGGGCAAATCAAAAAATCAAGAGAATCAATCTTCATAACATTCAACCAAACGAAAAATTCTGAAAGACAATAATATTGAATAAAAAGGGAATGGGATGGGGAGGGAAGGTTTGGAACTTGGGATGGCGATGGGGATGAGGTTGGGAGCTATGGTGTTGGCTGAATTTTTAGTTTACTGGTGTTCATAACTGGAACTTGGGATGTCGAAGAGATAAGGGGAGAAAGAGAAAAGAAAGTGGGAGAGAGAAGGAAGAGGGATGGGTAATGTGGCGGGATGACTGTGCTGGGAAGGAGGCTTAGGTGGTGGCAGCTTGGGTGTCGGGGCTGGGCTTGGCGTAAGTGGGTAGGGATTAGGGAAGAGAGAGAGAGAGTGGCGGTGGGTGTGATGTTTGGATGCCTTGAGATGTGGCTGGGCATGATGGTGAGAAGGTGGTGATCGGGGAGGGTGGCGTGTTGGGTGGAGTCTGGGTAAGAGAGATTGAGAGAAATATGGAGAAGAGAGGTGTGGAAGAAAGAGAGGAAGATGAAATCCTGACCAAAAAAGAAGAAGAGAGGAATATGATCCGGATTCATGGGTTTTTTTAATACCCGTTTCTACGTGAAACCTAATTGGACCCAACTTATAATCTTAACCGTCAAAGCTTATCCAACGGTGTAGATAGAATTTCGCACCAATTGTTCGCAAAAAGAAGTTCTCGCTAGAGCCTAGCCCTTCTCCCTAATATGCAATGGTCAAGCTTGGTTTGGGTCCAGAATCGAACGAGTTCTCGTGCCCCAATTGCGCTTCAATTTTAACAAATTGGCCCTTGTTTTTTCTCGGTTTAACTACTCAGCTGGGCTCATTTGGCACTGCTTATTTAGGAAGCACTTCTGCTCATAAGCGCTTATAACAAAAGCGTTTTTATTATAAAGTTGTTGAAAATTTCATAAAAAATTGAAGGGCTTCCTAAAAAAGCAATTCTATGGCCCATAAGCACTTCTAAACTTTTCTACCAAACTCTGTCAAAAGCGCTTTCGATTGTCAGAAAGCACTTTTAGCCATTCCAGGCGCACTCCCAAACAAGCCCTATGAGGGGTCTTAGGTTCAAAATCCCTCTTCCTCAGCATTGCTTGTATAAAAATAAAAGATGTATATATGAATTTCAGTTAAGATTTTTTCGGTCAACGTATTTCACCACTAATATGAATGGCTAATGCATGTACAATATGATCAAAATAAACTAATCTATAAAGAAAAACCAGAAACCAACCCCTCATCAATCCCACCGCCACTCTCAACCCCATCGTCATCCCTCACCACCCTAACCCTCCCTTGTTTCTAATATCCATAAAGAAAGATATAAAGATTCTTTCTCTTCTTTAATTGCAGCAAGATTCCTCTCTCAAGCAAACAATCCAAGAAAGAAAGAAGAAGGATTAGGTGCAGAGGGATTGAAATTTCTACAGCAACCCTCCATTTCCTCTTTTCTGTTGAGACTAGGAGGGCTCTGACGTTCCCCGAACCATGAGACTGGGACAAAGGGTGGAGGATGATTGGGGTTCGTGGCCGTCGAAGAGAGAGGAGAAAGGTGTTTCAGACTCGAAATGACGCTTTTACCCCTCATTTTGATGGACAAATAGACAGAGTTGGATGGTAGGACCTAATTGCAACTATTTGTCCAGTTAAAGGATGTAATTGGCACGAAAAAAAGTTCACAGACCCAATTACAACTAGGGGCCAAATTCAGGGACGTCTACAGTAGATAACCCTATGTCTATTTATACTCACTCCAGATATAGAGATAAATTGTGCAAAAACTACTATTACAATGATCATTTGTATGGGGATGAGGTCACAATCTTTAGTTTCTTGGATAATGTACTTCGATTCCAAGGCTTTCAAACTTCACTTGGCCGAATTGGTGGCGTAATGTGTCAGGAAAGGCATCCACGAGCCCGATATCGACGTATGTCCATCATAACAGGATACTCTAAAAGTCTTAAAACCCTCTTACTTCGCCTTCCAACTCCAACCCAACCTCGAAAGTTTTGTCTTTCTTCATGACTCTTATTCTCTGAAGAATAGACATCACTCTGAAAATCATCGAAAGTATATTTGACCATTGCGCCCTCCTCGAAACCCTTGATATGGGATGATGTCACGGGTTTCGATACTTGAGGATCCATGCTTAGAAGCAAAATAGGTTAGGGCATTGAAGGTGGGAAATTGCGATGCCGAGGTTCATGGTATTGAGATTGATGCCCCAAGCCTTCGATCTCTTTTAGGGAAAGCAATATCCTTGGAATCTATGGTTCTTGTTCTTCTCAAGAGTTTCCCACACTACTACTCTTCAAATTGGAGAATGAGAGTGGATGGGGGTAATTATCATCTTCACTACTCTTCTCCAAGTCCTGATGACCTTCACCTTCTGCAAAAGGTATATAAATTTATGGTGGTTTACAAAATTATGAGATATATGCTTATAGAAAATGACAAAGAATAAGCTCGTGTGGTCTAATATTTGTTAAAATCATTGCATAAAGAGACTTTAACTATTGCTTATGAGACATAAGAATAATAAATAGTAGGGAATATAGATAAGAATATAAGAGATTAGGTACAAGGAAATAACATATGTTGTGCACTACTCTTAATAATACATACATTTTCTGGTAAATCATAGATTTGATAACATCTCAAGGAAGCCTCTTGAACCAACAACTTATGTTTGAACTTTTTTTCATCCATGTTGTAAATGTTCATCACTGTTTCTTTTGTAGTCCCCTCCCATGTGCACAACCCAACTCTCCGTCTATAATATTAAACATTGGATTTAGTTGGAGGAACAAATTAAACTTGTCAAACTATACAATTTAAATTGTTTATCCAATATTTCATGTCAAGAAAAATAACATGAAAAATATTATATAATTTTGAAAATAAAAAAAATTGGAAAATATTCTTGTCACCAAAATAATCTTTGAAATCATATTTGAAATGATTACATTATTATAAATAAATAAAATGTTTCACTTCCACAAGTGACAATTTATGTGACCTATGACTTAGTTGTGGAAATATAAGATCTAAGTTCAAGACTAAGTTGAATAAAAGTAAATTAAGACCAAAATAGTTGCAGAGTTTATATGCCAAATGTAATTTGAAAGAAAACAATTACACAAAGTATCTTTGAAGAAGATTGTTGCTATAGATCTTGAAACTGTCAGTTGTATCCTTTTTCTTCAGTTGTCACACATCTAATTAGAAACAAACGATAACTAGTCCTCAAAATGGCTTCGCAAACTTCAAACCCTAAGATATGAATTTGTGTGACAACGACCAATGAAAAAACAACAAAATTGGCACGCGATGTAGTTTAGGTAGAAATGGTACCTCAGGAGTTTCTTGAGTGCTTCCACAAAATAGCCAAGCTAGTAGTATTTAGAGAAGAATTATATCCTGATTATCTCTGGTAACTGGAATAACACAATGTAAATAAAAATAAAATTTATACAACAAATATATAGTTGTATTCTTCATTGGATGACAAATATTTAAAAACCATTTACAGAAAAGAATGATTAGCATGCATGAATCTAATTTAAAAAAAGATAAAATCTCCTTATTGGAACATTTACAACCAAGATTAATATGCATGCATGAATCTAATTATAGATTGTTAAAAATGTCCTATTGGAAATCCATTTACAACAATGAATGATATGTATGCTCTACAACAGCGGGCTAGGCTTTATGGAACGATAAAATTGAGCAACCCTCCTCTAGTTAAGAACCTAAGGATCCAAGAATATGTGACTCCTACAAAGCAGAATGTGACCGAGGTTTTAAATCAGGAGGATTTGGTGAGGAAATCAAAGAGACAAGTAGACATGGACCTCCTTACTGTCCATGAAACCCCAAAACGTGGGAAAGTTCCAAAATTAAAAGGGGTGGAGCATTCAGAAAGGGCGATGAGTGGCTCAGGCAAGCCAAACACGTTTAAAAGAAGAGGTGGAAAAGGCGAGAGGAAGGCACGGGAGAGGAGGTCCCAGCATGGGAAGAATCAACATATTCAATTGGGAAGAATCAACATATTCAATGAGGAAAACTTTACGGAGGTGAGAATTATGGGTGGGCACGGTCCGAATTCAGGCTGATTTTCGTCTCAATTGGAACCGAAATTGGTACTATTTACTCAATTCGGTTTGGTTCAATTTAAATTTTTATATATATAAAACTATATGGTTCTAGTCTAGTTCTAGTCTAGTTCAATTTTGAACTAGATTATTATTATTATTATTATTATTATTTCAAATTATTTATTTTACAAATTTCAACTGAAATTTTATTTCTTTGGCTTGAAAATTAACAAATTATCCAATTTCATACAAAAAGAAATATTGGGGCTAGAAAAGAGAGATATTTTGGAATTGAGCTTGGGTAAATATAAGTTATAAGATTAAAAATATAGCACTTGACATTAAATATTAAAATGATATATTTTTTAATTTGGCTAGTCCAGTTCGGCCCTTCGAATTTGTTTGGGCATAGAACTAGAACGAGAACTGGTTAGAATCGATTTGGTTTAGTTTTTTGAATTGAGTTTGACTTTTTGGTCAACACCATTTTTTTTTAGTTTTTTCCTGCCTAGTTTGGTTCCGTTGATCGGTTCTTCGTTTGGATGTCCACCCCTAGTACGAATTGAGGAAGTTGTTGTTGACCCGGCATATTGCAGCGTTGGTGGAGTTTCAAATCACCTTAATTTGTCAATACCTGTAGTAGAAATACATATAATATAAAGCTAAATACTTAGAATAGCATTCTTTAATAAATACACATCATAAACACATAGATTGAAAACTACAATGACAGGACCGAACCTAAATTCTACTTTGGAATCTCGCGAACCCCTGTGCTTATCCGACACCTGGCAGATGCCGAGCACACTTCACCAAAATGCCCTTATAAGTTTCAAAATTCTTTTTCAAGTTTGACTTATGCTGAAAATTCGGCAAAGTCTCCCATGTAAAATGATTGTTCCCCAAAATTGTTTATTTGTACAAACTTAATTATAATATTCACAATCTTTTGCAGGCAATACACAAATAATTTTGAATGGCCTCAGGCCTCAATGAATAAAGTAAAACATTTCACCCTCTAAAACTGAACTCAACTCTTAGAATACTGGGAATACTTAATCAATTTCCAATAAAACCCAACTGAACAAATTTTCGGCACTTGATTTTATGGCTGCACCTAGTAACTCTAGATTGCCTACGTACCCTTACAGAGGGATGTAGTTCTTCCACTTATTATATTTGCACATAAGTAGGCTACTCAAAGAATTTCCTCAAACCCATGAATCAATTTATATTTTACTTGCATAAATCATATGCAAAAACAAACAACTCATAAAGCACTTTTAAAAATCATTCATTCCTTGCTTCATAAAAAAAAAAAGGTAATAAAACTTTTACCCAAAAATACCAAGATAAAATCCTCAATTTTAGTTTAAACCTCTTAAAACCCAAATATTTCCCACCTAGGCGTACCCCTATTCATATTCCGTCAATTCCTTTAGTATACCGTCAATTCCAAGTACCCTGACTTTACATCCTCGCAGGCCTCGGAGACACAAAGTCATCCCGAGCTGCAATTCTCGCAAGACTCAGGGGACACCTAGTCAACTTGAGCCGCATTCCTAGCAGAACTTGAGGGACATGACATGCGTTGGGCCTGAGAATGCACATCCTCGCACCACACAATTTAAGTGTCCCCGAAACTCGTAGGGCATTGTTGTAAATGACAAAACTGTTTCAAAGGCGAGCTTTGGGGGGGTGGGTACTCTTGAGGTGGGTTTGAAAACCATATTCCAAATCTTTTCTCAACTTTCCCAAAATCAATTCACAACTATCTTCAAATATCGGAAATAACATTTAGGAATACCATAAAATACTATAATATTATCTCAAAAATCAAAATA
The DNA here is from genome assembly GCA_018703695.1 of Prunus fruticosa. Classification (NCBI taxonomy): domain Eukaryota; kingdom Viridiplantae; phylum Streptophyta; class Magnoliopsida; order Rosales; family Rosaceae; genus Prunus; species Prunus fruticosa. Next base: position 14,431,210 of record CM031921.1, read on the forward strand.
ATAGAGATATTCACAATTAGCGATATATATATTCATTCCATAATCATATACACCCATAATAGATTGCATGGTAATTTAATCAATGAAAAGTAATAACCTTTAAAGAAATCCCATATCGAATCAATTTTCTATCTAAACTCGGTATGCAAGAAATTCCATACTAAAATAACTACGTACTCTTAAAAACAAATGTCCATTGATTTACTAATAATCATAGCCGAGCTCAAGGCTCACTTTCACAACCCACCAATATGATATTCCAAGCTTGCCCAATTCATAACTTCAATTATCAATATAATATCCAAGGATTTCCATAAGATACTATAACAATCTCTTAATCCCAACATAATCAGAATAACTCAACTACCGGTTAAGACTCATTTACATGGTCATTCTAGTACTTCTTGAAGGGTAAAACTACCTCAGAAGACTCACGGTCAGCAGGAGGGGTCAAATTGTCCAAACTTGGTTACCCGGGCCCGCGGGGCCCACGACCTCCGATTCCCGATCCGAAAGTTCCTATAGATCAACAACATTTAGGATACATGTACTGCAAGATTGGTCTGAATCAAACGGTTCAATCACTCGCGATCGCACAATTGAGACGGTTATCGTTTAACACAAACTTTAAGTTATTAAATGGAACATCTGGAGCTCCGATTCACGATCCGCGAAATCCTACACCATCCTAGGAATGCCTAGATCAACATATATTAAATTGGAGTTGAATCCAACGGTTCAAACATATTGAACCTAGATAACGCCTAATATGAGATATCAAATCGACGATCAAACGATAACCAATTTCCTATCCGAGCATACGGTCGTGCTTGGGACGACATGAAGATGATTTTAGGACTCAAGGACTAGCCAAAAAGTGGCCCAAGCGCCGCCACACGAGTGGGTGTCCAAAACGGTTATGGCGATTGGAAAATGTCCAAATCGCCGGTCAAGACTTATACCTACGTGATCACCACATAGAGTGGATCAACTTTTGTTCTTGGACCTACCCCAAAAAGTCGACGGAAGTGACTGGAATCGGAGGTCGAAAACTAGCCAAACTATTATCGCTTAATTACCCACCAATACTCAAAAATTTCTCCTAAATATCACAACCAACAGCTAAAACAATTCGAGATGATGAGAAAGCATAGCTGGATTGCAAGATTTGGCCGTTGGAATCACCCGAACGAGCTTCCGAAAAATGACATAAAATCTGTCAAAAACCGGCCAAATTCTTGAATTTCGGGAGGCCTGGTTGAGCGGTGGAGGTGGCAATGGGGTGGGGCTAGAAGAGGAACTCACGCGGTCCTTTTGGGACCGGTGCCACCCCAAGTGGCGGTTGTGGTGGCTCTTAGAGCCATTGCCTGGAGAAGAAAAAAAAAACGAGGGGGAGGGGGCTCGACGAGAGAGAGAGAGAGAGAGAGAAATAAGGTCTTTTTAATTAAAAAATCCCTTTTCAAAAAATTTATGATTTTGTCAATGAACTATTTTTTATCATAACTTTTTCGTTACAACTCAATTTGAGCCCATTAAGTGTTTATGGACTCATTTTGGCATGCTCTACACAACGGTACAACTGAAATTCCCAAATTCTTTCCGGACAAAAAGTCAACTTTTAAAACTTTAAAATATTCTCTGAGTAAAATTGTCTTTTACTTGAATACTTGAATAATTAAGTATTAATTTAGAATTGGATTATTACATACAATCAAGTTTACCTTGAGAGATAATAAAGTAAAAACACCTAAGATTCTTTATTGCCTCTTGATCAAAGTACAAAGAGATATGAGATACTTTTTCGTGTATGAGAGAAAAGAAAACATAGGGCTATTTTGTTAGGCCAAACAAAAGCCAAAGAATAGGGTTTAAGATTAATTGGTAAAATTCGACAATAAAAAAAAGGTAAGTAGGCAAAGAGAATGCAAGTAAGAGAATGCAAGTGAGGTGAAGATATATTATTAAATAAAAATATGTATTTTTTTTAATTAACTTATTATATTAAAGTCAACCCAAAAAGGTTGGACTAATATTAAACAAAGGCAAGTTACAATGTTTGACAAAAAACAAATATTAAAGAAAGGCAAGTGGGGTAGACTAAAATTTTTGGGGAGTAGAAATAGCTTACAAAATTTGGACCCTCTTTAGTTTTCTACAGATTTTGCACTGGGCTACAGCCCACTTAAGCCTGTGAACAGTACACTGGGAAATAGTACATGAGATAAAACTTTTTTCTAAATTTCTTTAAATAGATAAGAAATGAGTTTCTCAAATTTCAATTTAGATATACAGTGATGAATGATGACAGTCTCACTTTTAAAACAGGTTGATATATTCACAAAACAAAATATTAATAGAAATTATATAAATAAAAAATAAAAAAAATGCTGGGTCTGTGTATTCTCACTCTTATTAGGATGAGGCTTTTGCTGCCAACCATCCATCCAAGATAAAACGACATCTCCAAACTGTGCCCTTCTTATTTTGATATTAGCCTTGGAGTTTGAAAGATAACCAGACATACACATAGAGATAACGCAGGCAGAGAAACATGGCATTGAGAATGTGGGCTTCTTCTACAGCCAATGCACTCAGAATCTCTAGTGCCTCCAAAGCCCACCTCTCTCCTGCATTTTCTTTTTCCAGATGCTTTTCTTCTGGTAATAAACACTCCTCTCTTCAACTTAATACTCTATTTCAAGTTAATGGGTTCTTAGTTTCTTTACATTTGTATGAACTGGTGACAAATTCAGCAGTTTGTAGGCTTACAGAGTATAGAATGGCCTAGCTTTTCACCAATGCATGCATATTTTTCATTTTTAATGCTGTATTTTGGTTCCGATGTTCTTCTTTAGTGGTTTGTGTAACATTCAAGTTTTTAAAGTTATGCAAATGATTTGGATTTATTTTTTATTATTTATTTATTATTGCTGCTAAGTTGAAAAGAATTGTAATTTTGGGAGTGATGTTGGATTTGCAGTTCTGGAAGGGTTGAAGTATGCATCTTCACATGAGTGGGTGAAGCATGAAGGCTCAGTTGCAACAATTGGTATCACTGATCATGCTCAGGTTAATATTAAATAATATACACATCTCCATTTCCACTTGTCAGTGAAAAAAAGAAAAGAAAAAGTAGTTAATTTGGTCCAAAAAATTCCCTATTGGACCTGAAGTTTGAAATAGCCCAGAGAGTGAGTGATGTAGGTAAGTTTTGTTTCAGGACCATCTTGGAGAAGTTGTGTTTGTTGAGCTGCCAGAAGCTGGTCGCTCAGTCTCTGCAGGTGCCAGCTTTGGAGCTGTGGAGAGTGTCAAAGCAACCAGTGATATAAATTCCCCAATTTCTGGTGATGTTCTTGAGGTTAACTCAAAGCTTACTGAATCACCTGGTTTGGTAATTAATCTTCCTTTCCACCTTTCCCCTTTTTACATACCGTGATATGGTTTGACATATTATATTGTTAAACTGTTAATTTAAACCGATGCCATTATTTACACCATACACAAGTATACAGTTTTTTGTTTATTTAACTTGCTTTGGGTGTGTTCTATATTGAAGATCAATTCAAGCCCATATGAAGATGGATGGATGATCAAGATTAAGCCCAGCAATCCATCAGAAGTAGAATCCTTGTTGGGTGCTAAAGAATACACGAAGTTTTGCGAGGAAGAAGATGCCGCCCACTAGAATTTGAACATGCAGGTCCCAATGATCTTGAACTAACTGGTTTTCAGCTGTTTAAGGTTTGATGTTTGATAAGAAGTTGTCATATATTATGAAAGTACTCCGGGCTCTAGGTTCCATTTGCTTTGCTTAATTATGTCCCTTTCTGTTGTACTATGTATCATCTTTCCACCTTTTGTCTGCACTTCATGTGAATTAAGGTTCATGCGAATGTTTTTGGACAAAAAAAAAGACAAAAAAGAATTAAGGTTCATTTCACATCGATGGCTATTAGTCTTCTCATTTCTCACACTATATAGCCAATAACTATTTGATTTAGTGACATTGAATATCCATTATTTTGAAGTAGGTTTCGAGTTCAAATTTAATGAAAGTCAAATAAGCACAAAGCAAAAAATAGAGAAAAATATCCATTAACTTTCAGGTTATACTGATGACGATGGAAGCTTCTTAATTTTTGCAAGGCAATTGTCTTTAGGACTTGTATGAGGTAAGTATCTCACTCCACATGCCGGATTGAGTCGTTCAAGCCTGCAGTCGAAAACTTCAAAGGTCAAAGACTATCTATTATATTTACAGATTAACAAGCATTTCGTTTTGTGCCATCCCTATGTAAGGTCATTTTTATATGAAGCACTGTCATTGTGACACATTAACATAGATAAAATAATAGTATGACGACAAGGACATTACAATGGAAGGACTTAAAAAAGAAGGGATGTGCATAATTCGAAACTATACAAAAGCATACATATTGTTAATGGATTTTTAACTGTTACGGTCTCCGAACTTGTACTTACGTGACAATTTAGTCATTTCATTGATATGACTGTCAATTTAAAGGATAGAACTTTTAATTTATGTACAAATCACTGCTAAAACGACCTACCTATTTTGACGGCCACATTGACAATTAGTTACAAATTTAGGGACCATTGCAATTAAGAACCCTATTGTTAACATTTGCGACAATTAGTTACAAATTTAGGGACCATTGCAATTAAGAACCCTATTGTTAACATTTGCTTAAACCAAATTTAAAATACAATAAAACTCTTTGATTTGATATCGTACCTGCCATTTATGCCGTTTCGATTTGAAATCTCACCTTTCATACAAGTCATTCCATTTGGACATATGAATTTAAAACGAGCGATTCAAATCCTACTACATCTTATAAATCCAAATGTCCAAATGGAACCTTACAGATTATATTCATGACTTTGAAGTTAGTTGTTTCAAAGAAAAGTGGAAAGAAAGAAGAAATGGAAAGCACGGAAACTCACTCATAATGAAGGAGAAAATAGTGAAGAAATATAGAAATTTCAAGCTTGGTCAAATCACTTCCTGGGCATAGCCTACTTCCTATTCCAAAGGGAATGAAAGTCCCTGCCTTGCCTTTATTTTCCTACAAAAACAAAATAAACAGTAAAAAATCCCACATCTTGTATCACATGCATTTGCTATTAAAAATTACATTAAATTATGTGCATTTTCTTGCTTACATTCCATCTTGAGGGATTAAACTCCTTTGGATCCGGATAATATTCTGGGTTCAAATGAACACCTCTGTACCACATCATTACTTTCCAGCCCTTTGGTATTGTATAACCTTGAAAGCAGATCATCTTCTAGTAAGTTTCTTTCTGTACAAGAAACAGATGAAACAAGAAAGGGAGAAAGTAGAGAAATTTACCAGAGACGTTCACATCAGTTGCAGCCTCCCGATAGCCATACAATGAGACGTTAACCACGCGCAGTGTTTCGTCGATTACCTGTTGTCAAAATATGTTACTCCAATTTCTATTAGCTGTATAGATAGTTGAAGTTCAAATCTGAGGGCAAGATTTGGGTATCAAAGGAAAATAAATCACCCTCCCTTTGTGCAGCATTTGAAATTAGTGGTCTCACTTTGAGCAAGAGTTTGCATTGTACCTAGAATTATTTCTAGGATTCAGTAGCACTTCTTGTCCTTATGATGATAAATCAATATTTTGCAATCTCCCCAAAAAAAGAGTAAGCATTTGCTATAACATAAAATATCCTCAGGGTGTTAAAATTAGACACGGAAAACATACCTTAGATAGATATTCCATCTGTTTAGTTCCTTTAAAGTTCAATCCCTCTTCTGGTGATGATTCCCTTTTAAGAATCTCCACCTGCTCTGCCTGAAACATTATAACATCTAGAAATTGGCTTCCAAAAATTTGAAATGAAACCGGGAAAATTTAATCGAAAAAGTGGAAGACCATTTTCAGTTCTGCAGCATGAAGACTAGTAAGAATGTTCAAATGCATCAAACCAGTATTGATATGCACCCACCTTGGCTTTTTGGTAGTATTCTGGATGTTCATTTAAGAAGAGAGTAGCCCACAAAGTGGCATGGGCTGTAGATTCATATCCAGCATTCAAGTACATGAGAATTATGTCTATTATCTCCTCATCATCTAATGTTTTACCATTCTCATCTTCAACTTCCATTAACAAATCCATCAAATCTGTTCTTTCCCGTGATAGATTATTCTCTTTTCTTGCCCTTCTTCCATCTACAACATCTTGAATAATCATAGCCATCTTTTTTCTAGCCTGATACATGCAACAATGTCATTATGAAGTCCAGTTTGAAAGGAAACAAAGAAATGAACTCAAATGAAGAATTCTATTTAGTATAATCTGACCTTAAGCGCTTTATGAAAAGCGAAACCGGGAAGGTTTATGGCCATGGCTCTTAGTCCATGATTGAGAATAGCATATTCTTTCTCCATGGTCTCCGTCATTGGACCAGTCTCACAGCTCAAGAAAATAAACATGATTATTTTAAAAGTTATCTTCCTAATCTCAGACAAGAACTCAATAGGCCTCTCTGCCTTGGCCAATTCATCCAATGAACTTACTATGGCATCCTTAATGTACTCATGATACATAGACAATGCCTTGTGACCGCTGATCGGGGCTGCGGTCAGCCTGCGAAGGCGTTTGTGTTCCTCTTCAGAAAGGCTCATAAATGATTTCCTTCCCATTAAATCGGAAGTTGATTTTGGCCAACCAGTCTTAAATTGTAAACTATCCATCAAGACCTGCCTACATGTTTCAGGTGCTGTAACAATTATGGTTGGCTTTCCAAACAAATAGGCCTTGTAAATTCCTGTGCTTCCATACCTGGTACCAACAGAAAAGTTTAGCATATATTTCTCATCAGATAGTTTCAACTTTGAGAGAGAGAGAGAGAGAGAGAGAGAGAGAGAGAGAGAGACCTTTTGACATAGTTGGAGATGAAAGAATCAGGATCATCAGATTTTAAAGCCTTGAGGAAAGACAAGGTGTTGCCAAGGAAAGGCCAGCCCATGTCACCTGGAGGCAGAGTCTTCTGCCTTTCTCCCAATCTGCTCACAAAATACCACTCATTTGCTCTCCTTAGGATCAAAAGCAAAGCACCAAACCCACCAATTGAAGCTGTGAAAACCAAACTCCAGAAACCCAACTCCATTTTCCACTTTTCTTGGATTTACAGGCTTTTAGACAAGTGACTGATGGAGCTAACACCAACCTTTTATCTTAGTAGAAATTTTGGACTCAAGTTTGGGTTTTGCATGTAGAATTTGACCTTATGCTCTCTGAAATACCAAAGCATCTCTCAACAGCATCTTTGAATGACAACAAAAAATTATGAATGAACCTAAAAGGATCCTGCACACAGAATTTGACCATACTATGTAATTAAATTATAAAACGAAAAAGTGATTACCTTTTTAGCTTACTATACTCTACCTTCTTATTAATTAAATGAGAAGAAATATTTCTGCTTTTGTAAACAACCATTGGAGAACAAATGCCACTAAAAATGTGACACAAGTTATTTATTAATTATTTTTTTATTTTAATACATACGATATTCTATTTTAATTTAATCCAAACTATGAGGAGGGAGATATGAAATCGGGTGTAGAGTAGAGAGCAAATCTGCTCAAATCAACTTGGAAAAGTAAAATTAAAGTAATTTGCATTTATCAAAAGAAAGAATGCATTCAACAACAGAAAGAGAGAGAGAGAAGATCAAACTCATTTCTTTACCTCAATCAACAAACACAATCCTAGAATACACCGTCCATGAATTTAAATGAAGCAAGTTTACATCCCATAAATTAAAAAGTCTACTAGCTCCACGAGTAAATATTTATTATTATACCAAAGGAAGCAAGGTTTGGCCCTATATTTTCAGGTTATGTAGATGGCGATGGAAGCTTCTTAATTTTTGCAAGGCAATTGTCTCTAGGAGTTGTATGAGGTAAGTATTTCACTCCACATCCCGGATTGACTAGTTCAAGCCTGCACTCAGAAAGTACAAAGGTCAGAAACATTGTAAGGAAGCACTTTTATATAAAGCACTGTCACTGTGTGACACATGAACATAGATAAAATAATAGTATATGACAAGGACATTGCAATGGAAAGGACTTAAAAAAGAAGGGACATGCATAATTTGAAATGATTAGAAACAATGTACGGTTGAAATTTAAGTTCTTTTGAATCTATACAAATGCATATATGTTGTTAATGAATTTTTAACTGTTATGGTCCTTGAACTTGTACTCGAGTTTTATTTTAGACTTTCAATTCAAATTTGAACTTTTGACATCGTCCAATTGTGTCAGCCATCAATTTAAAGTGTAGAACTGTCAATTCATATACAAATTAATCACCACTCAAACAACCTACCTATTTTGACGGCTACATTGACATCGCAAATGAAACTTAGTTACATATTCAGGGACCATTGCAATTAAAATTGTTAACATTTCCTTAAACCAAATTTACTATACAACAAAATTCTTTGATTTAAAATCTCACCTTCCATATTTACCATTTCTATTGGACATGTCACATACAATATAACTAAAACTCTTAGATTTGAAATCTCACCTTCCACACATTTTACTCCATTTTGACTACGTATGAATTTAAAATGAGGGATACAAATCCTACATCTTATAAATCCAAATGTCCAAGTGGAACCTTACAGATTATATTCATGACTTTGAAGTTAGTTGTTTCAAAGAAAAGTGGAAAGAAAGAACAAATGGAAAGCATGGAAACTCACTCGTAATGAAGGAGGAAATAGTGAAGAAATACATAAATTTCAAGCTTGGTCAAATCACTTCCAGGGCATAGCCTACTTCCTATTCCAAAGGGAATGAAAGTCCCTGCCTTGCCTTTATTTTCCTACAAAAACAAAATAAACAGTAAAAAATCCCACATCTTGTATCACATACATTTGCTATTAAAAATTACATTAAATTATGTGGCATTTTCTTGCTTACATTCCATCTTGAGGGATTAAACTCCTTTGGATCTGGATAATATTCTGGGTTCAAATGAACACCTCTGTACCACATCATTACTTTCCAGCCCTTTGGTATTGTATAACCTTGAAAGCAGATCATCTTCTAGTAAGTTTCTTTCTGTACAAGAAACAGTTGAAACAAGAAAAGGGGAAAGTAGAGAAATTTACCAGCGACGTTCGCATCAGTTGTAGCCTCCCGGTAGCTATATAATGAGATGTTAACAACGCGCAGTGTTTCGTCGATGACCTATGTTGTCGAAAGATGTTACTTATTACTTACATTTCTATTAGCTGTAGAGCTAGTTGAAGTTCAAATCTGAGGGCATGATTTGGGTATCAGAGGAAAATAAATCACCCTCTCTAGGATTCAATAACCACAGAAAACATACCTTGGATAGATATTCCATCTGTTTAGTTTCTTTAAAGTCCAATCCCGCTTCTGGTGATGATGCCCTTTTCAGAATCTCCATTTGCTCTGCCTGAAACATAACAACATCTAGAAATTAGCTTCCAAAAGTTTGAAAAGAAACCAAGAGAAGATAGCAACTGCAGGAAAACATGCAGTAGAGTTTTACGCTAACAATTTCTTTACGAGTACAACACTTAGAAGAACTAACAAAACAGAACAACAAATTTAACCCAAAAAAGAAGAAGACAGTTATCAGTTTTGGAAAATGAAGACTAGTAAAAATGTTCAAAATGCATCAAACCAGTATTGATATGCAACCCACCTTGGCTTTTTGGTAGTATTCTGGATGTTCATGTAAGAAGAGAATAGCCCACAAAGTGGCATGGGCTGAAGATTCATGTCCTGCATTTAAGTACATGAGAATTATGTCAATTATCTCCTCATTATCTAATGTTTTACCATTCTCATCTTCAGCTTCCATTAACAAATCCATCAAATCTGTTCTTTCCCGTGATAGATTATTCGCTTTTCTTGCCCTTCTTCCATCTACAACATCTTGAATAATCTTAGCCATCTTTTTTCGAGCCTGATACATGCAAGAATGTCATTATCAAGTCCAGTTTGAAAGGAAAAAAAGAAATGAACTCAAACGAAGAAATCTATTTAGCATAATCTGACCTTGAGTGCTTTATGAAAAGCGAAGCCAGGAAGGTTTATGGCCATGGCTCTTAGTCCATGATTGAGAATAGCATATTCTCTCTCCATGGTCTCCATCATTGGACCAGTTTCACAGCTCAAGAAAATAAACATGATTATTTTGAAAGTTATCTTCCTAATCTCAGACAAGAACTCAATAGGCCTATCTGCTTTGGCCAATTCATCCAATGAACTTACTGTGACATGCTTAATGTATTCATGATACATAGACAACGCCTTGTGACCGCTGATTGGGGCTGCGGTCAGCTTGCGAAGGCGCTTGTGTTCGTCTTCAGGAAGGGTCACAAATGATTTCCTTCCCATTAACTCAGCAGTCGCTTTTGGCCAACCAGTCTTAAATTGTAAACTATCCATCAAGACCTGCCTACATGTTTCAGGTGCTGTAGCAATTATGGTTGGCTTTCCAAACAAATAGGCCTTGTAAATTCCTGTGCTGCCATACCTGGTACCAACAGAAAGTTAAGAATATACTCGATTTCTCATCAAATTGTTTCAACTTTGAGTTACAATGGGAGCAGAGAGAGAGAGAGAGAAGCGACCTTTTGACACAGTTTGAGATGAAAGAATCAGGATCATTAGATTTTAAAGCCTTGAGGAAAGACAAGGTGTTGCCAATGAAAGGCCAGCCCATGTCACCCGGAGGTAGAGTGTTCTTCTTTTCTCCCAATCTGCTCACAAAGTACCACTCATTTGCTCTCTTTAGGATCAAAAGTATAGCACCAAACCCACCAATTGAAGCAGTGAAAACCAAACTCCAAAAACCCAACTCCATTTTCCAGTTTCCTTGGATTTACAGGCCTTTAGACAACAAGTGACTGATGTTTGGGTTTTTGCTTGCTTATGTAGTACCAGTTTTGATGAATATTTTGGTGACATGTCATAGAAAGAAAATATTTAATTCACAAAAAAATATTAAATGTGATGAATGAACCTAAAAGGATCATGCACAGAATGTTGATTAAGATTATAAAAGGAAAAAGTGATCCCCTATATTAGCTTACTATACCCAACCTACCTTCCTATTACTTAAAATGACAAGAAATATTTGTGCTTTTGTAAATAACCATTACAAATGCCTCTAAATAAGTAACACAGCCAACGGGTCTAACCCAGTGAAAAAGGATCTTAATTTGCATACCGGAAGTCCTATATTCGAACCCCCACAACATCTAAGTTGTGAGTGTGTGAGAAACTCCTCTCCCTTACTTAAAAAAAAAAAAAAAAAAGTAACACAATTTATTTTTTTACAAGTTATGACACAATTTTTGGACCATTATATCTGTAAGCTTTCAAGGATTGAGAAGCAATTTTGTTGCTCAAAATAAATTTACTTTATCTAAATATTTATGCATTGAATCCTGATAACATTTTAATTAAGATTTTAATATCTCTCCCATCTCATTAATTGTTTTATTATTTCTCTAAAAAAATTAGTTATTTAATTCTCTCTCTTTCCTATTTGACTTTTTTTCTCCCTTTTCCCTCTTTGTTCCTTCTACGTCTCTTTCCTCTCCATTCATCCCCTCTGCATCTTACAATTTTCCATAAGCCATTATTACCAATTTTTTTCTTTTTAAGAATGTGCAGTATCTAACCAGCTAAGCTTTTCCTTCTTAAAATTATATTTTTATAGCAGAATAAATTTTCTTCAATTTAATATTTGTTACGAAGATACTGAGTATATAGTTAAAACCAAAACATAGCGTATGAGAAATTCCATGAATTTAAATAACTGACATAAATACATTCCAACATTGGACGTTGTTTGTCTGGGTGAGAACAAAAAGTTATTAGAAATGAATTTTATCCCAGAATAAACGTGTAATGAAAATAAAGATATGGTTAACCAAAGAAAGTAATTGAGTGAAGAGTTTGAAAGTCAAAGAGATGCAGAGAGGCAGAGTTTAAACCTGAGATTTTGAGAGCCCTGTGCAAAATTTAAATTGAGGCCCTCACATAATCTAATACGAAAGTACTAAAATAAATCATTCGCCATAGCTTAATGTCATAAAACAAGTTTTTTATATCTAAAATTAATCATCAATTAGCATGCAATAGTAATCACAAATCACATTCATAAAAGTTTTAATATTTCCAAAGTTAAATATGAGTATGCTAGGTACAAAAATAAGCTCCTTAGGCTCCCATAAGCTCCCTTGCTACCTCTAATAACCAATCTCGAGATTGAGTCAATTGCTCGATGGTTTTTTTATTGTTGTTTTGTATATCCAAAATCGTATCTCCTAGATGGCGGCATGTTTAGATTGCAAAGAAAAATTCCAAAATCCTATAACCTAAAAGAAAAACCCAGATCATACCAAAAAGAAAAAAAAAAAAAAAAAAAAGAAAAAGAAAATGAAAAACCCAGCAAGTGTTAAGCTCATATTTTCATACATATACATGCCCAATTTACTTACTCATTTTGCTTAGTTTTTTAGATTTCTAAGTTATTTGCCTCTCTGTGTGTTTTGTAGGCCAAGAGAGCAAAAGAGCATAATTCATGCAATCCATGCATATTAAGGGCTGATTGGCATGAGAGGAATACACTTGAGGCATTTGAAGCAAGATGGTGCAAAAACGTGCAAAAATTGGAGCCTGAGGTAGAAGTTCATTTCGGACTTATCTTCTTCATCCGGAGCTTGGATTGGGCCAATACTTGTGTGGTTGGATCAGAGACATTCTGAACTTCACAATGCACATCTTAAAGTTGTCATTTGATTTAGCCAAGCCCAATTCGTAAGCCCTTGAAGCTGCACATCATGCTGACATAAGGATGAGTTGATGGATGCTTGGTCATGGTGAGCTAGGCATGAGGTATTGGTTTCTGGATGGATGCTTGGTCATGCTGACATATTGATGAGCTATGGCTGCTGGTGGGATTTGTTGGTGAAGTGCAACAACCATTTCTGATTATCTAGTGCAAATGTGTTAGGTGAAATTTGTGTGGTTGGTGAACTTAATTGTATAATCTGATTCACCTAACCCTTGTGCCTATAAATAGGGAGTCTCTAGAGAGCTTAAAAATTCAGAATTTCATTCCATAATTTACACTTCCATTGTACACAAAGAGAAGGAAAGTTGAGAGTCACAAAGGGAGAGAAGGGAGAAGGCAGGCAGGGCTGGGAGGCTTTGGCCTCCTGGCAGCCATGGGGATGATCCTTTTCCATCTCTAGCATGCTGTCCTTATCTTCTTCTCCTCCCTTTGTCTTTTATTTTCTTTTGTATTTTCTTTGTTTTACTTTGTTTTTCAAAAACTTGTTGCGTAGATTCAGCTGCACCAAAATGGATTCAGCTGCATCCTCAACTTGTGATACTCGCAAGTGCACGAGCCGTTGGTAGTTTAGCATATGTAAGTGCGAGGTCGATTCCACAGGGATTGGTGATTGAATGATCCAACTCAGTTTTCCTACACAAAATAGAAATGGAAACAAGAGAAACAAAACAAGAAGAAAGAAAAGAACTAAGACAAGATGGTGAGGTTTTAGAATCCACCCTAATTGTTCTAATCATGTTATGGCAGCAAGTAAACAAATTGATTCACTCATGAAGATGCTCACAAATAAGTCCATGGTGTTTGGATCAAATTGCATTGAACATCACAAGGACCCCAAGCATGGTGTTTACATTAGGAGACCTAGAAACCAAATCACATAAGTTGCTAATGGATGGAATGAAGATGATCCCCAAACCTTCCCAACAAGAGCATAACGCATAAAACCTTAGGTGATCAATCAAAGGATGCAAAACAGCTCCATTAAAATAATGAAGAAGAATTCATGAATGAAATCAAACTTTATAAACTCAAACCATGATACAAGACTAGCAAGATGTTTATTAAAACTAATAACAGAAAAAGAAAGTAAAACAAAGGAAATACAAGAAGAAAATAAAAGACAAAGGGAGGAGAAGAAGATAAGGACAGCATGCTAGAGATGGAAAAGAATCGTCTCCATGGCTGCTAGGAGGCCAAAGCCTCCCAGCTGCTGCCTTCTCCCTTCTCTCCCTTTGTGACTCTCAACTTTCCCTCTCTTTGTGTACAATGGAAGTGTAAATTATGGAATGAAATTCTGAATTTTTAAGCTCTCTAGAGACTCCCTATTTATAGGCACAAGGGTTAGGTGAATCAGATTATACAATTAAGTTCACCAACCACACAAATTTCACCTAACACATTTGCATTAGATAATCAGAAATGGTTGTTGCACTTCACCAACAAATCCCACCAGCAGCCATAGCTCATCAATATGTCAGCATGACCAAGCATCCATCCAGAAACCAATACCTCATGCCTAGCTCACCATGACTAAGCATCCATCAACTCATCCTTATGTCAGCATGATGTGCAGCTTCAAGGGCTTACGAATTGGGCTTGGCTAAATCAAATGACAACTTTAAGATGTGCATTGTGAAGTTCAAAATGTCTCTGATCCAACCACACAAGTATTGGCCCAATCCAAGCTCGGATGAAGAAGATAAGTCCGAAATGAACTTCTACCTCAGGCTCCAATTTTTGCACGTTTTTGCACCATCTTGCTTCAAATGCCTCAAGTGTATTCCTCTCATGCCAATCAGCCCTTAATATGCATGGATTGCATGAATTATGCTCTTTTGCTCTCTTGGCCTACAAAACACACAGAGAGGCAAATAACTTAGAAATCTAAAAAACTAAGCAAAATGAGTAAGTAAATTGGGCATGTATATGTATGAAAATATGAGCTTAACAGCAAGAAATTAGATAAATATTTTTAACAACTAGATTTCCTTATTTAAAAATAAAAAATAAATTTCAACAAGTTATATAGTGCATGTTACTAGATAACCAATCATCAGGTACCTAGATTTGAATTGAGATGTCAATTTAGCTATTTGATTTAGAGTGGTTTTTATTAATTTAGGAATTAGGGTTTTTTACTTGTTGGTGTTAATCTTTTTTATTTTAAATTTAAATTGAATTTTCAACTTTTTTAGATTTATTATTATTATTTAAATTTGGATGCTATGTCATATAATCTATATATATATAAAGCAAAATATAAAGAATGGTAAAACATTCAAAATACCAGAAAATACCATTGGTTAATGCAAACATTTAAAATTGAAATTCTTAATTAAATATATAAAGCAAAAAGCATAGAATGGTAAAACATTCAAAATGAATTTCTCACACACACACACAACAATTATGTGAGGATTCGAACTTAGACTTCTGATTTGCAAATCAAGATATTTTTCCATTGAACTAGATCACGTTAGTTCAATAATTGATACTTAAAGTACATATAAAAATGCACCAATACTTGTTAATTATGTAGTCAATTAATGTGTTAATTATGTAGTCAATAAATGTGTTAATTATGTAGTCAATTAATGTTTGGCACCTACTATGTTTGACACCTACAATATTTGGGGGGCTTGACTAGGTTGGTTGCCTAATTAGTTTGGTTGCCTAACTTTGGGGGGCTTGACTAATATCTTAGGAATTTGTATATATATGTGTTGATTGTAAGTAATGAAACATAAGTGAAAAATCAGAAAATATTCTACAACTCTCATTCTCTCTACACTTTCCACTCTCTACTCTCAATATTCTCTATGTTTTGGCATGGTATCAGAGCCTAATGGCTAATCCTTAAGATCCTCTATCAAATTGAGAGTCATTGGCATTTTTTCATGTTGCTGTAAATTCTCTTGTTTCTATTAAATTTCCTCTCTTTTATCTGTATGGGCAATAAGTCCCTTGGCCACGATGGCCTAATTTGTTTCCTATGGGCAGTACGTTCCTTGATCACCATGATCTCTTTCCTCCGTGAGCCTCGTCATCGCTCACCGAGCCATTTCCTTTCCTCCGCGAGCCTCGTCACCGCTCGCTGAGCCTTTTCCTACTCGGCCTTGTCTCTCTTTATGCCGAGCTACACTACTGCCCCTGTTCCCTTTGCATAGCCACTCTGGTGTTTGCATTTTCTCTCTTTGCCCTCTTTTCTTCTGCTCCTTTTTTCTAAAACTTGCATGCTCCATTTCCCATGTTTTTCTCTCTTTTACTACCTAGCCCACGTGACGATTGTCCCTCTTTAATTATTTTTTCTTATCCTCTCTTCTTCCAATTTGCTCTTCTTTTCTTTATTGATTTTATTTGCTTTTGCCAACTTGTTGGCCCAAGGGTGTTCTATTTTCTTGTCTTATTTCTATCTTGTCTACCTTTTTTTTCCTTTCCAATTTGACTATTTCTCTCTCTCACACCAACATCTTGTGTTTTCTTATTTATGGTTTCTTTTCTCACCACCTATCACATACTTCTTACTTTATTCCCCTTTATTTCCTTAAATTATTTCTTCCACTTTATTTCCATCCCATTTTTGTCTGGTATATTTCTTCTCCCTTGTTGCCTTTCACTTTTCTCTGTGTTACCCACGGGTGTTTTCTCCTCATCTCTTCGTTCTCATGCACACCACATTGGTGCCTAATGTTTTGGTGGGTGTCAAAGTTTTCTCTCTACCTATATATATATATATATATATATATATATATATATATATATGAAAATCTTTTCTTTGCTACCTTTTCTCTTTCACGCCAATAACTTGGCTTCTTTTCCCTTTATTTTATTGGACTTGTTTTGCACCATATGCCTCTTCCGTTTCAACAACTCTTACACTTGTCAACATCACCTACCCTATCTATACAATATTTGTCCCTTTCTCTCTATGTGTGCATACACATGTCATCCACCTTCAATCATTTTTATTTCTTCTTTCTTTTTGGGTTGTTGCAGATTCCTCTCCATCTTTTATTCCTTTTCTCCAGTTGTCAGCTGCCCATCTCCATTCCACCTTTCCTTGCATTTGTTTCTGCCACGAGACTAACATGTTTGAGTCTCTTTACTATTATTTCATTTTCTCTTCTTCCAAATCTCGACCCTCTACCAGTGTCAGATTTGAGGGGGAGATAAATGCAACTTTATTTGGGTGTTGCAACTTTATTGTCATTACCGGTGTTGCTTTCTCCAAATCTCGACTCTCATATGTTGTCGGATTTGAGGGGGAGTGACACTGCTGCCCATCTATTCCGCTGCAATTCAGTTACCTATCCTGCCATGACTCTGATTCTTCTACATCTGAGCTTCAGTCAGCTTCTGTTTCTCAAGTGCCACTGCTTTTATGGTTCTGACAACCCCTTCTCTTCAGGGGGAGAGGAGGAGTGAAGAGAAGTTGTGTCTGCAATAATGGAAGTATTTGTGACGCGCCTAGTATTGTTGTTGTTGCCTACTATATTGCTCTTGCTTGGTGCCAGTGTCTTAGATTTCTCTCACTTGGTGCCAGTGCCACTGATCATATGGCTCCATCGACCCCTTCTCTTCAGGGGGAGATGGGGAGTGAAGAGAAGTTGCCTCTGCTGTTGCTCCTCCCAAGGTTGTCTGCCCTGCCTTGTCTTGCCGGTGCCAAGTGGCTTATCCGCCTCTTGCCTGGTACCAGTGTTGCTCTTGCCGCCTCGATGTTGTTGTCTCTTGTTGAGGACAGTGTTGTTGTTGCTTCTACCGTGTTCTTACCTTTACCGGTGTGTTTCCGATGTGGTCATGCCCGTTGACCTTGCCTTTGCTTTACCTTGCCTTATCCTATTATTTAGGGTTTGGTTGCCCTTGCCTTTGTCGTGCCACCTTGCCTTTGCTTGGCCTTTATTTGCCTTACCTTGCCTTACCCTTTCTTTTTAGGGTTTGGTTTTACCTTGACGTGCCTTTCCCTATTTTAGGGTTTGGTTGTGTCCTTGCCGTGTTCACAGGGTTTTCTGTGTCCTTGCCGTGTTCACAGGGTTTCTGTGTACTTTACCTTACCTTTGCCGTGTTCACAGGGTTTCTGTGTCTTTGCCGTGTTCACAGGGTTTCTGTGTCCTTTACCTTATCCTTGCCGTGTTCACAGGGTTTCTGTGTCCTTTACCTTACCTTTGCCGTGTTCACAGAGTTTCTGTGTTCTTACCGTGTTCACAGGGTTTCTGTGTTCTTTGCTTTGCCTTTGCCTTGTTCGCATGGTTTATGTGATCTACCGACCAACCGGCTGCACTTGGATTTGGTGTTGCCACCGACAGACCGAAATGATTAACTTCGATGTGGCCTTTGCTCCACGTGTGGCCCACCATGTAGTGGTCCCACGTGAGGGGGCATGTTGAAGTGGATCGACATTTTATTAAGAAGAAGCTCGATGCAGACATATTAATGAAGGAAATCTCTTGTTATAGCTTTCCACAACTCTCTTGGCAAGTTGGGCATTGATGATATCTATGCACCAACTTGAGAGGGAGTGTTAATTATGTAGTCAATTAATGTGTTAATTATGTAGTCAATAAATGTGTTAATTATGTAGTCAATTAATGTTTGGCACCTACTATGTTTGACACCTACAATATTTGGGGGGCTTGACTAGGTTGGTTGCCTAATTAGTTTGGTTGCCTAACTTTGGGGGGCTTGACTAATATCTTAGGAATTTGTATATATATGTGTTGATTGTAAGTAATGAAACATAAGTGAAAAATCAGAAAATATTCTACAACTCTCATTCTCTCTACACTTTCCACTCTCTACTCTCAATATTCTCTATGTTTTGGCAATACTTAGTGCTGAAACTCCGAATCATTCCTAAACATTATCTACAAATTTAATTTTTCTTATTACCCTACGAATTTCACAAACAATTTTACGAAATTTTCTTGGCTATTTTTACCCAACGGTTGAGTGTTCTTCCTAAATTTGGGTTGAGGATAACCTTGTTGGGTTTTATCCTCTTGTTATGTATTGTTCGGCCTTTGCGTGGGGTGCAGGCCCAACAAGTGCTCTGCCATGTCACAAATAAAAAAGAACAGATTCAGGAAACTGGGAAGGCCCAACAATGTTATCCGTTCAAAATATTTTTATAAGAAATCCTAGATTACGTGAGTTTGATTAGGATTTTTGCCATTAAAACTACAATGGAGATGCTCGGTCCCCAATTCCAAGCAATTATAGTGTGGTTTTCAACAGTTTTGTGTGACGAAGAAGTAGCAACTCCTACCAAAGTTCTATGCTCTTTTATGTTAGCATACTTCAGAATTTTTTTTTGAGATTGTGCTAAAATAGAACGTCACTTTCGCGTCCCATTTTAGATGCATTGTTTAAATTATAGAATTTAGAACTCGAATTTTGGCATGGATTTGGAGATGGCCTAAATGTATTTCGGGGTTTGAATTTATTTATCAAATGAAGTTTCTCTTTGATTTCTTTTGAAAAAAAGACGACTGTGTGCCATTTTCTGTATGAAAAAGAACAGTTCTATTTGGATTAAACATGAGGTTTATGGGAGCGGAAGTCAGATAGGAAAAACATAAGTCGAATTATTATTAACAGTAAATATGAAGCATTTGTTAAAGCAAAGTAATACCAGAATAATCACAACTCGGTAACTAAAACCTTGTATGTGAATACTGAATAGTTATGGCTCTTTCAGATCACAATGTAAAGGAAATTGGTCATGGGAGAAAGAAATCACTTTCATCAGACAGGTAGAAGCATGCTTGCTAGTCAAGGCAAAGACAAAATACAAATACTTATGAGCTAATCCTGAGAAAAGACTACTGATCTGGAATGTGAGCAAGATAAATGATTGCAAATTAAGATGCCTACATACTATTTTGGAGAGGCTAATCATGAGATAAAATTGATAAGAATCGTTTACACTTCGAAAGTTTCAAACAAGTAACGAAGGCTTAAGGCATGGAAGAACAAACCCAGATCAGATAACCTCAACAAAACCAGACCTAAATCAATCCGGAGCACTTGCTATCCGAATTTCGAACAATACGATGAGAATAGCAATTACCATACGAAAATGCTTACGGAATATTCAGTACAGAAGCAAGAAGAAACCAAGAACCATTAGGTTCAATTGCCATTCTCATCTTTATAATATGAAGGTTTATTACACTGATCACCAGAAGCTTCTCGAAGCGATTAGACTCTGTGTGGCTTTTATTCATATAATAGTAGTAGTTGAAAAACAATAACAAATAATTACAATATCTTATAAGGGTAAGGGTATTTCCACTTTCCATGAAGAATGCAGCATTGCTAATTGCAAATGCTTGCTTGATTCAGGTTTTTGACATCAGGGGATTGCACATTAGAAATGGTCATAAGTTCAGAGACATACTTCTCATCCCCATCCCCATTTGCCACCAGAACACTGTCCCGAGGCACGAAGCTCAGATCAGCAACCTGGTCTGGTACAGGGTAAGAAATTGCAATAAGCAACTCCCTGGCCAGCTCATCAGAAACCTCCTTGCATGCTCCTCTGCTATCCATAAAATGTTGACTCTTTCCTGCATTTCAAACCCAACATTTCTTCAAAATGTTATCAAAAGTTGATATTGGTCAACTCCATAATTGTTGTCACTTTTTTTTAATTTCTATATAGCCAACTCTTTTGAGCCTAATATCACCCAAAATCAATTCAAACGTTATTCAGTTTATGTATAAGGGCTCGTTTGAACTGCTTCTGTAGAAATCGTTTCTGCTCATTATAGCTTTTCTAGAAGTGCTTTTATGAGAATAACGTGAAATTTTTTATTAAAAAAATCCAAGTGTTTCCTAAAGAAGCACTCAAAAGTGATTCTTGAAAAAGCATCTGACGATTTTGTGACTAAGAAGCACTCCTAAATGGACCCCAAAGCATAACCCAAGTTTGAGGATCCATTTACAGTGATTTCTCCATGGCCATTACAAAACACTGTTCACGAAAACTCAACTGTCTTGATTTCTTCCCCACCCAACATTAAAGAAAAAGAATAACTCCTTTGATAAATATTTAATGGTCTAATTACCACTAACAAATTTAATAAAGGATGCGTGCGGAAAAACTGAACACATCAAGATCTTCTATGAGATATGAAAATGCAGTTCTAGAGATTTCATGAAACAACAAATGAATTACCAAATTTAGCCAATTATGATAAGATTTAAACCTCAATTTTCTGTTGCTTTTTCCTAACACAGATTATCTTCTCTAATTCTCTAGTTTTATTCCCCAATCATAGATCTACAGACCCCATAAACAAATAAAAGGTAGAGCAGGTTGCTCGAACGTGGGAATGATGAATTTTCATTTTCTGGGGAACCAAACAAAAGCTAAGGTCTGATGAACAAAAATGAATTAAGAGATAAGAAAATTCATAAGAAAATAAATTAGAATAAACTAATTGGATAATCGCAGTCTTACCTCCGGCTGCTGTGCGTCTATCTGACTCTATCTTTCTATATCCCCTATCTCTATCTCTATCTCTGCAAATTTATATTAGTTTATATTTTTTTATTGGCTAAAAATACGATTTTGCCACTATTATTGATATGAAATTTACGGACAACATTCAATGTCCTCGAAATGACAGCGAAACTTTTTCTGGAAATAGATTCATTAACAGAATCTACGTAACCTACGGAACAGATTCATTGACAGAATTCACGGAACATATTCGTACAGAACAGAACAGACGAAACAGAGTAAGATGAGACACATAATTAAAACAAATAAAGTAAAGTGGTAAAAAGTATAGCTAGGAAATTGTAACTTAAGAGCAGTTATTCTTTACGACAAAAAAAAAAAAGAGCAGTTATTCTGATCCAAGATCTTAGATTCGATTTTCCCTCCCCCAGTTAGATTAGTTTTGAAGATATTTACCCTAAAATAAATAATATATTAGGTTCTTTTTGTTTATAAATTAACCATGTAACTTCTTAATTTCTCTTCTAGTTCCTTTAAATAAAACTCAGTTTATTATATTTGCAGTAAAAACTTATAAATTTTTAATCTCTCTTTCTCTTTTGTCGTTTCCTTCATTTTGTTCTCTGCCTAAAATGTGTCTACTACCTATTGAGAATGAGTGACAGTTATCTAAAGCTTTGGGATTACTTTTTGTTTCCCTCCCTTTTTTTAATCTGAGTTGGGCACTTCTAATATTGAGATTTATGCACGTTATTTGTATGGAAAATGCTACGGAAACAACTTAAATACCAACTTGTGTACCAACTCTCTAAATCCTGCGTGGGACCCATTGTATTGGTGGGCTCCACCTCTATTAGAGAGTTAGGACACAAGTTGGTTTACAAGTTGGCCTCCTAGGCATGACCCTATTTGTATTTCTTCTCCTATTTAACATGTTAGCGATTGAGCACTCTTATTTTTATTTATTTTTTAACTTTTGTGAAGACTCCCTCTAATGCGAAATCCTGGCTCTACCACTGCTTGTATAAAGAAAAAAGAAAAGAAAAAAAGGTATATAAGGCAAATGAATAATTAAGTGTTTGTATTATTATATTTTTTTACTAGTTTAAAAATATAGTTTTTACCAACTAGCTGTTAGTCTAGCGGTACTTCTCTTCCCAATGTTGGAAGAGGTTCAAACCTCCAAGCGAACAAAGTTTTCAAGGATGAAATTAATTAAATCGATAACTTTATTTTCTTCCTTGATTGAGTCGTTAGTTAAAGATTCTGACTACATGTTTGTTTTTCCTTCTTTTTCTTTATAAAGTAAAAAACTTCTCAATTACCCTTGCGCTTTTTGGTCAATCATATTACTATGGATTTGTTTCATGGTTTCAATTTATTTTTCAAACAAATTAGAATGCGTGTTAATATATATGCACCCAAACTTGCACATGTAACTCATGCGGGAGATTCTCAAATAAGTATTTTATGTTAAAGATTGATTACATATTTCTAATATTGGCCGTTGGATTACATTCATAAACGTGTTGTGCAATCCAACGGTTGAGATTATAAGTATGTAACCAATTCTTAACTTAAATACTTATTAGAGAATGTCTCAACTCACATTTCCGGTCCAAACTTCTCAATAAAGGCAACATTGGTATGAAATGCCAAATCCAGTAAAGTTTTGGTCAAAATTAATGTGTTCTGCACATTCCCAAATGAAAAAGAATGTTGGGGTTTTCTCTCAAGTAAGAGGCAATATGCACTAAATTAAATGTGTTATATATATATATATATATATATAAATAACTCATTTCTATCGGAAATGCATTATATAAAGCTAAAAACAAACACTTGTAACTACAGTTAACATAGCATTTGCAAAGATACCTAAACAACTCTATCAACCACATTTCACATTCGCCTAGCACTTCACTACCTATTCTATCCAGTTTTCCCCCAGCCGAGTAAATGAAATCAGACAGACCTACAGATTTTCAAGTGTACAAGTTTAGCTACGCCATGTGCTGTGCCGTTTCGCTTCGAAGGCTGCTCCATCATTAAGCATGTCCTGAGCATCAGTCTCCATTCCAAGCTTTGAGAGTGCCAGAGCTTGCAAGTAGAATGCAGTTGGCCACTCTGGTATACACACCTGTGCCTGCATCGCATCTCTTAAAGCAAGTTCTGCTTGGCCATTCATCAAGTAGGAGAAGGCTCTTCTCGCAAAGACAGTTGCTGAAGGGCCAGACATCATAGCGACTAACTGTTTATTGCACAGAAAAGGTATCCTTGAATAATTGCGTATCCAAAATAAATAATAAACACTCTTCTTTTTATAGTGGTTTAGGGATTCAGAATTTTTCTCTTTTTAGTCTACGGTCGGTTCCAAATAATTAGGCTGAGTAACACAATGTTTATCTGCTTAGTGTGAATTAACCAACCTGGTACCTGTGCAATGTGCAACGTGCACATTTAAATTGTGCCACTATGATTTTAAAAGCCCTTGCATAGCGAAAAGAATATTGAACTAATTTGTCACATAATATCATCCATTCTTAAGATAAAATTCGGTCGAAGGAGAGGGAGAGTGCATGTACCTTGGAATAATACTCAATTGCATTCTTGAAATCCTTGTCCCTAAATGCAATATCCCCAAATTTCTTTGTGTTCAACATATCTTGGACTTGTTGTGTCCATTCTTGGAATGAGAGCTGAAAAAACAGATCACATTGTGAGAGAGCTTTAATAAAGTCTAATTCATGAGCCCATGAACATGAGATAAGGTCAATCATGGAAAAGAAGCATCCACCACAGTTGGCCAAATATGTATATGCATAAAAAAAAAATTAAAAAAAGAGATGATATGCCATATTGTACAATGCAACCAAATAGAGATTACATCCAGATATAATTATGTACTTGTCACAAGAGACAACCATGACACCCGCACAGCATCAACAAGCAAACAGGGTAAATTCCCAGAGTAGAAAAAATAGAATAGGGAGAACAAATCTCTAGTGAACAGCAGTGTAGCTCATTCCTCTTATATGAGATACAACCATTTTGTACAAGTTTTTTTTCCTCTATTATGTACTTTACACATGGGAAAAAATACGACAAGTTTCAAACATATCTGCAGCATTTGACGTATGCCAAAGCAGGTTGGATTCTCATGTCTGCAATTAGCATGCTTTCCAGATTGGGGAGCATTCAAGCTACTCGTTTCAAATCAATGACACATAAAAGAGAAAAATACTAAAACCTAGAGGAAATTTAAATTCTAAGGACTAAATTAATATACTAAACAACAAACCTATTAGCAAAATTGGGAAAACCCATGCATTACAATTTAAGGTCTATTTATCTCAATAATGTTGTGTATAGATTATTTAAGAACTCTGTTTCTAACCGTCAAGTCATAAGTGCACGTATAATAGGCAATTCAGCATACCTCATTTTCTGCACCTTCTTCATCTTTATAGCCTGTTTTCAGCAAAATATCATGCACAGCAGTAAGATCCATCCTTGCACAAGCCTTTCCAAGAGGAGAAAGCATGGTTGGAACCACAACAGTATTTCTAGGAAGGCCCATTAGAACATGAGATGCCGCCTTAATAAACAAACCATATGAGCAATCAGAACAAATCAGGAAGGAAAAAAGAATATGTTATCACCTCTTTCTGAGGATAAGCAAAGAAATAGCAATTTCATGATCTGAGGATAACATGATATATCACCTCTTTCTGCTTTTGAAGTGGTGCAACGACTGTAAGAAGAAACTTAATATCTCCTCTATCCCTAGCCTCAGACTGAAGACATTTGGAAGCAAGTTCAACCAATTTAGTGGCATCATCGTTCACATACTGCCCTTCCAATGATGAATCCATCAACAACAATACATTCTTTTCCCTTATCAAGTCCAGTGCCTGGAGATACAACAATCACTTAAACAATTTTGTATCTTTAAATGTAATCTCGCATCAATTAATTAAGCTAAACAGAACCATTTCCCAACTTTTCATTCCCGAAAGACCTTGAAATTAATGCAAATTGAGCTGAGGAAGAATCACAAACGACGGCAAAATACTGAACCTAAAAGTAGTGGTTTCAAGTAGACTTACTGAACATAAACTGTTTGTAAAGTCAAATTCTCACTTTCTTGTTGAATTTAATACGTCAATGATACCAAACATATCAAAATTATAAACCAAGTGCACGACCTAGATACATACTGAATACAGTGAAAACAAAACATTCAAAAAACGTTAAAGTTTTACAGAATGCTAATGAAACAAGCAGAAGGATCGTAAAACATTATGTAAGATGCAACATTTGGAATCCTGAGATCATCACCAAAAAAATATTTGCAGAACGGCAGTACAGAATCTACAGCCTATGCAGTAGAAATGTCAGCGGATTTACAGAAGAAATAAAAAATTTCCTGAAAATCTCACGAGGAGAACAATGTAAAGGTTCATGGGATGTAAGTCCACGTACATGGCTTGGAGGAATATGCTTGCCACTCAAAAGGTCCAACAGGACAGTTCCATAACTGTAGATTACACTCTCTGGAATGACCCTGCCTGCAAAGTTTGACACTAATCAAATACGCTGAAAACCAGTTTCATATCTCCAATGATATTAAGTGATCAACCAAATCTGGCTAAACTATAACACCACCATGGGACGATACTAAGACACTAATTTGATGCACATATATCAGGACTTGTAAGCAAGAAAAATGCTTCCAAGAGTTATGTACTATTCCATTAATCCATACTTCGAAAAGAACATAACACACTCAAAGTTTGTGTGCATTGATGCACAAAAATTATTATGTTTCTTAGTCCAGCATAATTCTCTGTAATATGAGTGAAAAATCTTGCAATCTAAGCATGATAATTTATCACATGATATCCAAGCAGCCTGACTATGAGAAGATCTAATCAATTTAGAGTGTTTTTGTTACCACTTTATAATATGAAGGGTTTGTTTTTTGTTTTGTGTTTTTCAGTTTTGTGAACTTCTGTTTGTGTCCCAATTCAATATCAACACTATAATTTGTCCCTGTTTAGTACCCAACTTGGTTTTGCATCTAATAAGTACCAAAACAAACTTCTGTTAGAATGACAAACATATCTCAAGGGCAATTTTGTTGCTTTATGGAAGCAAAATTGTGTGTGGAGAGTTAAGTGTGGGTAGGGCCTCCATGAAGTGACAAACTTTCCCCTGAGATCTGTTAATCATTCTAATGGAAGTTTGATTTCTTACTTATTGGAAAAGAGATTAATTTAGGTACTAAATTGGGACAAATTAGAATTCAGGTGCCGAAATGCAACATAGGCCAAAGTTCACTTACCAAAAATAGAAAAGAAAACCCTTTTTGTTCTACCTTCATTACAATATTTTGCTATTTCGATACAATGCAAAAGATAATCTACAAAAGCTTTTTTTGTCATGCGTTAGGACTTGTTGTTAAGTAATTTACCTGTACGTAGAAACTCAGGTGGAGTATAAGCTAAATTTGTACTGTAGCTTTTTCCATCTCGACTATTTTTCATAAGGCCAAAGGTAGACAAACGAGGGTCACCATCCTGACACAAGTTCATAAGTCAGTTATAATCTAATCACAAAAATCTTATAGAACCTTGTAGTATGATTTATAGAATATGTCCAAACCTAAAACACGTCCACTAAAGTGATACTCAAATGTATTTATATACAAAGGAAAAGTACTAGCAGTCGGTCATTTCAGAGACAGTCTATTACTGAATGCAATAATAAGATGTTTAAGATAGCAATAATAAAGAGCAAGAATAGAGAATTTCCGTACTACGAAAACAAAAAGAAATTTTACATTGGGTCAATGTTAGCGAAACATTGGCACACCTTAATAGAAATGGGCAAATTGAGCCAACAAGGAATGGAATAAGAAACTAATGCAGTACATTTCAAATAGTTGGAAAATGCCTGGTTATTTTTCCTCTTTCTTGCTTGGCAAGTCCAGGTAAATTTATTACATATACAGAAATGAAGTAAGCTAACTTTTGGACCATTCTCAAACTTCTTTATGCAGTTTAGAAAGACTATACAGGAACACCCCACCTTATATGGTATACAATTCGACACAATGCTTTAATATGATTTCCAATATGGCATAAATGAATTGCACAAGAAAATGTGGATAAATTGGTAAATCTAGTGTATTGGTTTGAGTTCTGGGAATGTGGACACCTCAACCATTGATGGATAAAGTTAGCAAACAGTGCAGTTAAGTTTACTAAGATGAGTGATAAACTGAATAGCCACCAAAGCAGAAAATCATGGCAAAAATGAATGATTTGACAGATTGGCAAGTAGCAACATATGCATACGACAACAACCAAGATGAACTTCGACATGCAAACCCAAAAGTCTACTGCATCCAATTGGAATAATCTGAAGGCATAGGAATGACAGTTGTAAACCTCCGAACAAAAACTGTACTCTTTGTCACACAATCATATGCATACCTCATCAAAAAGAACTCTGTATGCATTTAAATCATGATAGATCTTCCGGTTCTCAATATTACAATGATCGAGTGCCTGTGCAATATAGTATGCAACTCTAACACGCATTTCCCATGGCAATGGCTTCTTGTCCCCTACAAGAAACCATAAGTAGTCGTTAAGCGAAGAAAAAATAACCCTGCCTGTGCAACGTAGTTTTTGGAGCATGTATATCATGAAAAAGTGACAAGTATTAAGTGATAAATATACACAGGAAGCATCAACAATTTTAATTGCACTAAGCAAACAGTAGTCAACTAAAATTAAGGGCTTTTCCTAACAGATTAGACTTGCAAAACGGTATATGTCCTAATTAGCTTTGTTCTTTTGGACTTAAAGTGATGGTTGTCCTCCTAACTTTTTTTTTTTTTTTGGTCAATAGTCCTCCTAACCTTTTAATTGTACACATTTCATCAGAAAAAGGGACGTAGGAGAGGAGTTTTTCTTAAAGGTACACAAAAAGTGTTGGAGAAAAGAAAAAGTTAATCCTAGTGCACAAAAAGTGTTGGAAAAAGCAAACAGGAAAAGGATGGTTAATTACAAAGTCAATAGTATGCACCAAAAGAAATATAAAAGAAACAAGAAGGGATTGACTGGCAGTACAATGAAAAAGATGCTTGGAAAGAGTATCATTGGGCATATACTCAGCCACCAAGAGCCGTTCATCTCCCTCAGCACAGCAACCAACCAGATTCACTAATCTCTTGTGCCTCAACTTCCCCACTCCCACAGCCTCAACCTGCCCAATCATATTCATTAACATCAAACTCAATTCCTCAATAATGCCAAACGCTCCTCCATTGAAGGAAAAATTATTAAACAAATATAAAAATTAACTGTCCTGCTAAATTGTTGAAAAATCCAAGACCCAACATTTTACATTTCCTTTTGTCTTCCATTTTTCTCAGCATCACCATATAAATCAGCAGCCCCAAATGAAAACCCCAGAAGAAAAACAAGCATTATAAATACTCTGTTAGAAAGTTTTTTTTTTTTTTTTTAAATAATTTTTTTTTTTAAGTATAAGAATGCTCACTTCTATGAAGCTGAAAGAAAAATCTATTATGTTTGTCAATGCTCCAAACCCAAAGGATTTCTTGCATTTCTATCATCTTCTTTAGCAACCAAACAAGACGTACACAGAATATGCATTTTTTATTATTTATTATTTCCCAATAGCTATTTTCCATTTCCATCATTTTCTCAGGAATCAAAACTCACCACAAACTGTTGGGCGTCGGGCCAAGACTGCTTGGAGAAGCGTTTAACAGCGACAAGGCGATTGTTATCAAGTTTTCCTCTGTAAACGACATTGGGAGCTTTTTCACCACTCTCGGAAACAATGCATTCGGAGCTGAACCCATTGGTGGCCTTTCGTAGCTCGTCTAGACTGTACTCTTTGAACACAGGGGCTTGGGCCTCTAGCTCAGCTTGATCTCCATTAGCTTCAAAGCAAAACCCAAAAACAAAAAACAAAAACAAAGAAAACCCATCAAAAATCAATGCCATAAAAAATAAAAATGCAGACCCAAGAGAGAGAGAGAGAGAGAGACCTGGGTCGGGTTTGTGAGTGTCGGGTAGAGAAGATGGGTCGTCAGGGGAGAGGTGGAGGTGGAGGTGGGTGGTTTTGGAGTGTAAGCACCCCATTTTGGGTGTTGTGGGTGGATTAACAGTAATTTGTGTTCATAGAAAGAAAATGTGAAAGCTCTGAAAAGCTTTGAAAATGGAGGGACAAGAAACGACACGGGACTGGGGGGAGTGCTGCTGCAACAGCTGAGGAAAAGGTGACTAGTGACCGAGTGAGTACTGAACTGAATCTGTGAAAAGAGACAGCCAGAGAGAGAGAGAGTGTGTGTCTTTGTGTGTGATGGAAGCAGAAGAAGGGGGTCACGTGATTAGTCTATCATTAGTCACGTGCGGGTTGTGGGAGATTGAGGGAGCAGGGGTGCAACTCGGTTGGGCAATCCAACCCGCTCGAACAAAACCTGATTGGGCTGGTTAAAATTCGGTAAAAGTTCCCTCGAATCCAACCCGACCTTAACTTGCTTTATTTTTTGGGTTGAGTTGGGTTGAGGCCTCCCCAGCACGAATTCCACTCGAATTTAACTCAAATCAAAATATGTTATACATATATATTTGTATAAAACAGAGCGGCCCACTTGAGCAATTATCTCATTTGGATTCAATAATCTACATTTTTAATAGATAATGAAAGGCTCAGATGATGTGACCAACTTTAGTGAATATTAAGAGGAATGTGACGAGAAGGATCAAATTAATGTGTGGATTAAAAAAAATTAAAGATCACATTAATTTATGTGAAATTTAAGGACTAAATGAGGATTATGTTATAATATTTTGGCTTTTTTTTTTAAATAAAAAAATGTCTTTGAGGTTTATCAAATTACGGATTTCGTCTTCTTAATTTTTGTGTCATTCGTAGTCATCAAAGTTAATATGTGTGCTCTTAAGTAGTCCGCGTCGTGAGTTTTCTTGGAAAATGATTTGCTCATGTGGCATATATACGAAGTACACATACCCAATTATATAGTTCCACGTGTATTTACACTCACCACAATTTGACCTAGGTTTGCTCATCTCCGCTCGGTTTAATTCATGCTGCCTATGGTCGCCTCTCATTTGTTTTGGGCCTTTAGCCTATTTTTGGTGGTAGTGTTTTTGGTAGAATTAGGTTTGGAATTGGAGTTCATTGCAAGCAAAGGAGATATATAATGCTAGTTTTTTGTTTTTTTTTTTTGTCAACAAGATGGACAATGGTGGTTTATCAAATGGAATTATTGTCAGATGTGAAATTTATTGAGTGGATGCGAATATATCAATTTTAAAACTATAACATAAATCACAAGTCCTTTAAAAGTTAGAAAAAAACAACATTTAACGATTTATATTGGATCATCTTCTCAGAACCTTACATTTGGTTATTTATTTTCTCAAATATTTCATAATCTACAGTAAGTGTCATCGTCACACAGATACAATTGCCATAAGATTAAGTTTGGAAATTAATATGTGCACTAAACAAATTTACAACAACTTAGTGATGATGCCTTCATGTTAATAATTTTTAGCTTAGATTTTTAGATTGGATTAGATAGTAAGGTATGTGAATAAGTAATTTAACAGTATATATATTTATACTTATTTTGCAAGGGAAAGATTGGGTGTTTGACTTGCTCTCTTCCTAACTGTCTATCTATTGGTAGGAACTGCAATAACTTTAATTTTGATAGGACGGGAGACCATGAAACTATTTTTTCAAATAGTTTGTGGTTCCTCTGTCCATGTGGAAATGAGCCAAGGTTGCCTATTTCATTGCTAGGTGCTTGTTCCCTGTTGCAATTGAAGGCTTCTGGGATTATCGAAACCAAGATTTTTGGCCGGCCACATGATGGGCAAGAATTGGCTTCATTCGTGCAATTTCTCAAATAGCTGGTGGGTGTTCTTGTCGAGGCAGACAAGATACAGTAATTATACAAAGAATATCAAATTGAAAGAAACAGTAATTATACCAACAACAAAAAAAAGTAATTTTCCAATTTTGTCCAAGTGGCACTCGATTTACAAAGAAGCAAAAGTCAGCAACTACACCAACCCAGGCCTACTATCATATTCTAAAAGCCAGTATAACCCATAACCCATAACCCAGAAAAAATTTAAAACAGTCATTTTCCAATTTTGTCCAAGTGGTAGTTGATTTACAAAGAAGCAAAAGCAAGCAACTACATCCAATTAACTTAGGACTACTTTTACCTAGTATCATATTCTAAAATCCAATATAACCCATAACCTAGAAGAAAAAAAAAAAAATTCCAGTTCATGTACTTTTGTTACCTGGAACCAAAAACACATCTTGATCCAACCAATCATCAATATTTGGCCAACCCTCTTGGTCAACACCGTGAATAAGGTCAAACCCAGGATGCGGGGGCAGTGGATTCCCTAGCATGGCCATGGACCCAGGAGGTAGAGGGGGAGTCCCACGTAGGCTCTTGATGTCCAAATAACTGCTCACTGCTTCATCAACCTCTAACCATGTGTTGCACCTGGTGGGAGAAGAAGAAGCAGCACTGTGAATAATGTCGAACGATGGTGGTAGTGCATTCCCAAGCATGGCCATGAACCCAGGAGGTGAAGGTGGAGTCCCAAGCAGGCTCTTGATGTCCAAAAAACTGGTCACTACTCCATCAACCTCCAAACATGTGTTGCACCCGGCGAGAGAAGAAGCAGCACTGTGAATAAGGTTGAACGATAGGGACTGTGCATTCCCAAACGTGGCCACGGACCAAGGAGTGCATTCCCAAGCATGGACACGGACCAAGGACATGGAGGCGGAGTCCCGAGCAAGCTCTTGATGTCCAAAATCCGCCCACTACTTCATCAACCTTTGACTATGTGTTGCTTGGAACCCAAATCTCTTGATGTCCAAAGAACGAGACTGCTTTTTACGATAGTTGCCTTGCCTAAGTTAAAAGCCTTTTTGTTATATTGTAAACGGCTTTTGATGTGTTTCTAAAGTTCATTTCATATTGGAAATTGTAGACAAAGTGTTTTGGTTTTTTTTTAAAAAATATATAAAATAATTTGGGTTCCTATATTGGGTGTAATAGTGAATCTCCCTAAAATATAAAATGGTGATTGCAAATCCCCTTCCAAACCAATCCCTCCCCTTCGTTTGGATTGGAAATTTGATCGGTGCATATTTACATATCATTTTGTATCATTCTAACTTATGATTTGGTTATATTTTTGAGTTAAACTTGTGCTTTTAATAAGTTTTGTGTTTGTTTTCAAGCTTGAGACTCACTAATTGTATTTTGGAGACAAGTTAGCTCAAAACGGTGTCTGCAGATCAGTCAACTTCACGGATTGGACTGTACTTGCTCAAGAAGAACCAGATGATGAGCCATATATAATTGGAAAGATACGGAAGTCTAGTTTTTGTAGAATTTTACGGTTCATGATTACGAGTCTTCTAGAGAAAGTTATACATGTTTTGGCAACTTAAGGTCAAATTCGGAAGCATCTGCGTTACTGGGCCAAAAATCACATTTGAAGGGCTTCCCGATTTTTTCTTGAGTTGGGCTGCATATGCATGGAAAGATAATTCAAAGAGCTTCAAGATTCATATTTTTCCAGATTTTTCAGATTGAAGCCACAAGCCCAAAACGAGCTCACAAGCTGGCTGCAATGCATTGTCATGCATGACATATGCATGATGAAGTGTTGTTGATTGTGGGAAAGTTTGGTGAAATATATTCAATACCTATTGATGAGCACAAAATAAATACAAGTTTTATCCTTAAATTTATATTTGTTAGTATTTTCTTTTGTATTATGTAAATTTATTAGAGTATTTGTATTGGCTATTTTCAATCTTTGTTTTTGTATTTAATGAGTGGTTGTATGTAGATATTAAGTGTCTTCCACCAATGGCATGAGGAGGAGGAGGAATAAGCAATGTGTTGCAAAAAGAGAGAAAGGGTGCAGAAATTCAAGAGTGATACACAGCAGAAGGCAAGAGAGAGAGGGAGAAAGAGTGAGGAAGAAAGAGAACAATGATGGAAAGGAAAGAACCAAGAGCTAACAACTCTTTTAAACTTGTTCTTCCTTTCCTAGTTCTCATGTAAATTATGTATTTTAATTTCTTTGTTTTGTTTTAAATTCTTAATTATGTCTAGCTAAAATACTTAACTAAGGTTGGATGAAACACCATTATTAAATAAAGTTCTAGTTTTTATCTTCAATTCTCAAATATTGTGGTGTTCAATGATTATAATTTTCACTTCACATGATTAATAGATTAATCTTCTTTTCACCACTTCTATCATGTATTGTGACATATAACATGTATTTGTGGTAGTTAAGAGTTTGGATTAATCTATTAATTCATCCTTGGTTTATATTTCTAGTTTACAAATTTCTTTGATATTTTGTTATTCAAATAAACTTTTTCACATAGGATGCTTAGGAAACTTTGATCCTTTGTAGTTAAATAATTTTGTTTACATATTATGCTTAGAATTTGTACTTATGAAGGGAAGGAAAATTTACTTATGATCTAAAGTACAAGCTTAATTGATAAATCTTGAGAAAGCAATAGATTGATTTCTAGATTGCTACTCCATGGGAATTGAAAGATAAATAATTAGGATCTTATGGAATAATGGTGTGGATTCTAATACCTTAGTTATTTTTTCTCATAAATTTAAATCTTAATTTCAGTTTATTGTCATTTCCATATTTGTTTCATGCTTTATTTAATTTTCTTTATCAACAAACAAATCACCATTTGAATCAACTAGGTTGGCAATGAAATTAACTTGGGTGAAATTGGTTTTCTATCTTTACACGCAATCCCTTGGGTACGATCTCGCTCTTACACGCTTATGCTATATTCGATTCGTGCGCTTGCGAGTTTATAAATTTTAAAAGACACCGCTTTTGGTGACAACACCTATTTTTGAGTGGAATTTTGCAGCAGTCAAAAGATGATGAAGTGGGAGCTGTAACAATAAGCCTAAAGACAAGAGGAATTGTTTTCAAAATGCAATAGTGTGTTAGGTGGATTAAGTGTTGTAAGTTGGTGAAGTGAGTGTTGCAATACTTAATTCAGATTTTCAACTTCCTTAGGCCTATAAATAGTGAGGTTTCCCAAGCTTGTAAACACACCCCAAGGGGGAGAGCTCTCAAACACTTCTCCAGGAGCTCCCTTCCCTTCTCTCCCTCAAATTCTCTTAGTTCCCTTTGTAGTTCTCAATTGTTGTAATAAAATCATTCTACTAAATTTTCTTTCTTCTAAATTCTCAAACACTTCTCTATTCTCTTTCAAAGTTCTCCATGCTCTCAAACATTTCCCAAACCCTTTCTCTTCCAAAATTCTCAAAGTCCTAAAACACTTTTTTTTTCCAAATTCCCCATGTTCTCAAACACTCTCTTCCAAAATCCACAAAGTTCCCAAACACCACTTTCCTTACTCTTCCAAAATTCTCCAAATCTCTCGAACACTTTCTTTCCTTTCTCAAATTCTCTAAGCTTTTCCTTAATGTTCTCAATTGTTAGTTGTAATTTATTTTTCTTGTAATGTACATTCTATCTTAAGTATTCAAGTTTGATAAGTTTCCAAGTTTCAATTATGGTTTTTGTTCTTATTCATTATGCTTATAAGTTAATATGCTAGTTTGAATGATTGATCACCATTTAGGCTTGCATGTTAGCTATCTTGGTTTGAATTAAGAGTAGACACCATGCTTTAATTCGAATTGAACTATGAATAGGAAGAGTATGTATGGACATTCGACAACAAGGATTAGATACATGCTTGGTTGTTTAAATTGTTCTTCTATGCTTAATGGGTTCCTAATGCTTAATTTTAGGTTAGACAACAAATGATCAAATTAGGGAATTAGGAACACAAGGTTATAACCAAACACCATGGCTTAATCATACTTTAGCTAGAATCAATCCGTTAATCTAATTGAACTTGGGAACTTATCTGCTTGAGTTAGTTATTTCTTTCTTCCTTGTTTTATTTATTTCCTTTCTTTTTCATTTCTGTTTTGTGTAGGGAAAATGAATTGAATCATTCAATCACCAATCCTCGTGGGATCGACCTCGCACTTACATATGCTATACTACCAAACGGCTCGTGCACTTGCGAGTATCACAAGTTGAGGATGCAACTGAATCCATTTTGGTGCAGCTGTATAAATTGCAGTGAGAGAGAAGTTGAGAAGGAAGAAGATGGCAGAAAACGAGAGACAAATCCAGGTCTGTATGTAGATTGAAATAATGACTGAAGCTTTAACTCATTAAGCACTAACCTGCGGAAAAAAAAAACTAACTATGGTACACAAAGATCTTCTACCTTCTGCAAGCTCTAGATCACCAACTCTCCATGGGGCTCGAGTACTATTTTGATGTGTGTTCTTGCGAAGGCAAGGAACTCTGTATTAATATTGTTAGCTGGTGAAAATCTGATTGGATTCTCCTATTAGAAACCCAATTAGAATATAACTTGTACACCTAGCATCTATATACTTAATGTCAATATTAATAGGATTAGGATTCCTAAACTCATAAGGATTCTTTATTCACATATGTATGAGTTTACTGGACAAGTTTGTATTAATCTCTATGGCTGCAAACATAAGTTCAAGATTGATTCAATGACTGTGATGTCCTATACAAGCTTACACCGTACACTAGTCAAAGAATCAAGCATTGTTTCAGTCTCCGTCAACGACATCATTGAAAACCTCAAGCGCTCTTTCCCTCCCGCCACTTGTGTCCTGAACTGCATCCTTCCCAAGTCTCCCCTGTGTCAAATGTGTCTCCTCAACGGACACGTATTGTGTTGTATCCGTTGCACGTTCGTCATCGTTAGGAAAAGCTAGCCAACAATAGCCATTGTACATATAATCCACTTGATAGAGTTGAGAAAAAAAATTCTTCAAAAAATTACCAAATGATTGATGCAGATAACGAAGCTCACTATTAACCTAACCCATTGAAACCGAGTTCTACGAATCCTCGTACGAAGCTGAATCATCGTTTGTTGCAGATTCGGTGAAGATCACGATCACACCAATTCGGAAATATAAGTGAGCAAATATAGTAAGCCACAAGACGCATCATATCCTTAATTCACACATTCATTTTCAGAACGGAAAGCAAGTTTGTCATCATTAGGAAAAGTTAGCCAACAATAGTCATTATATATAAAATCTAAATTATCAACTCCTTTTGTAATCCACTTGATACAGTTGGGAAAAAAAATTCTTTAAAAAATTACATAGTGATTGATACAGTTAACAAAGCTCACTATTGACCGAACCATCGAAAAAGAGTCTTACGAGTCCTCGTACGAAGTTGAATCATCGTTCGATGTAGATTCGATAAAGTACATAAATCCCAATGGAGGTAAAAGTAACTCTTCATTCCTATGACTATGAGAACATGAAATGTGAAGATCACGACCGCACCAATTCGAAAATACAAGTGAGCAAATGTAGCAAGCCACTGGATGCATCATATCATTAAGAATGACATATTCATGTTTTGAATGGAAAGCAAGTTCGTCTTCGTTAGGAAAAACTATCCCACAGTAGTAACTATACATATAATCCACTTGATAAAGTTGGGACAACAATTCTTGAAAAAATTACTTAGTGATTGATACAGATAACAAAGCTCACTATTGACCGAACCAGTGAAATTGAGTACTCCGAGCTCTCGTACAAAGCTCAATCATCATTCAATGCAAATTCAGTGAAGTTTATTAATTACAATGGCGGCAAAACTACCTCTTCATTCCAACGACTATGAGAACATTAAATGTGAAGATTGCGACCACATCAATTCGGAAATACAAGTGAGCAAATGTAGCAAGCCACATGACGCATCATATCCTCAACAATTACACATTCATTTTCAAAATGGAAATCAAGTTCGTCATCGTTAGGAAATCCATCCCACAATAGCAACAGTACATATAATCCATTTGATAAAGCTGGGAAAAATTCTTTAAAAAATTACCTAGTGATTGATGCAGATAACAAAGCTCACTATTGACCGAACTATTGAAACCGCATCCTAGTACGATGTTGGATCATCGTTCGATGCAGATTCGGTGAAGTACATAAATCCCAATAGAGGCAAAACTACCTCTTCATTCCAAAGACGATGAAAATAGGAAATGTGAAGGTCACGACCACACCAATTCGGAAATACAAGTAAGCAAATGTAGCAAGTCATATGACGCATCACATCCTCAAGAATTACACATTTATTTTTAGAATGGAAAGCAAGTTCGTCATCTTTAGGAAAAGCCATCCCACAACAGCAATTGTACAAATAATCTACTTGATAAAGTTGGGAAAAAAAATTCTTTAAAAGATTACCTAGTGATTGATGCAGATAACAAAGCTCACTATTGGCCAAACCCATTGAAACCGAGGCCTCCGAATCCTCGTATCGAAGCTGAATCATCATTTCAATGCAGATTCGGTGAAGTACATAAATCTAAATGGAGGCAAAACTACATCTTCATTCCAAAGACTATGAGAACATAAAATGTGAAGATCAAGACCAAACCAATTCGGAAACACAAGTGAGCAAATGTAGCAAGCTACAGGGCGCATCATATCCTCAAGAATTACACATTAATTTTCAGAATGTAAAGAAAGTTCGTTATCGTTAGGAAAAGCCAGCCAACAATAGCCACTATACATAAAATCAAAACCAGCAACCCTTTTTATAATTCACTTGATAAAGTTGGTAGATAAAATTCTTTAAAAAATTACCTAGTGATTGATGCAGATAACAAAGCTCACTATTGACCATGTACATGTTTGAAGTTGCAGCAATCTTCAAACTTCATTTTGTTCATGGCTGTCTCCATGGTTTTGAAACAACCATGGTCCACCAGCGATTTGATGAAAGCTCCACTATTGATAACCAGCTTCCCATTCGCGGAGACCACGCCCACAGCCGTGGTTCCTTTCAAAAATTCCGTCATTTTTGCCTTCCAAGAGATTCAGTCCGCCGAATCCCCTTCATCAAGAAAGGCTTGGACTTGTTTGTTGTCATCAGGGCTTACCTTGATGACCACCTCTCCCTGGGCTAACTTCTCACACACAATAATAGTGTTCTTGAACGAACTCGGTATCATTCGAAAAAATGGAGTGCAAATGCCCTTGGTAGAATTTGTCAAAGCCTCATCTCTTGTTGAGCCTTCCACTGTAGAGTCTGCCCCTTCCTCTAGAGCCTTCCCCGTTCTCATCATCCTCATCAGGTATCATCCTACAATGAAAAATACAAGTTTCTAAAGTCACTGTGGACATCACTTACAAACTATAAGGGGTTTTATAAGCCAAGTCAATCAAGAATTTATTTTGCCCAATAATAACAGACAACAAACACAAGTGTATTTTCTTCATCGCAATGTACATTGTGAAAACAACCAGCCTTCACCCATTGAAACCAAGTCCTCCGAATCCTCGTATCGAAGCTGAATCATCATTCGATGCAGATTCGGTGAAGTACATAAATCTAAATGGAGGCAAAGCTACATCTTCATTCCAAAGACTATGAGAACATAAAATGTGAAGATCACGACCACACCAATTCGGAAACACAAGTGAGCAAATGTAGCAAGCTACAGGGCGCATCATATCCTCAAGAATTACATATTAATTTTCAGAATGGAAAGAAAGTTCGTTATCGTTAGGAAAAGCCAGCCAACAATAGCCACTATACATAAAATCAAAATCAGCAACCCTTTTAATAATTCACTTGATAAAGTTGGTAGATAAAATTCTTTAAAAAATTACCTAGTGATTGATGCAGATAACAAAGCTCACTATTGACCATGTACATGTTTGAAGTTGCAGCAATCTTCAAGCTTCATTTTGTTCATGGCTGTCTCCAAGGTTTTGAAACAACCATGGTCCACAAACGATTTGATGAAAGTTCCACTGTTGATAACCAGCTCCTCATTCGCTGAGACCACGCCCACAGCCGTGGCTCCTTTCAAAAATTCCGTCATTTTGCCCTCCAAGAGATAGAGTCCGCCGAATCCCCTTCATCAAGAAAGGCTTGGACTTGTTTGTTGTCATCAGGGCTTACCTTGATGACCATCTCTTCCTGGGCTAACTTCTCACACACAAGAAAAGTGTGCTTTAACGAACTCGGTATCATTCGAAAAAAATAGAGTGCAAATGCCCTTGGTAGAATTTGTCAATGCCTCATCTCTTGTTGAGCCTTCCACTGTAGAGTCTGCCACTTCCTCTGTAGAGCCTTCCCCGTTCTCATCATCCTCATCAGTATCATCCTACAATGAAAAATGCAAGTTTCTAAAGTCACTGTGGACATCACTTACAAACTATAAGGGGTTTTACAAGCCAAGTCAATCAAGAACTTATTCTGCCCAATAATAACAGACAACAAACACAAGTGTATTTTCTTCATAGCAATGTACATTGTGAAAACAACCAGCCTTCACCCATTGAAACCGACTCCTCGAATCCTCGTAATCGAAGCTGAATCATCATTCGATGCAGATTCGGTGAAGTACATAAATCTAAATGGAGGCAAAACTACATCTTCATTCCAAAGACAATGAGAACATAAAATGTGAAGATCACGACCACACCAATTCGGAAACACAAGTGAGCAAATGTAGCAAGCTACAGGGCGCATCATATCCTCAAGAATTACACATTAATTTTCAGAATGGAAAGAAAGTTCGTTATCGTTAGGAAAAGCCAGCCAACAATTGTCACTATACATAAAATCAAATTCAGCAACCCTTTTTATAATTCACTTGATAAAGTTGGTAGATCAAATTATTTAAAAAATTACCTAGTGATTGATGCAGATAACAAAGCTCACTATTGACCATGTACATGTTTGAAATTGCAGCAATCTTCAAATTTCATTTTGTTCATGGCTGTCTCCATGGTTTTGAAACAACCATGGTCCACCAGCGATTTGATGAAAGCTCCACTATTGATAAGCAGCTTCCCATTCGCTGAGACCACGCCCACAGCCGTGGCTCCTTTCAAAAATTCCGTCATTTTTGCCTTCCAAGAGATAGAGTCCGCGAATCTCCTTCATCAAGAAAGGTTTGGACTTGTTTGTTGTCATCAGGGCTTACCTTGATGACCACCTTTCCCTGGGCTAACTTCTCACACACAATAACAGTGTGCTTGAACGAACTCGGTATCATTCGAAAAAATGGAGTGCAAATGCCCTTAGTAGAATTTGTCAATGCGTCATCTCTTGTTGAGCCTTCCACTGTAGAGTCTGCCCCTTCCTCTGTAGAGCCTTCCTCGTTCTCATCATCGTCATCAGTATCATCCTACAATGAAAAATGCAAGTTTCTAAAGTCACTGTGGACATCACTTACAAACTATAAGGGGTTTTACAAGCCAAGTCAATCAAGAATTTATTCTGCCCAATAATAACAGACAACAAACACAAGTATATTTTCTTCATAGCAATGTACATTGTGAAAACAACCAGCCTTCACCACTTGAAACCAGTCCTCCGAATCCTCGTACGAAGCTGAATTATCTTTCGGTGCAGATTCGGTGAAGTACATAAATCTAAATGGAGGCAAAACTACATCTTCATTCCAAAGACTATGAGAACATAAAATGTGAAGATCACGACCACAACAATTCGGAAACACAAGTGAGCAAATGTAGCAAGCTACATGGCGCATCATATCCTCAAGAATTACACATTAATTTTCAGAATGGAAAGAAAGTTCATTATCGTTGGGAAAAGCCAGCCAATAATGGCCACTATACATAAAATCAAAATCAGCAACCCTTTTTATAATTCACTTGATAAAGTTGGTAGATAAAATTCTTTAAAAAATTACCTAGTGATTGATGCAGATAACAAAGCTCACCATTGACCATGTACATGTTTGAAGTTGCAGCAATCTTCAAACTTCATTTTGTTAATGGCTGTCCTGCATGGTTTTGAAACAACCATGGTCCACAAGCGATTTGATGAAAGTTCCACTGTTGATAACCAGCTCCTCATTCGCTGAGACCACGCCCACAGCCGTGGCTCCTTTCAAAAATTCCGTCATTTTGCCCTCCAAGAGATAGAGTCCGCCGAATCCCCTTCATTAAGAAAGGCTTGGACTTGTTTGTTGTCATCAGGGCTTACCTTGATGACCATCTCTTCCTGGGCTAACTTCTCACACACAAGAATAGTGTGCTTTAACGAACTCGGTATCATTCGAAAAAAATAGAGTGCAAATGCCCTTGGTAGAATTTGTCAATGCCTCATCTCTTGTTGAGCCTTCCACTGTAGAGTCTGCCCCTTCCTCTGTAGAGCCTTCCCCGTTCTCATCATCCTCATCAGGATCATCCTACAATGAAAAATGCAAGTTTCTAAAGTCACTGTGGACATCACTTACAAACTATAAGGGGTTTTACAAGCCAAGTCAATCAAGAACTTATTCTGCCCAATAATAACAGACAACAAACACAAGTGTATTTTCTTCATAGCAATGTACATTGTGAAAACATCCAGCCTTCACCCATTGAAACCGAGTCCTCCGAATCCTCGTACGAAGCTCGAATCATCGTTCGATGCAGATTCGGTGAAGTACATAATCTAAATGGAGGCAAAACTACATCTTCATTCCAAAGACAATGAGAACATAAAATGTGAAGATCACGACCACACCAATTCGGAAACACAAGTGAGCAAATGTAGCAAGCTGCGTGGCGCATCATATCCTCAAGAATTACACATTAATTTTCAGAATGGAAAGATAGTTCGTTATCGTTAGGAAAAGCCAGCCAACAATAGCCACTATACATAAAATCAAAATAAGCAACCCTTTTTATATTTCACTTGATAAAGTTGGTAGATAAAATTCTTTAAAAAATTACCTAGTGATTGATGCAGATAACAAAGCTCACTATTGACCATGTACATGTTTGAAGTTGCAGCAATCTTCAAATTTCATTTTGCTCATGGCTGTCTCCATGGTCTTGAAACAACCATGGTCCACCAGCGATTTGATGAAAGCTCCACTATTGATAACCAGCTTCCCATTCGCTGAGACCACGCCCACAGCCGTGGCTCCTTTCAAAAATTCCGTCATTTTTGCCTTCCAAGAGATAGAGTCCGCCGAATCCCCTTCATTAAGAAAGGTTTGGACTTGTTTGTTGTCATCAGGGGTTACCTTGATGACCACCTCTCCCTGGGCTAACTTCTCACACACAATAACAGTGTGCTTGAACGAACTCGGTATCATTCGAAAAAATGGAGTGCAAATGCCCTTAGTAGAATTTGTCAATGCCTCATCTCTTGTTGAGCCTTCCACTGTAGAGTCTGCCCCTTCCTCTGTAGAGCCTTCCCCGTTCTCATCATCCTCATCAGGATCATCCTACAATGAAAAATGCAAGTTTCTAAAGTCACTGTGGACATCACTTACAAACTATAAGGGGTTTTACAAGCCAAGTCAATCAAGAATTTATTCTGCCCAATAATAACAAAC
This sequence comes from Prunus fruticosa, assembly GCA_018703695.1. Lineage (NCBI taxonomy): Eukaryota > Viridiplantae > Streptophyta > Magnoliopsida > Rosales > Rosaceae > Prunus > Prunus fruticosa. The sequence goes on from CM031921.1 coordinate 14,474,184, forward strand.
GACAAACACAAGTGTATTTTCTTCATCGCAATGTACATTGTGAAAACAACCAGCCTTCACCCATTGAAACCAAGTCCTCCGAATCCTCGTACGAAGCTGAATCATCGTTCGATGCAGATTCGGTGAAGTACATAAATCTAAATGGAGGCAAAACTACATCTTCATTCCAAAGACTATGAGAACATAAAATGTGAAGATCACGACCACACCAATTCGGAAACACAAGTGAGCAAATATAGCAAGCTACAGGGCGCATCATATCCTCAAGAATTACACATTAATTTTCAGAATGGAAAGATAGTTCGTTATCGTTAGGAAAAGCCAGCCAACAATAGCCACTATACATAAAATCAAAATCAGCAACCCTTTTTATATTTCACTTGATAAAGTTGGTAGATAAAATTCTTTAAAAAATTACCTAGTGATTGATGCAGATAACAAAGCTCACTATTGACCATGTACATATTTGAAGTTGCAGCAATCTTCAAACTTCATTTTGTTCATGGTTGTCTCTATGGTTTTGAAACAACCATGGTCCACCCGCGATTTGATGAAAGCTCCACTGTTGATAAGCAGCTCCCCATTCGCTGAGACCACGCCCACACCCGTGGCTCCTTTCAAAAATTCCGTCATTTTGCCCTTCCAAGAGATAGAGTCCGTCGAATCCCCTTAATCAAGAAAGGGTTGGACTTGTTTGTTGCCATCAGGACTTACCTTGATGACCACCTCTCCCTGGGCTAACTTCTCACACACAATAATAGTGTGCTTGAACGTACTCGGTATCCTTCCAAAAAATGGAGTGCAAATGCCCTTGGTAGAATTTGTCAATGCCTCATCTCTTGTTGAGCCTTCCACTGTAGAGTCTGCCCATTCCTCTGTAGAGCCTTCCTCGTTCTCATCATCCTCATTAGTATCATCCTACAATGAAAAATGCAAGTTTCTAAAGTCACTGTGGACATAACTTACAAACTATAAGGGGTTTTACAAGCCAAGTCAATAAAGAATTTATTCTGCCCAATAATAACAGACAACAAACACAAGTGTATTTTCTTCATAGCAATGTACATTGTGAAAACAACCAGCCTTCACCCATTGAAACCGAGTCCTCCGAAAACTCGTATCGAAGCTGAATCATCGTTCGATGCAGATTCAGTGAAGTACATAAATCTAAATGAAGGCAAAACTACATCTTCATTCCAAAGACTATGAGAACATTAAATGTGAAGATCACGACTACACAAATTCGGAAACACAAGTGGGCAAATGTAGCAAGCTACAAGGCGCATCATATCCTCAAGAATTACACATTAATTTTCAGAATGTAAAGAAAGTTCGTTATCGTTAGGAAAAGTCAGCCAACAATAGCCACTATACATAAAATCAAAATAAGCAACCCTTTTTATAATTCACTTGATAAAGTTGGTAGATAAAATTCTTTAAAAAATTACCTAGTGATGGATACAGATAACAAAGCTCACTATTGACCATGTACATGTTTGAAGTTGCAGCAATCTTCAAACTTCATTTTGTTCATGGCCGTCTCCATGGTTTTGAAACAACCATGGTCCACCAGCGATTTGATGAAAGCTCCACTGTTGATAAGCAGCTTCCCATTCGCTAAGACCACGCCTAGAGTCCGCCGAATCCCCTTCATCAAGAAAGGCTTGGACTTGTTTGTTGTCATCAGGGCTTTCCTTGATGACCACCTCTCCCTGGGCTAACTTCTCACACACAATAATAGTGTTCTTGAACGTACTCGGTATCCTTCCAAAAAATGGAGTGCAAATGCCCTTGGTAGAATTTGTCAATGCCTCATCTCTTGTTGAGCCTTCCCCGTTTTCATCATCCTCATCTGTATCATCCTACAATGAAAAATGCAAGTTTCTAAAGTCACTGTGGACATCACTTACAAACTATAAGGGGTTTTACAAGCCAAGTCAATAAAGAATTTATTCTGCCCAATAATAACAGACAACAAACACAAGTGTATTTTCTTCATAGCAATGTACATTGTGAAAACAACCAGCCTTCACCCATTGAAATTCGAGTCCTCCGAATCCTCGTACGAAGCTGAATCATCGTTCGATGCAGATTCAGTGAAGTACATAAATCTAAATGAAGGCAAAACTACATCTTCATTCCAAAGACTATGAGAACATAAAATGTGAAGATCACGACTACACCAATTCGGAAACACAAGTGAGTAAATGTAGCAAGCTACAGGGCGCATCATATCCTCAAGAATTACACATTAATTTTCAAAATGGAAAGAAAGTTCGTTATCGTTAGGAAAAGCCAGCCAACAATAGCCACTATACATAAAATCAAAATCAGCAACCCTTTTTATAATTCACTTGATAAAGTTGGTAGATAAAATTCTTTAAAAAATTACCTAGTGATGGATGCAGATAACAAAGCTCACTATTGACCATGTACATGTTTGAAGTTGCAGCAATCTTCAAACTTCATTTTGTTCATGGCTGTCTCCATGGTTTTGAAACAACCATGGTCCACCAGCGATTTGATGAAAGCTCCACTGTTGATAAGCAGCTTCCCATTTCGCTGAGACCACGCCCACAGCCCTGGCTCCTTTCAAAAATTCCGTCATTTTTGCCTTCCAAGAGATAGAGTCCCCCGAATCCCCTTCATCAAGAAAGGCTTGGACTTGTTTGTTGTCATCAGGGCTTACCTTGATGACCACCTCTCCCTGGGCTAACTTCTCACACACAATAAGAGTGTGCTTGAACGAACTCGGTATCCTTCGAAAAAATGGAGTGCAAATTCCCTTGGTAGAATTTGTCAATGCCTCATGTCTTGTTGAGCCTTCCACTGTAGAGTCTGCCCCTTCCTCTGTAGAGCCTTCCCCCTTTTCATCATCCTCATCAGGATCATCCTGCAATGAAAAATGCAAGTTTCTAAAGTCACTGTGGACATCACTTACAAACTATAAGGGGTTTTACAAGCCAAGTCAATCAAGAATTTATTCTAGGGATGGGCATTATTACCGAAAACCCGACCGAACCGAACAAAAAAACCGACCGAACCGGCATTAACCGGGTTGGACCGGTTTTTTTCCTCTTCAAACCGCTGAAAACCGGACCGAACCGCTTATAATTATTATTATTTATTTTATTAAAAAAATACACTTGTCAGCATATTATTCGTCGATTCTAAGCCATTCCATACTCCTTGCTACACCGGACCGTAGAGAAACCCTAAACATTTTCAAGGGTTTCAAAAAAAATTTCAATCTGCCCCTTGCTTTCCTGTTTCTTCTTCGTTCTTCCTCTCTCAGCCTCTAGCCTCTGCGCCTCTCACTCTCTAGCGTCTGAGCCTCTCACTCTCTCAGACTCTCTCTAGATTTCACACGAATCACGATCTCAACAACTATCACTCTCTCTCTCTCTCTCTCTCTCACCCACTCTCTCTAAGTGACTCAGTCTCTCTCTCAATCTCTCTCGCTCGCCTCCGCCTCTCTTGCTCAGCCACTATCGCTCTCTTTCACCTGCTCTCTCTTAGTCATCAAAGGTCTCCCTCTCTCGATTTTTGTTGGTCTGAGGTAATAATATTTTGAAACCCTAATTCAAAATTTATGGATTTCTGTTAATTCTATTTAAATATTCTGACTTTGTATATATATTGGTTGTGTGTGAGTTGTTGGCTGTGTTTATTTCTGGTATGGAATTGTTGCAGATATTGAGTAATAATTTAATTTGTATGATTGGTTGTTGTTTTGGTTGATGTTTGAATAAGAGCTGCATTACCGTTGAAAATTGTTGTTGGTTTATACTTGTATTTGTTGCTGTTTTGTACTTTTATTTTTGTTGTTGTTTCAGTTGCTATAAGAATCATGAATTATGAGCATATAAGAACCTTGAGGAAACAAAAACGTTGTTCTATTTCTAGCTTTCCCAGATTCTATTTTGCTTCTTCTTTTCCATGTTATATATATTCTGACTTTGTATATATATTGGCTGTGTGTGAGTTGTTGGCTGTGTTTATTTCCTGGTATGGAATTGTTGCAGATATTGAGTAATAATTTAATTTGTATGATTGGTTGTTGTTTTGGTTGATGTTTGAATAAGAGCTAGATTATTGTTGAAAATTGTTGTTGGTTTATACTTGTATTTGTTGCTGTTTTGTACTTTTATTTTTGTTGTTGTTTCAGTTGCTATAAGAATCATGAATTATGAGCATATAAGAACCTTGAGGAAACAAAAAGGTTGTTCTATTTCTAGCTTTCCCAGATTCTATTTTGCTTCTTCTTTTCCATGAAAAAATAGCTGCAGCCAGCCCTTCAAGTTTGTCTGCAACAAGAATCTATAGTAAACAAATTCAGGGTATGCATTAATGAACTGAATTAATTACTAATTAACTGGTTGAAAACCAAGGATTAGCATGTGAACACGTGGGGGATGAAAATGGATTAATTAATTACTAATTAACTAGCTGAAATCCCTGTTTCAACTATTAATATACTAATTGTTTTTTCTTATGTTTTCAACTATATATAATTCATATGTATGCTAACATGTATCTATCTATATATCTGAGTATCATTGTCCAATTTTTTCGTTTTTTCTGAAATTTCATTGCTAGTTTCTTTTACTTCCACTTTCACATTTCTCTTAGGGCTCTCATAATATGTCTATATTGTTTCTAACTTTGGTATAAGGAATTTTTTTCCTTTGTGAAAAGAGCTTTTTGTTTAGCCTTCCTATCAATATCCTCTCTTTCTGTTTTTGTGTGTACAATTTATTACTGAGGCTTATTCTATTCTCAATACTCTTTTCAGCTGTGCCCGTGCAGTCAAAAAAGCAGATCCTGTTTGATAAAACTGGACGCTTTCAGGTCCTGTCAATATTCTACCTGAATTGCCAAAACTTTATTTTTGATCATATGAGAATGAAATTCCTTTTGACATGCGTGAATTAGTAAGATGACAGTAGCAATCTTACAATACCTGGTTGGCATGCTCCTTTTGGAAATAATTGCATAATTCAATAACGTGATTTGGCAGATATTAATTAATAATTTAATTTTTATGATTGGTTGTTGTTTCGGTTGTTATATTTATTTTTGATTGATGTACCTCTGCATTTCATTGTCGTAGGGTATTATTAATTTCATGGAAGGAGAATCTGAAACCCCTGTTTCAACTAACCCACCACCACCACCACCACCACCACCACCACCAGCCCCTCCACAATCAGCCCCTCCACAATCATCCCCTAGCATTTTAAGAAAAAGAAAGCCTTGTAAGAGTGCTTCTGGGGTTTGGGATCATTTCACAAAGATAAAGTGTGAGAATGATACTAGTGAGCCTAGATGCATATGCAAGTACTGTAAAAAGGACTATGCATGTGATGGTAAAAGGAATGGCACATCCACTTTGTGGCACCATTTGAGAAGTCAATGTAAGAATTCTCCATTGAGACATGAGAAAAAACAAAAAGTCCTTTCATTTGAGGGCCAAGAGAAAGGGGGTAATCTAGTAGCACATGCATTTAGTAAAGAGAGATGTAGAATTGCATGTGTCAAGATGATTATTCGGGATGAGCTTCCATTTAGTCATGTGGAGGGTATTGGGTTTCGTGAATTTTTGAAGGAGGCACAACCTAGATTTGATTTGCCATCTCGTAGGACAATTGCTAGAGATGTGTGGGATCTCTATCAAGAGGAGAAAGGTAAAATCAAGAGTGTCTTAACACATAATGCACAAAGAGTGTCTCTTACCACCGACACTTGGACGTCCATTCAAAATATCAATTACATGGTTCTCACAGCCCACTTCATTGATGATGATTGGGTGCTGCATAAGAGAATCCTTAATTTTTGTGTGATTCCTAATCATAAGGGGGATACAATTGGTAGGCTTGTGGAGACATGTTTGAATGGATGGGGGATAGACAAATTCTTCACCATATCGGTTGATAATGCTTCCTCCAACGATGGATGTATTAGCTACATGAAGAAGAGGTTAGAAAAGTGGAATTCACTCATAGGTGATGGTAGTTTGTTGCATGTGAGGTGTTGTGCACATATTACTAACTTGATTGTAACCGATGGAATGAAAGAAATTCATCAATCAATTGAGAGTATTCGTAATTGTGCTAAGTACATTAGAGGGTCATCCCAACGGTTAGAGAAGTTTAGGGCTTGTTTGGAGATGGAGAAGGTTGATACCAAAACCATGGTTCCTTTAGATGTGTGCACAAGATGGAATTCAACTTACATGATGTTGGAGAGTGCTTTGAAGCTCCAAAAAGGTTTTGAGAGGATGGAGGAGGATGACCCAAACTTTTTGGGTTACTTTGAGGAGTATGAAGCTCATGGTAAGGAAAAGAAGAAAAGAGTGGGGCCTCCAACTTTGTTAGATTGGGATAATACCAAGGTATTTGTCAAATTTTTGAAGAAGTTTTATGATGCTACTTTGAGGTTTAGTGCATCAAAACAAGTGTCTTCTAATGCCCCACTACATGAGATGTGTTCTATTTTGGAGGAGATAGACACAATGATGAATGTTGATGATGTTGTTATGTGCAAAATAGCTACAATGATGAAGAGAAAGTTTGATAAATATTGGGGTAATATTAATAACATCAACAAGTTATTCTTTGTTGCGGTTATTCTAGATCCTCGATACAAGATGGAATATGTGGAATTTTGCTTGGGTGACTTGGTGTCCGATGAAAATGGGGTTAATGACATGTTATTGAAGATCAAGACACTTTTACACAATTTGTATGATTATTATAGAAAGCAAAATCCAGCTGCTACCCAAGTATTTCATAGTAATGTAGAGAGTGAAGTCATGCATGTGAACAATGATGTTACTAAATCATCAAGGTTACAAAAGTTCTTGAAGTCAAGGAGAGATAAGGATGTTGTTGAGATAAGAAATGAGATTGATAAATACCTATTGGAACCTCCCGTTAATCTTACCAATGATGAGTTCAAATTGCTTGATTGGTGGAAGGAGAATGGTACAAAATTTCCAATACTTTCTAATGTTACAAAAGATGTATTTGCTGTCCAAGCATCAACCGTGGCTTCGGAATGTTCTTTTAGCACGGGAAAGAGAGTTGTAGATCCTTTTAGGAGTTTATTAACTCCAAAAACCGTGGAGGCATTGATTTGTTGTAGTGATTGGTTAAGGGCGGAGGAGTTTAACTACTACAAAGAACCTGCATTGGATGAGTTGGATTTCTATCAAGCTTTGGAACAATTGGAAAAAGGTTTTCTTTCCTTTCTACATTAATCAAAATTTGAAGTTTCTTTGTGTTATTAATCATTTCATATGTTTACTAATTTTATTTTATTTTCTATGTGCAGAGGTACAAATTTGATTTGAGGAGTTGAATTGAAACTCGTGGAATTGTTCAATTGTATGTGTATATGTAATGAAAATTTATTTGTTTTGATTTGGATTTGCTTTTGAACTTTGCAAATATGCAGATTGGGATTGAGATTACTCTCACAATCTGCAATGGTCTGTAATAATTGGACTTATGGTGGATGTTGATTTTCTTTCTTAGGTTTTATTTTAAGGTATTTTTTTAGTATTTGAATGATGATAAACTTTAGATATGCAAAGCTGGAGAAACTTGAAGTTATAGTATATACAAGAAACTGGAGTATTTGAAATGGTCTGGAAATATGACTTAAAACAAAAAAAATGGGCCTGGGAAACTTTAAAAAAAAAACCTTCAATTGTTACTTTTATTGGGCCTCGGCAGACATCCAAACCGACCCAACCCGACCTGCTTAATTCGGGTTTCGAACTAAGTCGAAAATGGGCTTAAAGAACAGGTGCAAAGTTTACATTTGGGCCTATCGACATGGCCCATTTCGGCGTACGGTTTGGGCTCATAACCGACCCAACCCGACCCGTGCCCATCCCTAATTTATTCTGCCCAATAATAACAGACAACAAACACAAGTGTATTTTCTTCATAGCAATATACATTGTGAAAACAACCAGCCTTCAACTGAAGTCAAGTTAGCTTAACAATTGTGTTTGTAGATTGCTTAAGAAGAACCAAATAATGAGCCATATATCATTGGAAACATGCGGAAGTCTGAGTTTTTGCAGCATTTTACGTTTCATGATTCCGAGTCTTCTAGAGGAAGTTATACAAGTGTTATCCATTTGTTATTATGTTATTTCTTTCATGAGTTTGTTGTTTGGTTCTTAGGTTATATAAGCAACATGGTAAAAAAATCGTTATGAGAGTCTCTAAAGTAATTACAGTTAAAATGGCTATAAAACTATTATAGCAAACTACTTAAAAAGTATTTTGGTTCAGCATGTTAATACAACAAATGATGATAACAATGTAAACTTTTTTTTACTTTTCAACAAGTACAACATTAAAGGTTATGTTTTTGTAATTTATTTAAATCCTTATTTAAGAGTATCTAACGTTCCAATTGCTTATGGTTGTACATGAAAATAGTGCATTTGACAAAATCTCAAACTAGGATGCAGAGTGTAATAGGCATGTTTCGGTTGTCTCTTTCGGGTTGGAGTTATTCAATTATAATGAACAATAGTGATCTTAGTCTTCTAATTTTGAAAGAATTGAAAGAATTGAAAAAATAGAAAACATAGCAATAAGTATTGTTTTATTGGAGAAATATTTGCTTTACCTACCTATAAGTTAATTATGACAAGTGACAAATATAGGTGGCATAAAAATCGTGCACTTTAGCAGCTCAAACATGCAAATGTTCGTCATATCATTTGGACCTACAAAACAGTTTGTCGGATTAGGTATTGTTTTTATTTCAAATTAGGAAAACAAAAATCATAACCTTGATGATGTGTCACGCCCCGGGGGTCGGTGGAAATCTCGCGCCCGGTGCGTGAGAAAATAAAAAGAAGCCAAAACATAAAATAAACTTTTCTTATAATATTTGATCCATAATCTTACAACTTTACAATAAATGAATAAAGCTCTATCACTCTCATCTAATTCAGTTTCAACTGATTTAGTCCTTGTCTTGCTCACTAATTCATCTGAAAAATTAAACATGGTGAGGGATGAGCAACCACCGCTGAGTGAGTAGATTATGTAATATGCCAGTCAAGCAATGCCTTTTTACACACTCTAGAAAATATCATGAAAAGATACACCAATCCAGATCATATCACATCATCCCTTCATATCTCGGTTATCCTTCATAGCATGTAACCAACCACGTGACCCCTATTGGTCTCATTGCCCTATGTCCCCGTGTGGTACATCTATCCCTCAAATACTCCAACATTGAAGTTCTCATGTTCCATGAATAATACATACTTCATATTCCAATCAATATATATATACATAGTGTGAAAGATTGCACCAAATTAGACATATTAGACATGCTTGACTTGAAATGGAGAGATATTTGTAAATAGAATAAATCCACAATAATTCATGGTTTTCATATTTTATCACAACATAAGAACTTTTAGAACACATTACATAAACCACTCACCTCGCTAATGAGAACCCTTTAAATAAATTGGCAAGATAACCCATCTACCTATCTCCTCCAATATCAAATTTCCTTGCATCTCTCTTTAGTCCTCTAACTCTAACAACTTATCATGTTGCATGCATATTATCTCTAGATGTAGAAGTAAACAACTTGTAAATGAAAGCTCCCTATTTATACTAGAATCAAGTCGGAAACTAATGGCTCTTGATTGGTGGAATGTAAGTTTGGTGATATGCTTGACTCTAATATTATCCAACTTTCCCCTAATGCCAACAGCTCATACTTTGAACAAAGGCTTAGTCATCTAGGTAGACACTTGTGAAGAAACTAGGGTGGTGTATGTGGGTAAGTTTTGATGTAAATATCACCTTATCACTTAAGGTGATATTTATATATACAATTACAACCAATATAAATATATAATCAATAAAACGAAATTTTAACTTATAAACCTATATAGATAGCAAAACATTTGTTTTCCTAATATATATATATATATATATATAATTTTAAAATACAGAACTTCACATGATGATACTCTAATTTTGAATCAAAGATATAAAGACTTTTTACGCTAGATACTTTATATCACTTTAGCATCTCATGTCACGACCCGACTCTCCTAACACAATATTGTCCGCTTTGGGCCCCCCCCTCCGCCCTCACGGTTTTGTTTCTGGGAGCTCACTACCAACATCCCAGTGGGTCACCCATCCTGTGATTGCTCTGGCCCCCAACTCGCTTAACTTCGGAGTTCCTACGACTCCGAAGCCAATGAGCTCCCAAAAGGCCTCATGCTAGGAAGAGAATTGCCCACACATTTAAAGCAGTTCACCTTTCCCTCCCCGAACGATGTGGGATTGCTCACCGTTCTTGTTTCCCCAAGACACGGGTCTTACAATCCACCCCCCTGGGGCCTAGCGTCCTCGCTGGCACATTTCCGGTGGGGTCCGGCTCTGAGACCATTCTGTCACGACCCGACTCCCTTAGCACGATATTGTCCGCTTTGGGCGCCCCTCTCTGCCCTCACGGTTTTGTTTCTGGGAGCTCACTACCAACTTCCTAGTGGGTCACCCATTCTGGGATTGCTCTGAACCCCCAACTCGCTTAACTTCGGAGTTCCTACGACTCCGAAGCCAGTGAGCTCCCAAAAGGCCTCATGCTAGGAAGAGAACTGCCCACACATTTAAAGCAGTTCACCTTTCCCTCCCGAGCGATATGGGATTGCTCACCGTTCTTGTTTCCCCAAGACACGGGTCTTACATCTCAAGTGAATGAGTTTACACTTTTATTTATTTTTATACTCATTTTTGTACCAGTTTTACAAACATCGTACCCGTTGCTATGTGGAGAAATTAGAGCACAAAATTAAGATACACAAAAAGGGAAGGGCCGCTATAGAAGCTAAAAGTAGTTTATAGTAGAGTAGTCGGCCTAACAAAAGCGTTAAGGCAACATAAAATTCCCCTTATAAATGTAAAATCATGAAATTGTTCCTTTAATCCTCAATCAATTTCTTATTAATTGCTTTATTGTTAAACAAGGCGTCTTATATAGAAACGAAAGGATTTTCCTTTTGTCTCTTGTCTTTTGAAAATAACAGTATTTTTGATATAGTTTTCTTCCGATAATTGGAATAGGCATGTAGCAAAGGATAAACTATCAAAATTGAAGGTGAGTATACGTATTCCCAAATTATGCTAAAATTTGTCAATTACAAATTTATAAGTATATGATTAAACTTGTCTCATCTCATGTTATTTATGTATAGATTGACAATGAAAAAGTGAAAGATCATTTAGAGAGGAACGGGTGGCGCAAGTGGGCTTGATCGTTGCATGTCTTCCTCCTATGTGCATATTATGTAAATATTTATGTCCATAATCTAAAACTACGATGTTGTGTAGAATGAAAATATTATTTTACTTAAATTATTTGAGATTTTCCTATTAATGTTGGATTTGCTTTGGATAATATTAACGTGTGGGTAATTACTTGAATAAGAATCCCCCTAGCTCATAAAGTTCATTAGACTAACCTCTTTTTTTTTTTAATCATGTGCGCTACGCGCAACTTACAAAGTTTCGTAAATATTTTTTCGCAATTGTATTTATATAGATGTCCGTGGAGTGCCACAGTGACCATCGGGAGTGCCGTCATTTTTCAACAATTTCATGAACCCTCCTTCACCCTACTTTTCACCCCACGAGTTCTTGAGTATCCAGTCCTGGTCATTGGTAGCTTTGTCAATCCGTATCCCAACAAGTGAAACCGAATGGCTAATGTCTGTGCCACATTCCGAGCGATATATCCCGCCTATGTACTGTGAAAAGTTAGAGCCGTGGGCATTGATCCCGACCACTACTGGCTATTCGCAAAGAGCATAGGCGAGCTGGTCCTTATTCCTCGGGTTCAGGATTGTATAGGCATCGATCTTTAGACCATCTCCTTTTTCCTTGACAGTGTCATAGGTTCTTTGGATACCATGGTATGGGTAATTTTGTTCGGTGTTTAGACCTTCATTTGAGATAATGTAAGTGAATGCATCTAATACATTTCCACCTCCACACCCATGGTTGGCAACATTGCAGTCGATGAGTTGTTGCACGGATAGCATTTGAGGATTTTGTAATTGAAAAGTTAAAGCATGAAGAGCTTCCACGGCTGCAATGGTTGCAAAATGCCCAACAAGAACCTGTACATATAATATAATATTACAATTAGAGTTAGAGACACAATATATGTATAAAATAATTAGCACAAAGTAAGAAAAATGAAAAATGAATCCATATGTAATGGTTGCAGTACAATTGGACAGGACCCGCCCCGAATCTCCTCGGAAACCGGGACGGATCCCGTCTGAATATCCGGCATCCACAGATGCCGGGCCCACTTACTAATAACCGAGACTTTCTACCAAAATTTTGGCAGAGTCTCCCCTGGAAACAGGACATATCCCAAAAATTTTAACCTGTTAAAACACAGTTATTTTACATCCCAACAGCCAGCATGCATTTCACCATACATAGCGTTTACAAACCATGGCCTCCGGCCTCAAAATACCAATTTCTAACTGGGCAATAACAGAGCATCTAACAGAATTCAAAGAAAATACAAGTGGGAAGGAAGTTTAACGATTTTACATAGCACAGAGGCCCTGAGAAGGCTCAAGTGCTGAAGCTCGTGAAAACAGGAGCACAAAACACGGCACGCGGCTCGTTCCAGTCAACTACTGGGCTGGGGGCGCAAAACAGAAAATTGTGAGTGGACAAAACAAAGTTAGTTCAATTTAAACCAAAGTAATATAACCCCACCATTAGAAAACCATGCATGAAATCAATACATTAAAAACCATCATATTCATACATATACAGTTTGCTCAAACCCGAGCAAAATCCGAAAATTAGAGTGAAACTTGCAAATCAACTCATCCATCTCTTCCATTATAAATCTCAAATCAAACTCTCAAAACCCGTGCCCATTGGCACGACGAGCGGGGAAGTATCCTCACTCAAAAACAAGAACAAGGGAATAACTATATAATATAAGAGATATTATATATATATATGACACACCTAATTGTACCGGGAAAACAATCCAACAGGGGATTGTTGACTAGCTCACAATTATCAGCCCTCAAACGGACTATGTGGCTAGGGACAAGCCGTCCAACTGGGGGACTAGCTCTCAGCCAGCACGTACGGACGAAGAATCAAGACCCGTACGCCTGCAAACAGTCCTACGCGCAGACTACCCAATTAAGGGTCTCAGCGACACCCGTTAAGGTATGCCCCGGGTTCCGACATTTCCAAGTATCCCAATTTCCATAATCACAATCCAATTTCAGGGGAGGTACACAGGGTAGTGCTTATAGCACTCCATACTGACATTCTAAACTCATACTTTTCTTCATCTCACAACACCCCAAAGTACCTTACACAATCTCAACAAGCCAACACTTTTCCAAAATATAATTATATACCTCAAGATACTTATGTGTCAAAACCCATATAAATTTCAGTTAACTTTATAACACAACATATTCAACATGAATAATTTGATACGAAAGGATGGTTTGGCATAAAATCATTTAAATCTCCATGCATATAAATTTCATTATAAAACCATGCTATTATTTGAAAACAATGTCCACTCACAAGTAGTCCCAAGCGCGTGACCCCGAGAGGGTCCTGCCCTCGAAGGCGGAGTTCGGATTACCTATTTCAAAATAGGAATACGATATTAAAATCCAACTCTTCAAAATAAGACTTTAAAAATAAAATCCTAATTTTTCCCGGGTTTCTAGTACGCACGAGGAATGAGACACTCCTAGGGTCCACCTAAGAGTTTCAAACGCTGGAAAAGTCTTGGAAGACACTCGGTGAACCGGACGGTCAAAACTCACGATCGAACGGTTATCGTAAAACATAAACTTTAAATAATTGAATCGGAACATCCGGGGCTCCAATTCACTATCCGCGAATTCATATGCGTTCCTAGGAATACCAGGAACAACATACGTGAAATTGGGTTTGATCTAACGGTCCAAACACATCAAACCCGAAAATCATAGATTATGTAAAATTCGTTCGAGGCCCAAACGATATCCAAATTGAGATCCGTAAACTCCTACGCGCTCGTGACAACATAAGGATCATTCTAGGATACAATGTGGCCTCTGCCGGACCGCCTACGCGCCGCCGCGCGTGGGTGGCTTGATCAAAATTCCGGCGGCCGGAAAAACTTAGTATTTTGGCTCCAAACTCCTAACCTAGGTAATACACCTAATTTGGAACCACTTTTCTTCTTGGGTGAAGGCCAAAAAATGGCCGGAAGTGGCCCGAAATGCCAACTGAAAATCGGCTGAACCTAAATTTCGAAATTTGACTTGTAAATTCTCAAAATTTCAGGAAACCTAACCAACAGGCAGCTAGAGCACGAAAAATAGATGAATTTTCATACCTCACTCGTCCAATTCGGTTGAGAAACGAAGGAGAACGGAGGTGTTGAAGTTTCTAAAATTTTCTGAAAATTTACAGCAAGTTTGCTGCGTTTTCCGGCGGTCTCGACGGCGGCTTCCGGCTGGAGATGGGCTGGGGTTCGAAGGCGAGGTCGAGCTCGTCAGTTTGGTACCGGTGCCGGAGCTTTTGGTGGTCGGAGGTGGTGGCTATGGTAGTTGGTGGCTGCGGCTGAAGAAGAAGAGAAATGAAGCGGAGGGGGAAGGTCGCGAGAGAGAGAGAGAGAGAGAGAAATGAGGGAAAATCTGGTTTTTATTAAAATTCAAGTTCTACTTATTTACAGTTTTGCCACTACGGGTTTTTACCTCGTAACTTTTTCGTTACAAGTCCGAATTGAGTCCACTACGTGTCTACGGACTCGGCTCAGGACGAGCTTCCTAAAAACACCACTCGTTGCTCCAAACTCTCTTCGGATAAAAATTGACCCTTTTTCCTTATTCGAGTGAAAAATTAGAAATTTAATTTAATTAAATTAAATCAATTAAATAGTGAACTTATTTTGGGTCGGGGTGTTACAACAATACCAAAAGTAAGTCCTTGACTCCTTATGCGTTTGATACTGGCAAAAGATTCTGACCAGTCGATGCCCCCGCCACATATTCTGCTAAAGTCATCAAGGGAGGTAACTCTTTTTTTAATCCTCTTGTTAGAAGGAATAGGAGGTGGATTATGCAGGATGGGTACTGTGCAGTGGAAAGCTCTCTTTTCATCATCGTCCATATCAGAAAATAGGTTCAACCCAATCGTAAACGATTGCTTTGGCCCCTTCATGAAGTTCTCAACAAAGTTGAATGACTTCTTGAAGTTGGCGAAACGCCTCTCTTTCTCTTCATCGCCCGAGTACACCTGCTCGTACTCTTTCATCCATTGCTCAAATGCTTGAGCAACATCTGCAGGGTATCCCTCGGATGATATTGATGTTGCAGGAGGGGATGGGGATGGAGATGTTGCTTCTTCAAACATTGCCTTTGCTAGAAACACATTAACAGAGACCATATGCCAATGTTTTTCTTTTTATGAATTATACATGACTAATAATCTACTTTATAATTTTTTATGAATAATACTGTCACACTAATTATGTTGAAAAAATAATGTACCTATTACTTGTTCTATGAAAAATATAATTTACCTAGTATGAAAAGTGTACCTGTTTTTAATTTATAAAAAGTGTAAATAATTATCTTTTCCAATATACCTACATTATACGACATTCAACATACCTATATAAACTTTAATGTACTTACGATTAGGATTTAGGTATTATATGTCATCCAATATACATACCATTTGAATAATATACCTACTACGAAATATGTAAAGGTAAATTATTATATGTATAGCTATATATACATATTATTTATGAACGAACATATATTATATGTATTATGAGAATGTTTTGATTTGTTGAGTCCAAGCAACACCATAATAATGGAAAGGCTAGATATTAGGGATTGTTTAGGAAAAATAGTTGGATAACAAAAATGGCAGGGTTTTGTAAATAAGTAATAAGAAATGGACAACTTTTATCCTTCATGGCATCCATTTTCAAAATTGGGTTTTGGTTGAAAGAAAATATGTAGATGTTGTAAAAGTAAATAGAGAAAGTTTATGAAAGTTAAGAGTAGTTCTCAATAGCTCAATACTCAAGTCACTTATTCATCTTTAGTGCCTACTATTTATAGACATAGGAAATACATCACCATTTACCACCCTTAAGTAGTGGATTACAAAACATAATAACCAATGATAAATATGGTATTTAGTGCATAGGTTACAACCCTATAATGATAGGTATAATGATGGGTGTAATGGAGAAATTACAGCATAACTGATCGGTGCATATTTACATATCATTTTGTACCCTTTTAACTTATGATTTGGTTATGCTTTTGAGTTAAACTTGTGCTTTTAATAAGTTTTGTGTTTGTTTCAGTGTTATAAGCTTGAGACTCACTAATTGCATTTTGGAGACAAGTTAGCTCAAAATGGTGTCTGCAGATCAACCAACTTCACGGATTGGACTGTACTTGCTCAAGAAGAACCAGATAATGAGCCATACATCATTGGAAAGCTGCGGAAGTCTATTTTCTGTATAATTTTACGGTTCATGATTCCGAGTCTTCTAGAGAAAGTTATACATGTTTTGGCAACTTAAGGTCAAATTCGGCAGCATATGCGTTACTGGGCCAAAAATCACATTTGAAGGCCTTTCCGATTTTTCCTTGAGTTGGGCTGCATATGCTTGGAAAGATAAGACAAAGAGCTTCAAGATCCATATTTTTCCAGAATTGTATGAATGGAGAAACAAGCCCAAAACGAGCCCAAAAGAAGACTGCAATGCATTGTCATGCATGACATATGCATGAGGTGTTATTGATTGTGGGGAAGTTAGGTGAAACATATTCAATTCCTATAATTGAGTGGAAATTTGCAGCAACCAAATGAGCCAAAAGATGTTGAAGTGGATGATGCAACACTAAGCCTAAAGACAAGAGGAATTGTTTTCAAATGCAATTGTGTGTTAGGTTAGGTTGGTGAATTAAGTGTTGTGTGTTAGGTGAAGTTAGTGTGGTTAGTGAATTCAATTGTATATTCAGATTTTCATCTCCCCTAGGCCTATAAATAGGGAAGTTCTCTAGCTTGTAATCACACCCCAAGGGGGGGAGCTCTCAAACACTTCTCTAGAGCTCCCTTCCCTTCTCTCCCTCAAATTCTCTTAGTTTTCCTTTGTAGTTCTCAATTGTTGTAATAAGATCATTCTACTAAATTTTCTTTCTTCTAAATTCTCCAAACATTTCTCTATTCCCTTCAAAAGTCTCCATGTCTCAAACACTTCACAAACACCTTTCTCTACCTTCCCTAAATTCTCAAATTCTCCAAGTTCTCAACATCCTCCAAGTTTCCAAACATTCTCCAATTCCTCAAACACACGTCTCTTCTCTTCCAAAATCCTCAAAGCTCTCAAACACTTCCTCTCTTCCAAAAGTCTCCAAATCTCTCAAACACTTTCTTCTCCCTCCTCAAAGTTCTCAAACACTTCCTTTCTTCCTCAAAGTTCTCTTAATTTCCTTAATGTTTTCTTAGTTGTAATTTATTTTTCTTGTAATGTACATTCTTTCTTCTTGTTTTGTTTCTTTTGTTTTCATTTTTCTTTTGTGTAGGAAAATTGAATTGGATCATTCAATCACCAATCCCTGTGGAATCGACCTCGCACTTACATATGCTATACTACCGAACGGCTCGTGCACTTGCGAGTATCACAAGTTGAGGATGCAGTTGAATCCATTTTGGTGCAGCTGAATCTACGCAACAATAACCATTGAGGTTACAACACTCCCCCTTGGATGTCCACCATGTATGAAGTATGCCTCGTTAAAAACCTTGTCAGTAAAACCCAGTGGGACAAAAACTGGTTGAAGGGAAAAAGAGTGCATAACTATGTGTAACATAAAATTCTATGCATATAACACTGACACGCGTGCGACACTGCCTCTGTTAAAACTTTGCCAGGAAAATATCTTATTGATAGCACGCTCCCCTTGATGCTGACAAAATATCTTTAAGCCATATTGTTGACCATATTTTTTATTGTTGTAGCTGGCACTGCTTCTGTGAATCAATCTTGTAATATTATTGGATGCTCCCCTGATGAATTACTCCCCTTGATATCTTTATACTTCTTTAATGATCCAACATAAATGATATTGATCACACATCCATCCTTCACGAAGTGATCTTTGGTAATGCTTGTATAAAATTTGTCGTTGCAACATCATCTAATCCCTGTTGAGGTTAGAGTACAACAAAAATATCTAGGCTATTTTCTTAAGCCTTTTACTGTATACAATGGCTTAAATAATTTCATATGCTCTTCGATATAAAAAAAATAAAAACAAAAACAATAAGCTCATATTTATAATGATAAAAGCATTGAAACTTTATATGGTATAATTAGTCATTCATACATATTCTTGTATGTTTTGAGAACAATTGCATATATTATTCTTTATAGGCTATTCAGGAGTCTTTAAACATTTTTCATAACTTTAAACATTTGAATACGTTGCAATATCTTTAAATTTTGAATTCAATCCTCACTGAGGCAATTTATTTATTTTAAGATGATTGAGTACTTATCCTGAGCTTCAGGCTCTTTCACTTATCCAAGACTTCTTTGTGCAATTTATATATTGCATGACACATTATATCTCATAGGATTTGTTCCTTTGTATTTCTTAAGAAATCGTTTCTAGCAATATGTTTCAAACACTTCATAATCTTTATAGATTTTCCATCTCAAATTCCTTTATTAAATAAAGGGAGGTTTTTCTAAACTCTTCAAGAGTTCCAAAAAAATTCTTCATATATACTGTAATGATGGTAAAACCCATTTCATGATTTTGGATTATTTATATATCCATTTTATAAGAGATATTCAATAGGAAAATTATACCGTATTCTTCTAAAATATTTTAATCCACACAAGGATTATTACAAGCCATCATATTTTAAATAATTTGCTTCGTGCATTTTAAATATTTAGGGATTTTCATGAATTATGCATAACATATGTGCATATGTTTACCATCATAATCCCATGTCTTTACAGGGAAATATTGTGCCATATCAAGTATTTTATTTCACT
This sequence comes from Prunus fruticosa, assembly GCA_018703695.1. Classification (NCBI taxonomy): domain Eukaryota; kingdom Viridiplantae; phylum Streptophyta; class Magnoliopsida; order Rosales; family Rosaceae; genus Prunus; species Prunus fruticosa. The sequence continues at coordinate 14,493,339 of CM031921.1, forward strand.
TTACAAACAAACACCCATTAGTAACATGTACATCTTCATATATTTTGGTGTTTGAACTATAGGTTCAATCATTCCACTTTTTCCGAAAATTTTCAACTTTATTCGATTGCCTCTTCCAACTGGCCAATCTTTGTTTTCATTTTTCCACAACTATAACAAGTGGTGCAATATCATTATGTATAGCCCTTGATAATTTTAGTACGTACAATAAACCAATAGATCATCAATTCATGATCCCACCATTCTTATGTGCATGCGCATGCATATTTTATAAGCATCTCATTGCTTTCATTTCTTTATGGTATACCAATATCTCTTCAGGAGCTTTAATTGTCACATATGGACAATCATCTCTTATAAGATGAACTATTTATCGAATGTGGATCACAACCTTCTTTAGGGCGTTATTTTGATTAGGGCTTGCATTTTTGCAATTAACCTCCACTTATGTAGAGTTAAGTCTTTTGAACCTATAGATCTGTCATGCTTCAGGCATCTAACAACTTTTTTGGGAGTTAAGTTTTGCAATCTATAAATTTGTCATGCTTCAGGCATGTAACAGATTACTCATTAGTAGATATGCTGCTGGTATTTGACTTACAATGTTTTAGGTTGCATCTATCTACTATACCAATTTGTTGATAAGACAATAATAATTGTATTTCATAATCATTCACGTTGTTATTTTGTTCTTTCAAGAACAACCAATTCTCCCCCTCATGATGTGAAAATAGTCTCAACAAAATGATACCAAGAATGTCATAAGTATTGTCCTCCAAGAACCTTAATGCATTCGGCATGCATCATATTAATATTGACATGTTAATGGGTTGTCCTTCTGGGACTTTAATATATGCAGTGTATTATCAATGTATTCAACTTGTAATCTTTTAGAATTTGCATTGTATTTAATAATTTGAAAATGAATACATATCAGGATGATTCAAGCCTTTTCTCTGGAATTGTCTTTTGTAAATAATCCAAGTCATTCTTCTGGAACAATATTTTGTACATAATGCAAGTCATTCTTCTGTAACACTCTTTTGTACATAAAACATGTCGTTCTTATGGAATGATTTCTTGCATGCCATTCTTCTACAATGGTCTTATCTTCTCATTTTGTGCTTTGAACTACAGGTTCAAAGTAAGTATAAGAATAATTAAAATTAAGAACCAAAGAACTTGAAAGTTCAATTAGAATTTGGTTACAATATTTTGATTTCACTGTGGAAAACATAATAAAGATATAATTAAAAACAAACGTTTAATTCTGAACTTCAAGTTGAATTAAAATATTCTATATATGTTATGCCAGAACTGCAGATTCTCGACAAGGTATGAACTACGGGTTCATATTAATATTCATCTCAATAAAAATGATGAACTTTGGATATATATTAACATATATCTGGAACTTCAGGTTCGAGTACATATATTAAATTTAAAAGAACATTTGGTTTTGAACTTCAAGTCCAAATTTGTATTAATATAATATTTTTCATGGTAATAAAATAAAACGATAAAAAAAAAATTAGAAAACATGAAATCCAAATAATGTCGAAACTTCAAGTTCTTAACATGATGTATATTTTTCAGCCCAAAATCATAATGCATATGTACTTGTTGAAATATCAATTTGGAGGTTGACACAATTAGAAGATCAGGTTCTAGAATTTTCCTTTTTATGAATGCACATGCGACCGAAACTTTTAGTTTGGATTAGACATAATTAGAAATTCGGGTTCTAAGATTATTGAACTTCATGTCATATTAGGAACTTCAATTCCTTAAATATAAATTATTGAAATAAAAATAAATAACTAGATATTAAAATACTGGAATAAAATAAATTGTTGGAACTTCTGGTTCCAGTTGAAAAATAAAAATAAAAAAATCAAAGAACTCCAAGTCTTGATTTGCTTTCTAAGATTTGCAGAACTCTAATTCCTTGTATATATATTATATGGATTGAGAACTAAGAGACTTCGTGTCTTTATTTAATTATATAAGAATAATTTAGGGACTTCAGGTCCTTGCATAAAATAAAAATGAAACCAAAGAAAAGAACCAAGTAAAAGTAAAATACAAAAAAATAAAATAAAATAAATTGTTGAAAATTCTGGTTCCAATGAAAAATGAATCAAAGAGCTTCAGGTCTTCATTTGTCTTTTAAGAATTGGGGAACTTCAAGTCCACAAATATTTATATTATAATGATTGAAATCTAGGGATCTTCTGGCCCTTCCATGATTGAAAAAGAATTGAGGAACTTCTAGTCCTCAATTAATATTTATATTATAAGGATTGAAATCTAAGGATCCTTTGACCCTTATATGATTGAATAAGAACTGAGGAACTTCTAGTCCTCCATTAGTTGTATAAGAATACAAATTCTTGAGTCTCTCACTTTCCTCCTTAATGAAAATCTTAGATTTATGACAAATAACAAAATACAGTTGAAATCTTGTAAGTAGATACACAAATATATATATATAATAAACATGCAAATTCATCCTTAAAGTTCTAATTGATATACTTTAATACATATGTCCCAAAAACTTCTGGTCTTGAATTACACATAAGTAAATGTTATAATTAAGATGTTTGAACTTCATGTCCTTTTTTGGGACATTAGGACCGTATATAAAATTTTGAAAGGACAAAAAGAAAATACAATAATTAAGTTGATGTAACAAAATAAATAGTTGAAACTTCTAGTTTCAATAAGAGAGATTGAACGAACTTCTGGTCTTCTATGCTTTTGAGAAATGAGGAACTTCATGTCCACATGCAATTATACTACAAGGGTTGAGAATTTAGGATCTTCTAGTCCTAATTAATTGAAAATGAATTGAGGAACTTGTAACCCTCAAAACTGTAAATCTGATAGTGCGCTCCACTAATAAATCATTTCAAACTTCTGTTTCTTTAAATATTACATTTGCTCAATGTTAAACTCCAGGTTTAACTCATTAGGATGTGAACTTCAGGGTCACATATATTTATAAAAAGATGAATGGAGATCTTCATACCCTTTTTAGATGTATAGGAATTTAGGATCTTCAGGCCTTTTCCTTTAATTGTATAAAATTTAGGGTCTTCAAGCCCTTTATAATTGAGGATCAAGATCTTCAGGTCTTAATTCCTTTTTTTCTTTCAGCTCCATCGTAACAAACATGAAGTGTAACCACTATCATATTTTCATATAATTTGAACCATGAATACATAGTAAATGGACATTGATTGCTTCTAGCAATCATATTTTTACTTATATATATATATATAACATACTATATTATGTATACAAAATTGAAATCTTCTAATAATATATATATATATATATATAATCATAAAAGTAGATAAAAGTCCTTTTGGCGGATATCACGCTCGCCCCTAGTCAATGGTTTTTCCACAAGCCAGCTCAAGCTCCTACACATATAGTAGTTGATTAGCATGATTAATAGTATATATATTAGAATAATAATAATATGATAAATGAACCCTTGCATTATGTAATAGACCCTTTATTCTTCATACGATATATTTTGTAAAATTACAAGTTATGGCCCCCTCTAAATAGATATCTTCAAAATTTGAGGGTTAATAATACGCTAGAGCTAGAAAAAGAAAGATTATTAATATGGAGATTCGATTCTAATACATGAAAGTTGGTGCAATGCAAGTTTATATTAGCTGTATAAGATAGGGCCTAAAAATCAAGTTTATTCTGTATGGCTTTGGAGTATAATTTTTCAAGGTTTTCACGAAATCCTACTTCAATTTGTTTCCCTTTTTTCTTTTTTTCATAAGGTCAATTTGTTTCCTTAATTTCTGAATTATTTAAGGTAATGCTCTACAGAAAAAAAATTAATTTGGAGACTTAATCAAGGTTTTCGATTAATTAGCTTAACCTATAATCTTCCGTTGCATTCAAATCAATCTTGGGGAGTGATGGATCCAAATGAAATTAAAAAAAATCCCTAATGAACTAATCAAAACACAAAGCCCTAATCAATTAATCAAAACACAAACATTAATCAATTAATGAAAATACTATCAATAACCCCTTAATCAATTGTTGACGAGAGAATCAGTATATACTAGCAGTATATACAATATATTGCTAGTATATCCAGAATTATATGGTTACTTGTAATAACCCCTTAAGCAGAAAAAAAATTTGGAAATTGAATTACAAATGAAGTAATTGTACTCTTATTTAATTTTTGAAAGCTAAGCTATTAATAACAGCTTGAGGGTTTAAGGTTTAGCCTAAACATCTCCTTCCTTAATTTCTTCTTTTCCAACATATGGCAAGAAACAGGGCTTAGACATTTCATCGTCGCTACGATCAGAAAATTGGGTGAGCCCTACTGTAAATGACTGCTTTGGACCTTTATTGAAATTCTCCACAAACTCGAACGCCTTCTTGAAGTAGGCGAAACGTCTCTCTTTCTCTTCATTACTTGAGTAAACGGGCTTGTACTTGATTATCCAATCCTCGAATGCTTGAGCAAGATTAGCGTTTGCTGGAGTTTGAGGATTTTCCTCGGACATTGCCTCCAAGTTCCCGAGCCCGACAATTACTGCTGCTAGGAACAATAATATGACAATGTTTCTTAAATCAAAAGTCATTGCCGAACAATAATTTCTTGATCTCTCTATAAAATAAAAGAACTGACTATAGAGAAAGATTCAGACCAAAAGAAGACTACAGAGAAAGAGGCGTGGGAGGGACAATGAGAGAGTAGCCTATTATTTATAGGCTTTGTTAGAAATCCGTGTTAGGTTAGGATTCTCTCTCTCTCTCTCTCTCTCTCTCTCTCTCGGATTTGTTTATTATTTTTACGATTTATTTTGTAAAATTACAAGTTTACCCCTATGGCTTTGGAGATTAGATAATTTTTCAAGGTTTTCCCCAAATCCGTTTCCAATTTGTCTCTTAATTTCAAATTTTGAGGTTTAATAATGCGCTAGAGCTAGAAAAAGAACAATTATTAATATGGAGATTTGATTTCAAAAGAGCAGTACGCAGCTCCTCAGGAAAGATAATGTAAGGCAAAACAAATACACCTGACAAAAGCACCATTGGATAGGCTACCACCGTTTTGGGCTTAACCCGCTTGACCTATATACTTTTCTCATTCCATTCAAATTTTGTGCCTACCAAAATTATTTTAAGAACCATTTTAGCTGTTTTGAAATTTAATTTTTAGGAAACAATTATTTATATTTATTCCTAAAAATTAAATTTAAAAACAGCAAAAAATCGTTCTCAAAATAATTTTGGGGAAATACTGCATGAATGACTCAAGCATTTGATATATCATCATGTCTTTTATGCCAACACGGCATGTTTATTTGTTGCTATAGATGCATTTGATAAGAAATATTCTAGCTATATTATTGTTTATATCATAATTATTCATTAACTAATACCTTGATGGCTTACAGTAGTCTTCCTTTGTTTCTGTTTTATTTATTTATTAATTTATGGTTTACGAGTTTTACAATTTTTATATGTAGTAGTAGTCATGACTTCTATTGCTATTTCATATTTTCATACAATTCTAACCTTACCATGGTTTTTTTTTTTAAAGCATCATTTTAATTAATTATTATATCTTACGATGAGTTTGTATTATACAAGAGATTAGGGCCTGCAGTTCCTTGATCGAATCAGAATTTAAAGTTATTTGATTCTAAATAATTGAGGGCTTGAAATTCCTCAATTCCAATTGCACTCATTTGCCGCACGTCAAAACATTTTGTAAATCTTTACCAAGCCCCGATCAAGGGCAATGAAAAAATGGCTGAGACACACTCGTTTGAAGTTGATCTTATGAGCTTGCACCGAGTGGATATAACCCACCTTGATGTTTCGGACGTCTTCGCTGATGCTAGTGGAAAATCACATGATTCCATGATTAGTGGTACGGTCCTCCCCAATTAATTTGATATCTTATTTTCTTTTCATGTTTTTGAGCTTAGTTTGGATATTTTGTTTAGATCTTATTTGATTTTTTTTTTTCAATTATATTTTAAATTTATTTCTCGTTATTAGTTATTTTTAAATCAAGATTATATTTCTTTATCTTTATGTTGGATTGTTAGTTAATTATGATAATTTTTAAGCATTACCCACAGTATTGATAGTCGGTGTCTATTAGAGAAACTTCCTACTACTTCTTTTCTTGGTTGTATTACACAACCACATTAAAGTAGTTGAAACCCATGTCATTTTAATAATACATTGATTATTATGATGATAGAGAAAGAAAAAGCTAGTTAGCCCAGCACATTGGCTTTTTGTTGTTGATGAAGCTTGCATTCTAAGGAAGGTTGGTTAATGAATGCGCCTGCTGAACTTGCTTCCTATATATGGCTATGGGGCTCATCAACAACATCTAAAATGTACAGAAAATTGCATGTGAACTTGACCCAAAGTAAACACCAAATCCCATTCCAATTTGTTTCTTAATTTCAAATTTTGAGGTTTAATAATCTCCACCTAAATTTAAGACTCCCTTGAAACCACCTCAAATCGAAGACAGAGATAATTAAATAAAAATCTTAACTGAATTGACTGATCAAAATTTTAATCCAATGAAACATAAACAAAAAAGAGGACATTTATTAATACTAGTCTAGTAATAAATAAATAATCAGTCTTGAAGAGGATTGAGCAGCTGCCCAATGAACAACTGATCAGTGCATATTTACATATCATTTTGTACCCTTCTAACTTATGATTTAGTTATGTTTTTGAGTTAAACTTGTGTTTTTAATAAGTTTTGTGTTTGTTTCAGTATAATAAGCTTGAGACTCACTAATTGCATTTTGGAGACAAGTTAGCTCAAAATGGTGTCTGCAGATCAACCAACTTCACGGATTGGACTGTACTTGCTCAAGAAGAACCAGATAATGAGCCATACATCATTGGAAAGCTACGGAAGTCTATTTTCTGTAGAATTTTATGGTTCATGATTCCGAGTCTTCTAGAGAAAGTTATACATGTTTTGGCAACTTAAGGTCAAATTCGGCAGCATCTGCGTTACTGGGCCAAAAATCACATTTGAAGGCCTTCCCGATTTTTCCTTGAGTTGGGCTGCATATTCTTGGAAAGATAATTCAAAGAGCTTCAAGATCCATATTTTTCCAGATTTTTCAGGATGGAGCCACAAGCCCAAAACGAGCCCACAAGCTGGCTGCAATGCATTGTCATGCATGACATATGCATGATGAAATGTTGTTGATTGTGGGAAAGTTTGGTGAAGCATATTCAATACCTATTTTTGAGTGGAATTTTGCAGCAACCAAATGAATTGAAAGATGTTGAAGTGGATGATGCAACACTGTTGCGTAGATACAGCTGCACCAAAATGGATTCAGTTGCATCCTCAACTTGTGATACTCGCAAGTGCACGAACCGTTGGTAGTTTAGCGTATGTAAGTGCGAGGTCGATTCCACAGGGATTGGTGATTGAATGATCCTGTTTAGTTTTCCTACACAAAATAGAAATGAAAACAAAAGAACATAAAACAAGGATTTTGTACAACACTTGAGAACATGGAGAGTTTTTGGAGAGAACGAGAGAATGTGTTTGAGAAACTTAAGGATTTGGAAGAGAATGTGTTTGAGAACATGGGGAATTTGGAAGAGAAAGTAAGGTGTTTGGGAAGCTTGGGGAATTTGGAAGGGAAGAGAAAGGTGTTTGAGAACTTTAGAGAATTTGATGAAGGAATGGGAGAAGTGTTTGGGAACTTTGAGAATTTTGGAAGAGAGTGGGAATTGTATTTGGGAAATGTTTTAGAGCATGGAGAACTTTGAAAGAGAATAGAGAAGTGTTTGGAGAATTTAGAAAAAGAGAAAGGGAAGGTGTTTGAGATTTAGTACAAAGAAAATTTGGTAGAATGATCTTATTACAACAATTGAGAACTACAAAGGGAAACTAAGAGAATTTGAGGGAGAGAAGGGAAGGGAGCTCTAGAGAAGTGTTTGAGAGCTCCCCCCCTTGGGGTGTGATTACAAGCTTAGAGAACTTCCCTATTTATAGGCCTAGGGGAAGTGAAAATCTGAATTATACAATAGGTTTACCTACCACACTCACTTCACCAACTTACAACACTTAATTCACCTAACACACTATTGCATTTGAAAACAATTCATCTTGTCTTTAGGTTTAGTGTTGCATCATCCACTTCAACATCTTTTGGCTCATTTGGTTGCTGCAAAATTCCACTCAAATATAGGTATTGAATATGCTTCACCAAACTTTCCCACAATCAACAACACATCATCATGCATATGTCATGCATGACAATGCATTGCAGCCAGCTTGTGGGCTCGTTTTGGGCTTGTGGCTCTAGTCTGAAAAATCTGGAAAAATATGGATCTTGAAGCTCTTTGTCTTATCTTTCCAAGCATATGCATCCCAACTCAAGGAAAAATCGGAAAGGCCTTCAAATGTGATTGTTGGCCCAGTAACGCAGATGCTGCCGAATTTGACCTTAAGTTGCCAAAACATGTATAACTTTCTCTAGAAGACTCGGAATCATGAACCGTAAAATTCTACAGAAAATAGACTTCCGTAGGTTTCCAATGATGTATGGCTCATTATCTGGTTCTTCTTGAGCAAGTACAGTCCAATCCGTGAAGTTGGTTGATCTGCAGACACCGTTTTGAGCTAATTTGTCTCCAAAATGCAATTAGTGAGTCTCAAGCTTATTACACTGAAACAAGCACAAAACTTATTAAAAGCACAAGTTTAACTCAAAAACATAACCAAATCATAAGTTAGAATGGTACAAATTGATATGAAATTATGCACCGATCAAATACCCCCAAACTTAGATTTTGCTAGTCCTCGAGGAAAACAAAAAGAAAACAAAGATAAAAAAAAAACAAATAAGAAGTTAACTAGACCACTTTCGTAGGTAACTCGATTGCATTTAGCGTATGCAACATGCCTTTAAACCTCTAGGCATCCCTAGTAGGAGGAGTTGTGTCTCCTGAGGGTTTAACAATACGATACCCACAAACGTTTTTCTAACTCTACAAAACAAAGTAGTTAGAAAACCTATTAGAATTTGTTAGTCCTTTAAACAAAATAACAAAAACAAACATAAAAGCAAAAATAAAAATAAAAATAAAAATAAAAACAAAACAAAAGTAAAACTCAAAACAATCTTCCCGAACATTTCTGAAGAGAAATGACTCATGCACATGACTCAAAAGTTTTAACAACAAAAACTCAATTTTAGACATTATTCACAAGGTGGCAAAGTTCAAAACATAATATGCTCAAAGTGTAGTAGTGTGATTGCCAAATGCAACAAATTCCCCAATCTTAGTTTTCACACAATTTCAAAAATCATACAAAACACAAGTTCAACTTCAAATCTCACCAAAGTTGTCCTCTCACAAATGAATCACTCGGAAGAGGGTTATAATGCAACACTCAGTCATAAACATGAGATTAGAGTTAAACCATAAGGGACTTAACTCACAATAGAAAGATGAAGAACTTGCATTAATATGATCTCAAGAAGGATGCCAAACACTTAAAAGTAGAAAAATGAATGCAATTCAACCACATGACATTTAAGATCAATTTAGGTCTTTAACATAGGTTGTAATGGGGCCAAGGGTGTAAGGTGAGTAAGAAATGAAGGGTATGGATAAAACAAAGTCCAAGGAACTCAAAATATAAGAGCATAAAACAATTGTGTACAAGACTTCCAAATCATCACAATGAGAATTTATTTTTTTATACGATCAAAACTCCTTATACCTTCATTTACAATGATTTATACTCCTTTATTGAACAATCACCAATTTATTTTGAAGGCCCAAAAATGAATTTTCAATCAACCACCACTTAATCACAACTTTTTTCTTTTCTTTCACCAATTGTGTGAATATAATTTTTTTTTTTTGAAATGTAACACCTCTTCCCAAACCTAGTATGAAAAACACATCCCTATTAAAGCTCATGAGTTCCTTAGAAAGGTAAATATTTGTTTTTCAGGCTAAGGCGAGGAAATATAATTGGCTAAATGAAAGAAAAGGTTTACATGTAGGCTCAAAATGGTTAACAATGGAAAATCATGCATAAGCATGCATAAGGTTAGCTTGAAAGGCACAAACGATCCAAAGAGGGCCTTAATATCATTTCTTAAATGTCATGAAATCAAATTGCATAAGAATGAATGACTTGTAAGTGTTCAACCAAATCAATGAATAATGAGATCAAACAACAACTTAGATGAAAAAAAATTAAGAGTATGTGTATAACACTCATGAAATGAAGTACAAGGCTCAAAAGCTCACTTTATATGGTTGGTTATATAAGTCTAATTTATGCTTCATACAATTCTTTAGATCATGCAAATCCTTTAATTGGAAAATTATGAAACAAATGGCAAGTGTAAAGGTTTCGAACATATCATGCTAGAACGATGCCAAATTTATTTATTTTTTAAGGTCTTTTTTTTTTTTTACAATAAAAAGTTACAAAAAGAAAAATAATAAATAATAAATAAATAAAATTCAATTTTCATTTAAGTCATGCAACATTTATCACAATCTCATCATATGTGTTCGGAAAGTGACTCAAAAACAAAATAAAATAAGACTCAAAATAAAAGAAAAACAAGCAAATTTTTTTTTTTTTTTTTTAAAAACAAACCAAATTTACTTGCTAAACTCCAATACCCCCAAACCTAGAAATGAACATTGTCCTCAATGTTTAAAAATTTAGGTACAAGCAATGTCATAATAACAAATGAAGGTATTAAAGCAAATAAAAATCACAAAATACAAAAATATAATAAAAGAAACTAATTACAAAAATAAAAGAAACTAATTACAAAAATAAAAATTACAAAACAAACAATCAAATTAAAAAAAAATAAAAAAAATAAAAGGATACAGTAAAACACTCAAAAAAGTAAGCCCTAAACAGACAGTCTTACGCAAACTAAAACCCAATTTTTTTTTTTTTTGAAAGCCCAAAGCCCACAATGAAATTAATCCACCTTGAAACCCAAACAACAGTGAAAACCCGAAGCCCACATGTTCAATTGATTTTTATTTTTATTATTATTATTATTATTATTATTATTATTTTAAAAGAACATGGGTCATGATGTCTCGGTTCAGTGTAAGGGACCAACTGCAGGGTGAGACACGTGTCGACGCGTAGAGGCGCGCAGACTCCACAAGCACAAATTACGGGCTATGGAAAGGCGCAAAGACGACTTTGCTGAACGCGTCCGTTTAAAAAAAGACACGTCGTGATAAATGAATTGGGTATGGTTGGAAAGAGAGAAGGTGGTGGGACTGGAGGAATGCTGGAGATTCAGAAAATACTGGAGACGCTGCAATGGCTAGGGTTTGTCAAAGACTATGTCTATAAGAAGGAAAAAGAAGGGAAAACACACAAACTCAAAAACACAAAAGAGAAAAGAAGCAAGAAAAAGAAAAAAGTGAGAAATCAAATGGCCTCTTCCTACCCATTTTCGTTGGATCTCAACCTAGCTCCACCGAACTAGACATGGGGCCAAGCGGCGGCACCAGGTATGGGTACCCTACTTTGCCTCCGCAAGGGGGCCTGTGACTGTCAATGACTCAATACTCCTGGACAACGATGTTGCCATTGGAGTTGGCAGAAATTTAGTAACTCCTAAAGATATACGTGTGTTCGGGACAAGGGATGACAACCGGGTCACGAGTGATGCCCTGGCACTGAGCGTGCAGAGTACAGCATGTGTTGCAAGCTTGGGTCATCGCCTACTGCGAAGTCCCATGAGGTAGAGATTCTGAAAGGTCAGTTAGCGGCGGAGCGAAGTATGGTTGAAGAGTGTCAGAGTACTATAAAAAGCTTGAAAAGGGAGAGGGCAAGGATAGTGGAGGTGAATCGACACCAGCTAGAAGTATTACGGGACGAGAATAAAAGCCTATCAAAGATGGTAGAGTTGTATTCTCGTGACATGAGAAAGCAGCTGGAGGACCTAGACCGACCGGGTAAACGCAAGCAAGCAGATCGCGAGAGTAGTTATGCTCAAGCTAAGATTGCGATCTTTGGGAGCTCAAGTGGTGAGCCCCAAGAGGCTGTGCGTGAAGCCCGGAAGAGGACAGCCAGAGGGCCAAACTCAAAGCTCCTATGGTCGAGACACCTAGCGCTGAAGAAATGATTTCTACTGTTTTTATTTATTATTGGTTGTTTTTGTTTTTGTTATTTTATTCCGGAAATAAAAGAATAAGGTTGCAGAAAGAAAAAGAAAAAGAAAAAGAAAACACACTTCCCAACTAAAATAAAACGAAGACGACAAACGGAAAAGAAACACATTTCCCTAACTTAAATAAAACAAAGATGACAAACGGAAAAGAATGCACAGTTCCCTAACTAAAATAAAACAAAGATGATAGCCGAAAGAGAAAGGTAAAAACACAAAGCACTAGAAAATGAAAGTAACGGGCAAAAACATAAAACACCAGGAAAAACACGGAAGTAAAAAGAAAGGAAAAGTGAAAGTAAAGGTGCTCCCCCTTGAAGCGATTAGGTCGAGCATGCCCGGGAAATCCGAAATGGTGTTGGCTCTCTCTCATCAGCATATGCCTATTTAAACCACATCTCTGCAAGCGGATGATACCCAGCATTTCTTCCTGCAAACTCAAGGAAAAACATCAAAAAATTCAGAAGCAAAACAAATGGCATCCTCATGTACTCACCTTGATGATCTCAACCTTGAGCTCTCACTTGCACCACCGAATGCCCAGATAAGGGCTCCTCCAAAACCCTGTCTTCCCAAACTCCACATACCATCACGGCACGGCCTCAAATTTTGCTGAGGCAATACCGAACTTTGTTGAGGTAATGCCGAAGAGCAGTGCTGCTAGGCAGCATGATTGGCAGTAAACTCACATCGGCAGGATCACCTGCATGTGGCATAGAGGTCCGACAAGGCTGCGGTGGAGGAGTCCCACAATTTAACGGTGGTCCATGCGGTCTCGGCTACCAATTTGGGCATGCGATTAATGGCGAGGACACGGGAGTGTGCCGCGCTAAGCGAGGAAGTAGCTTCCTTGAAGGCTATGGTGGCGGACCTCCAGAAGCGGCTCTCCTGTGCCAATCAGCACGTGGAAGCACTGCAGAAAAAAGAATGAGGACCATATGGAGCTGCTGCAAATTCTGCAAGTAAGAGAGAATAGAGGCATGCCATGATGATGATGAAGGTGAAGAAGATGAAGAAGAAGAAGAAGAAGAAGAAGAAAAGTTTGTTTTTTTTTTGGTTTTTAATTTACTTGAATGTTTTTTTGTTTTTTTATTTTTAATGCAGTGTTTGAAATAAAAATGTGTTTCTAACACTCAGAAATAAACTAACTAATCATACCATAAAAACAAAAACAAAATAAAAATAACGACTAAATAAAATAAATACAAAAACTAACTTAACAAAACAAAAACAAAAACAAAACAAAAACAAAGACTAAACAGAAAAGAAAACAAAGGCATTAAAAAAAAACTTAATTTAAAAACACATGAATATACAAGCAACTCACGGATGACCAGTTAAGGGCCTCAGAAAAACACAGCCAGGGGGGATCCGGGAAGGTTGGAGGGGTCACAATGCTCCCGCTTAAAACCCAAACTTCTTAGACACCGAAGGTGTCGCCTAAAGAACTCCTAGACACTGTATTGACGAAGACGCTCACTGGAGTTACCATAAGTCAGCTCATATGAAAAATCTTTTTAAATTTTTTGAATTTTGAATTTTTAGTTTTTAAGATAAAAAAAAAAAGAAGATAAAATGAGACAACAAACCATAAATGAAAATGAACTAAGTACTTTAAACAAACTCAAACAAATGACATAAATTGTTGTACTAAAAGAAACAAACCAAGAAATAAACAGAATTTAAAGAAGAGAAAGGATTGAAATGCTCCCCCTTGAAGCGATTAGGTCGTAAAGCGTGATGCAATTGGAGGTCGCGACTTCTCCTACTGCTCCACACTTCCCATTCTTATGATTGAGGTTGCCATCTCTCTCCATTTTTATGAAGCTGTCATAAATTGCTACAACAAACACACAAACTTGAAATGGAATTAAAAGGGTTAGGAAATAAAAGGAAAATCAACGCACATCCAATTTCATGCTTCAAAGCAACAAGCAACAAAGTAAATTAAACTAGTTTATGAAGTTCGTTCTTTCTCAAATATGATTATCCATATGGTGTGTGGTTTTAATCAAGTATTCAGAAAAAGCATTTAGCTATGGTGTTTAGTCTAAACACAAATTCCGAACCCATTAAGAACAAGAAGAACAATAAAGAACCAAGTAGAATTTAAACATGGTGTTTGTCTTCAATATCTACCCATTCATTCACTAATCAGTCCAAGAGTCATATGGTGTTTATGTAAACTTGAACAAGATATTTAATTAAGAGCAAGTGAATGAAACCATAAACTAGAAATAACAAACATGCTACTTAAACCTCTTGTGTGTTGTGTAAGTTGGGACTCAAACCCAGTTCTCTTGCTTGTCAGGCAATTGTCCTTGTCAGTTGGACTACAAACACAACTTGTCAATTAACGTCATTAACTTTAAAACATGAAACTGTCTAGTTATATACAAAAAATAAAAATAATAAAAACTAGGAAAACAAAATAGAATCAAACAATGTTACCGTTCCCCGGCAACGGCGCCAAAAACTTGTTGCGTAGATACAGCTGCACCAAAATGGATTCAGTTGCATCCTCAACTTGTGATACTCGCAAGTGCACGAACCGTTGGTAGTTTAGCGTATGTAAGTGCGAGGTCGATTCCACAGGGATTGGTGATTGAATGATCCTGTTTAGTTTTCCTACACAAAATAGAAATGAAAACAAAAGAACATAAAACAAGGATTTTGTACAACACTTGAGAACATGGAGAGTTTTTGGAGAGAACGAGAGAATGTGTTTGAGAAACTTAAGGATTTGGAAGAGAATGTGTTTGAGAACATGGGGAATTTGGAAGAGAAAGTAAGGTGTTTGGGAAGCTTGGGGAATTTGGAAGGGAAGAGAAAGGTGTTTGAGAACTTTAGAGAATTTGATGAAGGAATGGGAGAAGTGTTTGGGAACTTTGAGAATTTTGGAAGAGAGTGGGAATTGTATTTGGGAAATGTTTTAGAGCATGGAGAACTTTGAAAGAGAATAGAGAAGTGTTTTGAGAATTTAGAAAAAGAGAAAGGGAAGGTGTTTGAGATTTAGTACAAAGAAAATTTGGTAGAATGATCTTATTACAACAATTGAGAACTACAAAGGGAAACTAAGAGAATTTGAGGGAGAGAAGGGAAGGGAGCTCTAGAGAAGTGTTTGAGAGCTCCCCCCCTTGGGGTGTGATTACAAGCTTAGAGAACTTCCCTATTTATAGGCCTAGGGGAAGTGAAAATCTGAATTATACAATAGGTTTACCTACCACACTCACTTCACCAACTTACAACACTTAATTCACCTAACACACTATTGCATTTGAAAACAATTCATCTTGTCTTTAGGTTTAGTGTTGCATCATCCACTTCAACATCTTTTGGCTCATTTGGTTGCTGCAAAATTCCACTCAAATATAGGTATTGAATATGCTTCACCAAACTTTCCCACAATCAACAACACATCATCATGCATATGTCATGCATGACAATGCATTGCAGCCAACTTGTGGGCTCGTTTTGGGCTTGTGGCTCTAGTCTGAAAAATCTGGAAAAATATGGATCTTGAAGCTCTTTGTCTTATCTTTCCAAGAATATGCATCCCAACTCAAGGAAAAATCGGAAAGGCCTTCAAATGTGATTTCTCGCCCAGTAACGCAGATGCTGCCGAATTTGACCTTAAGTTGCCAAAACATGTATAACTTTCTCTAGAAGACTCGGAATCATGAACCGTAAAATTCTACAGAAAATAGACTTCCGTAGCTTTCCAATGATGTATGGCTCATTATCTGGTTCTTCTTGAGCAAGTACAGTCCAATCCGTGAAGTTGGTTGATCTGCAGACACCGTTTTGAGCTAATTTGTCTCCAAAATGCAATTAGTGAGTCTCAAGCTTATTACACTGAAACAAGCACAAAACTTATTAAAAGCACAAGTTTAACTCAAAAACATAACCAAATCATAAGTTAGAATGGTACAAATTGATATGAAATTATGCACCGATCAAACACTAAGCCTAAAGACAAGAGGAATTGTTTTCAAATGCAATTGTGTGTTAGGTTAGGTTGGTGAATTAAGTGTTGTGTGTTAGGTGAAGTGAGTGTGGTAGGTAAACCTATTGTATAATTCAGATTTTCACTTCCCCTAGGCCTATAAATAGGGAAGTTCTCTAAGCTTGTAATCACACCCCCAAGGGGGGGAGCTCTCAAACACTTCTCTAGAGCTCCCTTCCCTTCTCTCCCTCAAATTCTCTTAGTTTCCCTTTGTAGTTCTCAATTGTTGTAATAAGATCATTCTACTAAATTTTCTTTCTTCTAAATTCTCCAAAAACTTCTTTATTCTCTTTCAAATTCTCTAAAGTCTCCATGTCTCAAACACTTCACAAACACATATCTCTCCCTTCCCTAAATTCTCAATTCTCCAAGTTCACGAACATTCCCCAAGTTCTCAAAACACCTTTCTCTTTCTCTTCCAAAATCCTCAAGCTTCCCAAACACTTTCCTTTCTCTTCCAAAATCCTCAAGCTTCCCAAACACTTTCCTTTCTCTTCCAAATTCCCCATGCTCTCAAACACATTCTCTTTCAAACATCCTCAAAGCTTCCCAAACACATTCTCTTCCAAATTCTCAAGTTCTCAAATGTGTACAAAATCTTTTTGCTTCTTTTGTTTTCATTTTTGTTTTGTGTAGGAAAACTGAACAGGATCATTCAATCACCAATCCCTGTGGAATCGACCTCGCACTTACATACGCTATACTACCGAACGGCTCGTGCACTTGCGAGTATCACAAGTTGAGGATGCAGCTGAATCCATTTGGTGCAGCTGAAATCTACACAACAAGTTTTTGGCGCCGTTGCCGGGGATCGGTAACATCGTTTGATTCTATTTGGTTTTCCTAGTTTTTATTATTTTTATTTTTTGTATATAACTAGACAGTTTCATGTTTTAAAGTTAATGACGTTAATTGACAAGTTGTGTTTGTAGTCCAACGGACAAGGACAATTGCCTGACAAGCAAGAGAACTGGGTTTGAGTCCCAGCTTACACAACACAAAAAATAGAAAAAGGTTCAAGTAGTATGTTGGTTATTTCTTGTTTATGGTTTTATTCACTTGTTCTTAATTAAATATCTTGTCCAAGTTTACATAAACACCATATGACTCTTGGACTGATTAGTGAATGAATGGGTAGATATTGAAGACAAACACCATGTTTAAATTCTACTTGGTTCTTTATTGTTCTTCTTGTTCTTAATGGGTTCGGAATTTGTGTTTAGACTAAACACCATAGCTAAATGCTTTTTCTGAATACTTGATTAAAACCACACACCATATGGATAATCATATTTGAGAAAGAACGAACTTCATAAACTAGTTTGATTTACTTTGTTGCTTGTTACTTTGAAACATGGAAGTGTTGATTTTTCCTTTTCATTTTTTAGTTTTTTTTAAATTTATTTCCTAATCCTTTTAATTCCGTTTCAAGATTTTGTGTGTTCTTGTTCTAGCAATTTAAATAGCTCAATAAAAATGGAGAGAGATGGCAACCTCAATCATAAGAATGGGAAGTGTGGAGCAGTGGGAGAAGTCGCGACCTCCAAGTGCATCCATGCTGAACCTAATCGCTTCAAGGGGGAGCATTTCAATCCTTTCTCTTCTTTAAATTCTGTTTATTTCTTGGTTTGTTTCTTTTAGTACAACAGTTTATGTCATTTGTTTGAGTTTGTTTAGAGTACTTAGTTCATTTTCATTTATGGTTTGTTGTCTCATTTTATCTTAATTTTTTTTTGTTCCTTATCTTAAAAATTAAAAATTAAAAATTTTAAAAATTCAAAATTTTTTTTCATATGAGCTGACTTATGGTAACTCCAGTAAGCACTTCGGTCAATACAGTGTCTAGGAGTTCTTTAGGCGACACCTTCGGTATCTAAGAAGTTTGGGTTTTGAGTGTTAGAAAACATTTTTATTTCAAACACTACACTAAAAACAAAAACAACAAAAAAAAAAACAAAAAAACATTCAAGTAAATTTATTATAAAAAAAAAAAAAAAACAATCTTCTTCTTCTTCTTCTTCCTCTTCTTCATCTTCTTCACCTTCATCATCATCATGGCTTACCTCTATTGTCTCGTACTTGTAGGATCTGCAGCAGTTCTACATGGTCATCATTTTTTCTCCAAGTGCAGTAAAGCCGCTTCTCCGAGTCCGCCACCATAGCCTTCAAGGCAGCCACCTCCTCGCTAGAGCTGTGCACTCCCGTGTCCTCGCCAAAAGTCGCATGCCCAAATTGGTAGCCGAGACCGCTTGGAGCACAGTTAAATCGTGGGACTCATCCACCGCCATCTTGTCAGACCTACGAGCCACATGCAGATGATCTCCTGGAGTTAGTTTCCTGCCAATCAATGTTCCCAGGGAGAACTGATTCTGTTCGGCATTACCTCAGAAAGGTTCGGTATTGCCTCAGCAAAGTTTGAGGCCGTGCCGTGATGATATGTGGAGTTTGGGAAGACAGAGGTTGGAAGAGCCCTTATCTGGGCATTTGGTGGTGCAAGGGATAGCTCAAGGTTGAGATCATCAAGGTGAGTGCATGAGGATGCCATTTGTTTTGCTTCTGAATTTTTTTGATGTTTTTCCTTGAGTTTGCAGGAAGAAATGCTGGGTATCATCCGCTTGCAGAGGTGTGGTTTAAATAGGCATATGCTGATGAGAGAGAGCCAACACCATTTCGGATTTCCGGGGCAGGTTCGACCTAATCGCTTCAAGGGGGAGCACATTAACTTTCACTTTACTTTACTTTTTTTCCGTGTTTCCTGGTGTTTTATGTTTTTGCCCGTTACTTTCATTTTCTAGTGCTTTGTGTTTCTGCCTTTTCCTTTCGGCTATCTTTGTTTTATTTTAGTTAGGGAACTGTGTTTTTCTTTCCATTTGTCGTCTTTGGTTTATTTTAGTTGGGAAGTGTCTTTTCCTTTTCTTTTTCTTTTTATTTTTCTTTCTGCAACCTTCCTCTTTTATTTCCGAAACAAAATAACGAAAATACAAAAACAACAACATAAAATAAAAACATCAATAATGCAGTAGAAGTCATTTCTTCTCTAGGTACTCGGTGTCTCGAACCATAGGAGCTTTGAGTTTGGCCATCTGGCTGTCCTCTTCGGGGCTTCACGCACAGCCTCTTGGGGCTCACCACTTGAGCCCCCAAAGATCGCAATCTTAGCTTGAGCGTAACTACTCTCGCGATCTGCTTGCTTGCGTTTACCCGGTCGGTCTAGGTCCTCCAGCTGCTTTCGCATGTCGCGAGAATACAACTCTACCATCTTTGTTAGGCTTTTATTCTCGTCCCGCAATACTTCTAGCTGGTGTCGATTCACCTCCACTATCCTTGCCCTCTCCCTTTTCAAGCTTTTTATAGCAGTCTGACACTCTTCAACCATACTTCGCTCCGCCGCCAACTGACCTTTTAGCACCTCTACCTCATGGGACTTCGCAAGTAGGCGATGTCCCAAACTGCGACACATGCTGTACTCTGCACGCTAGTGCCAGGGCATCACTCGTGACTCGATTGTCATCCCTTGTCCCAAACACACGTATATCTTTGGGAGTCACTAGATTTCTGCCCACTCCAATGGCAACATCGTTGTCCAGGAGTATTGAGTCATTGACAGTCACAGGTCCTCGTGCAGAGGCAAAGTAGGGCACCCATCCTGGTGCTGTTGCTTGGCCCCATGTTTGAGTCGGTGGAGCTAGGTTGAGATCCAACGAAAATGGGTAGTTAGAGGCCATTTGATTTCTCACTCACTTTTCTTCTTTCTTTCGTTTCTTTTTTGTGTGTTTCTGAGTTTGTGTTTTTCACCATTTCTTTTTAGCTTTTTATAGACTTAGTCTGGTAAACCCTAGCCGCTGCGGTTCTAAGTTCTGTGCGGCCCTTACGGCTTATCTCTATATGTCGCCGCACCCGTTTCCCAACCCCCATTAATTGTATTTTCACCTTTCACCACCTTCACATGAAAAAGTCGTCGCGCCTTCCTACGAGGCCAATAATTCTGGCTTGGGGGATGTGGCAGAGCTGCCTCTGTGCGCCGACACGTCCCTCACCCCTTTTACCCGTGACTTCCCAGGAACCAAGGCATCAGGGACCACACTCTTTCTTTTTAGAAATCCCGCCTTCGCGCTCCCAATTCACGTTTGATTTAAAAAAAAAAAAAAAAAAGAAATTTAACATGTCGGCTTCGGACTTCATTGTGGGCTTCGGGTTTTCACCGTTGTTTAGGTTTCAAAATGTGTTAACTTTCTTTTGGGTTGGGTTTTCAATCGTTTGGGTTTGGGTTTGCGTAAGACTGTTTGTTTAGGGCTTACTGTTTTGAGTGTTTTCATTTCTTTTTATTTGTTTGTTTTGTAATTATTTTATTTTATTTTATTTTTGTATTTTGTTATTTTTATTTGCTTTAATACCTTCATTTGTTGTTATGACATTGCTTGTGGCTAATTTTTCAACATTGAGGACAATGTTCATTTCTAGGTTTGGGGGTATTGGAGTTTAGCATGTAAATTTGGTTTTTTTTTCCTTAATTTTAACCTTAATTTTTTTTTATTTAATTTTTTTATTATTTGCTTGTTTTTATTTTTATTTTATTTTGTTTGAGTCTTACTTTTATTTTTATTTTTATTTTTATTTTTTTTTCACTTTCCGAACACACTTGATGAGATTATAATAAATGTTTGCATGGCTTAAATGAAAATTGAATTTTATTTATTTATTATTATTATTATTATTATTATTATTTTGTAAACTTTTACTGTAAAATATATATATAATTAATTTGGCATCGTTCTAGCATGATATGTTTGAAACCTTCTTTGCACTTGCCATTTGTTTCATAATTTTCCAATTAAAGGATTTGCATGACCCAAAGAATTGTATCAAGCATAAATTAGACTTATATAACCATATAATGTGAGCTTTTGAGCCTTGTGCTTCATTTCATGAGTGTTATACAAATACTCTTATTTTCTTGTCATCAAAGTTGTTGTTTGATCTCATTATTCATTGATTTGGTTGAACACTTACAAGTCATTCATTCTTTTGCAATTTGATTTCATGACATTTAAGAAATGATATTAAGGCCCTCTTTGGATCGTTTGTGCCTTTCAAGCTAACCTTATGCATGCTTAAGCATGATTTTCCATTGTTAACCATTTTGAGCCTACATGTAAACCTTTTCTTTCACTTAACCAATTATATTTCCTCGCCTTAGCCTGAAAAACAAGAATTTACCTTTCTAAGGAACTCATGAGCTCTAATTCGGATGTGTTTTTCATGCTAAGTTTGGGAAGGGATATTACATAAAGGAAAAAAAAAAAAATTATATAGAACTTCACACAATTGGTGAAAGAAAAGAGAAAAGTTCTGATTAAATGGTAGTTGATTGAAATTTCATTTTTGGGTTTCATTGGTGTTTGGAAAGGAGTTTAAATCATTGTAAATGAAGGTATAAGGAGTTTTGATCATGTAAAAGAAAATATCTAATCGTGATGATTCGAAGTCTTATAAATAATTATTTTATACTCTTACATTTTTGAGTTCCTTGGACTTTGTATCCATACCTTTCATTTCTTACTCACCTTACACCCTTGGCCCCATTACAACCTATGTTAAAGACCTAAATTGATCTTAAATGTCATGTGGTTGAATTGCATTCATTTTTCTACTTTTAAGTGTTTGACATCCTTCTTGAGATCATATTAATGCAAGTTCTTCATCTTTCTATTTCGAGTTAAGTCCCTTATGGTTTAACTCTAATCTCATGTTTATAATTGAGTGTTGCATTGTAACCCTCTTCTGAGTGATTCATTTGTGAGAGGACAACTTTGGTGAGATTTGAAGTTGAATTTGTGCTTGGTATGATTTTTGAATTTGTGTGAAAACTAAGATTGGAGAATTTGTTGCATTTGGCAATCACACTACTACACTTTGAGCATATTATGTTTTGAACTTTGCCGCCTTGTAAATAATGTCCAAATTGAGTTTTTATTGTTAAAACTTTTGAGTCATGTGCATGAGTCATTACTCTTCAGAAAATGTTCGGAAAGATTGTTTTGAATTCTTTTTATTTTTGTAATCGTTTTTGTTTTTTGTTTTTGTTTTTGTTAAGTAATGTATTTATGTTTGTTTTTGTTTTTGGTTTTGCTTAAGGACTAACAATCTTTTAAGTTTTATAATTATTTTGTTTTACAGAGTCAGTAAAACGTTTGCGGGTATTCGATATCTGTTAAACCCTCAGGAGACACAACTCCTCCTACTAGGGATGCCTAGAGGTTTAAATGCTTGTTGCATACGCTCAATGCAATCGAGTTACCTACGAAAGTGGTCTAGTTAACTTCTTATTTGTTTTTTTATCTTTGTTTTCCTTTTGTTTTGCTCGAGGACTAGCAAAATATAGGTTTGGGGGTATTTGATCGGTGCATATTTACATATCATTTTGTACCCTTCTAACTTATGATTTAGTTATGTTTTTGAGTTAAACTTGTGTTTTTAATAAGTTTTGTGTTTGTTTCAGTATAATAAGCTTGAGACTCACTAATTGCATTTTGGAGACAAGTTAGCTCAAAATGGTGTCTGCAGATCAACCAACTTCACGGATTGGACTGTACTTGCTCAAGAAGAACCAGATAATGAGCCATACATCATTGGAAAGCTACGGAAGTCTATTTTCTGTAGAATTTTACGGTTCATGATTCCGAGTCTTCTAGAGAAAGTTATACATGTTTTGGCAACTTAAGGTCAAATTCGGCAGCATCTGCGTTACTGGGCCAAAAATCACATTTGAAGGCCTTCCCGATTTTTCCTTGAGTTGGGCTGCATATTCTTGGAAAGATAATTCAAAGAGCTTCAAGATCCATATTTTTCCAGATTTTTCAGGATGGAGCCACAAGCCCAAAACGAGCCCACAAGCTGGCTGCAATGCATTGTCATGCATGACATATGCATGATGAAATGTTGTTGATTGTGGGAAAGTTTGGTGAAGCATATTCAATACCTATTTTTGAGTAGAATTTTGCAGCAACCAAATGAATTGAAAGATGTTGAAGTGGATGATGCAACACTAAGCCTAAAGACAAGAGGAATTGTTTTCAAATGCAATTGTGTGTTAGGTTAGGTTGGTGAATTAAGTGTTGTGTGTTAGGTGAAGTGAGTGTGGTAGGTAAACCTATTGTATAATTCAGATTTTCACTTCCCCTAGGCCTATAAATAGGGAAGTTCTCTAAGCTTATAATCACACCCCCAAGGGGGGGAGCTCTCAAACACTTCTCTAGAGCTCCCTTCCCTTCTCTCCCTCAAATTCTCTTAGTTTCCCTTTGTAGTTCTCAATTGTTGTAATAAGATCATTCTACTAAATTTTCTTTCTTCTAAATTCTCCAAAAACTTCTTTATTCTCTTTCAAATTCTCTAAAGTCTCCATGTCTCAAACACTTCACAAACACATATCTCTCCCTTCCCTAAATTCTCAATTCTCCAAGTTCACGAACATTCCCCAAGTTCTCAAAACACCTTTCTCTTTCTCTTCCAAAATCCTCAAGCTTCCCAAACACTTTCCTTTCTCTTCCAAAATCCTCAAGCTTCCCAAACACTTTCCTTTCTCTTCCAAATTCCCCATGCTCTCAAACACATTCTCTTTCAAACATCCTCAAAGCTTCCCAAACACATTCTCTTCCAAATTCTCAAGTTCTCAAATGTGTACAAAATCTTTTTGCTTCTTTTGTTTTCATTTTTGTTTTGTGTAGGAAAACTGAACAGGATCATTCAATCACCAATCCCTGTGGAATCGACCTCGCACTTACATACGCTATACTACCGAACGGCTCGTGCACTTGCGAGTATCACAAGTTGAGGATGCAGCTGAATCCATTTGGTGCAGCTGAAATCTACACAACAACAACACAGCACCAAGTCATTTCCTCCCTGATAAAAAATAGGAATGGGTGATCTGCCACAAAGTCTACAGGTGGTTCAGGTTCATCTAAACAGAAACCCATATTATCGCATTCTGTAACAACCTTTAAGAAAACAAACAAATTTAAGATTATTAAAAAATAAATAAAAATAGCAATTATCAAACAAGATTTTGTCTTAAAATTGTTGGTAAAATTTATGATAATTGTTATATTAACAGAATTTTCAAAAATAAAATTACACTATAAATTCAAAAGTAAAATACAAAGAAACGGATGACTGAGTCTAGAACTTGGTTTTATCTCTTTAAGATGAAATAGCCTCCCCACAAGTGCTTTTAGGATTTGTTCAGCAAACATCCCCAAGAATACAACTATCGACTTTTTGTCGAAGTAACACTCCAATTCCCTAGAAAAGCAAACTCAAACTTGTGCATGAACTCTTTCTTAAACTACTTTTAAATGTAATGTATATAAAATGCTATAGAAGACAAATTATCGAGGAATGCATTGAATCAAGAATGCTAATGGGACCTTTCTTTTTGTTTGAGTCAAAGCATGTATATCATACATAGATTTTCAACTTGAGAAGCTTATTTTGCAACAGCGAAGGTACACGCACGTACCCAACAAGCATTTCACTCACTTACACGGCAAAAGATAATGGACTTGTGTTCTAGTATGCAAGGCATCTTTTCAAATATATTTAATATATTTAATTGTAATTTTTCAGAAAAGTTTAAACAACATGTCAAATACCTTTTGGGCATAAGACATGGCCTGATGCCATCGTTTAATAGAGCAACAATCCGAATATTTTCAATTTTAAAATAATTTCCATTCACAATGATTTAAAAAATAAAAGTTTAAATTTTAAATACATTATTTTCTAACATATCTTTGCATGTAAGATTTTGGTATTGTGTAGATGTAAGCAACTTCCTTAGATAAATCCCATCTATTAGGAATAACCCGCGTGACTTTTGTTTTCAATTTAGATAAATTGACCATGTGTAGATGTAAGCAACTTCCTTAAACACGGTTGACGAGTGAACCCAAGCTTTCCAAATTTCTGCTAATACCAATATTATCCTATACACATTCGGTAAATTTTCAAGTAATATGTTGAGACTGGGGAGAAAGGCACGAAAATGACACCAAGTCCAAAAATGAATTTACCCATCAAAATAAAACAAGAAAAAAGGGTTGAGAAATTTGAGGACCAGATGAGAACTGTGATTTTGGATAGTTTTTATTTATTTATTAAAGCTTGGTTTTTAGTTTTGGGGTTACAAAAAGCTTGGTTTTTACTATCCAAACTTGTCTTCCATAACAATTTCACAAATCTTAGATGAAAATTTATTATAGGCTTGTTTCAATATCTTTTTTTTTCTCCTTAAAAAGACAAAATGAGATTTAAGGTGGGGGTGTTTTCATTTGATAGGGTGTAGTTGTCTAAAGATGCAGAATTATAAGGCAGGCAACAAAGCCTTCTGGAAATCCAATGGCAAAACAAGAGAAGAGCAAGCTTTACCAGCCGAAGCAATTAAGTGGGAAAAGAAACCAGAAGTTGCACAGCAAAGTGTCTAAGAGTTTATTAGAGCAGAAGCAAATTCCTAGTTTTCCATAACAGCAAAGTGGTGGTTGAATTGTGATGAATAGAATCAACACAAAGGCACCCAAAATTTGTAGACACAGACTCAGTTAGCTCAAATTCCATAAAACTCATTGCCGCCTGCATCGTTCTCTGTTTTCCATGTTGGATTTCAAACCCACAGGTTTCGAATGTAAGAAGAAAAATTTAAAGGTCTACTGCCAAGAAATATAAGGAAGCAAGGAGCCATTTTCTTCTTGAATTGTTGATAGAAATTGGCTCCTGTATGCTAACCAAAACTCAATTGCACCATTTTGCACTCGCTCTCCCCTCTTCTGTGCCCTCTTTTTTTCTAGTCTTAAGATTGAATAAATCAAGCCAAAGGAGAAAATGAGAATTTAAAATCATTACCCTTCAAGTTATATACTGAAGAGCTCGATTTGGTACGATATATAGTCCAAGACCCCTTGTACACATTTTGAAACTAAGAAAAGCATATGCAGGTAGAATGTGACAAAATTCATGGACCTCCTTTATGAAGTTTTACACACCTAACGAATTAAGGCAAATAGGATTTTGTAAAAGAATTAAATCATAAATCCACGATGAAAGTTAAACAAAAGTCTAAACTTTCATAGACGTTTCTGGCTTGCTTGTAATTCATAATTTCCACCTAAACTTAAGACTCCCTTAAAAGATTAAATTTATTTTTATGAAGAATGATGTAAATACTCAGAGAGCATTTATATAATAGTAGTCTAGTAATATATAATCAGTCTTGTAGAGGATTGAGCAGCTGCCCGATGAACAACACCGCTCCAGTCATTTCCTCTCTGATAAAAAACAAGAATGGGTGATCTGCCACAAAGTCTATCTTCTTCCTAGGCTTATATAGCATCGACCCTGCCTTCATTCCAAAAGCTGTAACAGCTGCAGCTTCCGTTCCTTCTTCATTAACTTCAATGACCGCTCCCTGGAGAATAACTGAAACAAAAGGGTCCTCACCCGGAGGCGATTCCACCATCTCTGTCAAGTTGCCTCCTTTATATGGATCAAAAAGGAAGGGAAGCTCCAAACCTAACTGCTTGAGAATGTCACAAACTTTAAACCTAGAAGTAATCTTAAACTTTGGGATTCTGAAGTCACCCACTTCAACATCGCAACGTGGAATATGGCGATCTAAGAAGCCAGGCTCAGAACTAACTCTCTCAACCAGAGCAGGTAGCCCATCCTTTTCATCTGGAAGAACCAAGCACATGCAAAAACTCCGCTGCTCATCCTTTCCTCGTTTGTATGGGAGTTTCAATACTTTGAAGCCGTCAAAGGCCTTTATAAACTGTTCGTTGCGGCTAGTCATGAAGGGTGCCTTTATATTTGATCTACCATTGAGAAGGTGGAAGACATAGTCTTTCGTTTTTGAGCCATCAAATGGATCATCATCCCAAGCTCCTTTGAAGTATAATGCATTTGCCAAGATGAACCTTGTTGAGCTATTAACTGTCCCTGAAGGAAGAACCTCTGTAATAAGGCCCTTAGTCTCTTTTGCAGCCCTTGAGTTGACTTCAGTTCTGGCTTCTTCGGCCTTGTTCTGGAAATCGACTTGCTTTGGAACCCCCTTGTAAAAAGTATCCACCACCTCTTTGAAAGAAGGCTTGAAAGGGAGAGACTTGTCAACCCAAAGGCCATTCGCAAAGGACAAGCACGGACCCGCGCTGGGGGAGCCGTTGGCAAATACCAGAGAGGGACGAGATTGGAGGCGAGGGAGTTGAGTTCAGCGGTGGACTTAGACTTTAGGAAAGAGAGCAGCTCGTCTTGGGTTGCACCCTTTGTACCAGCTGCCGTCAGGCTTAGCAAAGCATGAATGGACAGCGGCGAGTACACCATGTTCTTTGTTGTGAATTAATACTAACTCACTTCCCCTTAGGACCTTGTTGTTGATGAACTTTGTGACCAACTCAATGATGGATGAGTCTTACACACACACAGAAATTTAACCAAGAAAGAAATGACACAAGTGTTTATAGAGGTTCAGCAAATTGCCTACTTCCTCTTTGGTGATCTCCTTGAGAACTTTCACTAATGAAGATAGGTTACAAACTTTGGTTTACAAAGAAAGGAAACCCCCTTAGAACACTACCCTCACAATCTGTTTCTCTCTCACCCTTGCTCAACACCTTGATACACTTAGAGAACTCTCTTGCTCTCCCCTTGGTATTTTCTGAACTTACAAGTTTTCAGCTTCTCTATACTTTGCACAAACTTATGCACTTAACAACTTAATGTTCTCTTGCTTCCTCTTCCCTCTTATATAGGCCTTGGGACTCCAAGATCAGATATCATTGAGTTATACACGTTCATGCTTTAGTTATCTCTCTTTAGACACCTGTTGTTGGCAGCTCATAAAGCAAGGGACAAAGGATGCTAGCTGCCATCAATCTCTTGAACCAAGAGAGAAAACACTCATGAAACAAGTTATCAATTTGCCAATGTGTTCTCCCAACTTTCCAGCTGCTATGCCACCTTCTAATATCTCAGATTTGATCAGAAATATCCTTGCAAGTCGATAGGAAGTGGTAGCACACCAAGGAAGACTTGAAAACGCGTAGGAATTTGAAACAGCATCGTCTGGGCGACCGTCGCCCAATCCTGACGCGACCGGTCGCTTTGTCACAGAATCAATTTTTCGCTCCAGGCTTCACCTGGGCGACCGGTCACTTGTAACTTGCGACCGGTCGCTTTGGCATTTTGCTGAAACCGACCGGTCGCCGTAACCTCCGACCGGTCGCTGGTTTTTAATATTTTTGTATCTTTTTAATTGAGCCATTTTTCTCAACAATCTCCACCATGGCGAGATTAAAACCCCTTGTGGACACTATTGCTTTTCCAGGACATCTTTAATTTCTTGAGAATCGTCCGGATAACTCTCAAGAACTCCACCTCAATCTTAGCATGGAACAAGATTGAGCAAGCTTAAACAATGCTTGAACTTTGCTGCTGTGACTGGCTTTGTTAGACAATCTGAAGCGTTCTCCTTTGTATGAACCTTCTTTATCATGACGTCTCCTTCATTCACCCAATCCCTTACCCGGTGGTATCGGACATCAATGTGTTTAGACCTTCCATGAAATACTTGATTCTTCACTAGGTAGATTGCACTTTGACTATCACTTTGAATCACCACCAAGTTTTGGGCTATCCCGAATTCCTTAGCCAATCTCTTCAGCCATACCGCTTCCTTCGAAGCTTCCGTGAGCGCCATATACTCCGCCTCTGTTGTAGACAAGGCACTAACCGATTGTAACACCGCTCTCCAACTAATCGGTCCTCCACCACAAATGAAGACATATCCCGTGGTGGATCTCCTCTTGTCTAGATCCCCTGCATAATCAGAATCTACATACCCTGACACACATGCATTACCTTGTTGTTTTTCAAACAATATCCCAAGCCTCCTTGTGCCCTTCAAGTACCTGAGAATCCACTTTGCTGCTGTCCAATGAAGTCTGCCCGGATTCGCCATGTATCTTGACACCACACTTACGGCTTGAGCCAAGTCGGGGCGTGTGCAAACCATTGCATACATAAGACACCCTACCAAGCTTGCATATGGAACTTTGCTCATTTCTTCCTTCTCATCATCCGTAGAAGGACATTCCTGTGCACTTAATTTGAAATGCTCCGCCAAAGGAGTAGACATGGGCTTGCAATCCATCATATTGAATTTTTCAAGTACTTTGGAAATGTACTTACTTTGTGACAGCCATAGCTTGCCTGCGTTTCTGTCTCTCCTTATCTCCATTCCTAGGATCTTTTGTGCAGAGCCTAGATCCTTCATGTCAAACTCCTTTCCAAGCAATGTTTTTAATTCCTGGATTTTTGACATATCTTTACATGCAATTAGCATGTCATCAACATAAAGAAGTAAAAGGATGAAGTTACCATCCTTAAATGCATGACTGTAAACACAGCAATCTGATTCACATCTTCTATATCCAATCTTCATCATGAAAGAATCGAAGCACTTATTCCACTGCCTTGGAGATTGCTTTAGCCCGTATAAAGACTTCTTCAACCTGCAAACCAGATTTTTCTTGCTTGCTTCAATGAACCCTTGAGGTTGGCTCATGTAGATATCTTCCTCCAAGTCTCCATGGAGGAAAGCAGTCTTCACATCCATTTGCTCCACCTCAATGTCCTCTTGGGCTACTATGGAGAGGAGTAGCCGTATAGAAGTATGTTTCACCACCGGTGAGAAAATTTCATCATAATCAACTCCCTCCTTTTGCAAATATCCCTTGGCCACCAATCGAGCTTTGAACATGGTGGCTCCCTTCTCATGCATTTCTTCTTTCTTCCTAAACACCCACTTGCAGCCAATAACCTTGCGATCTTTGGGTTTAGGAACTAACTCCCAAACTGAGTTTTGGTGTAGAGATTCCATCTCTTGCATCATAGCTTCCATCCAACTTTCCCGCTCCTCATTCTCAACAGCTTCTTGGAACGTGGTTGGTTCTTCTTCACTTGCATTTAGAGCATAGTGAACTGAGTCCGTGTCCCATCCAAACCTTTGAGGTGGTTTGATGGTTCTCTTGGGCCTGGACCGAGCTATAGATGATGGCTCCACCATTTCTTGAGCAT
This sequence comes from Prunus fruticosa, assembly GCA_018703695.1. Taxonomy (NCBI): domain Eukaryota; kingdom Viridiplantae; phylum Streptophyta; class Magnoliopsida; order Rosales; family Rosaceae; genus Prunus; species Prunus fruticosa. The sequence continues at coordinate 14,523,708 of CM031921.1, forward strand.
CTTCTTCTTCTTCTTGAGTTTGTTGTTGATTTTGCCCAGCTTCTTCCTCCTCAATGTCAGACTCCTCCTCTTCCTGGAACGTCTTCAGTTGGCTGTTTTTGTGAAGTCTTTCTTGACACCTTCTTGAGTGGAACTTCAATGGTTGTTTCTCTTTCAACAACATCCTCCTTTGCTTCTGAATTCTTGACTTTGTTCAAAGGCATGGTCTTTTCATCAAACACAACATCTCTCCTGAGTATCTTCTTGTGGTTCACCGGATCCCATAGCTTGTAGCCCTTCACTCCGCTCTCGAAGCCGATGAAAATGCATTCAAGAGACTTAGGCTTCAACTTGGTTCTTTCATCACTAGGAATAAGTGCAAATGCACTGCATCCAAACACTTTAAGATTAGAAAAAACTATTGACTTATTTGACCATACCTCCTCTGCACATTTGAACTCAAGATTTCTTGAAGGTGATCGGTTAACCAAATAGGCAGCGTGGTTAACTCACTCTGCCCAAAATGATTCGGGCAATCCTGCATGAATCCTCATACATCTCTCACGCTCCATGAGAGTTCTATTCATCCTTTCCGCAGCTCCATTTTGTTGGGGCGTCTTCTTCACGGTAAAGTGCCTCTTAATGCCTTCGTTTCTGCAAAACTCAAGAAATTTGTTGTCCTTATATTCACCACCGTTGTCACTCCTTAGGATCTTGATTTTTCTTCCGGTTAGGTTCTCCACTTCCGCCTTCCACTCTTTGAATTTGGTGAAGACCTCAGATTTCTCCTTCATGAAGTAGACCCAAACCTTTCTGGAAAAATCATCCAAGAAAGTCACGAAATAGCGAGCTCCACCCTTTGATTTAACCGGTGATGGCCCCCATACATCTGAGTGAATATAATCTAGCACTCCTGTGCTACCTTCCTCTTTATCTCGCAGCTTGAAAGCTATCTTCGATTGCTTTCCCATGGTACAAAATTTGCAGAACTCCAGCTTGCAGCTTTGAACACCTTTCAACAATTTTATTTTATGTAGTTCCTGCATGCCTCTCTCACTCATGTGCCCTAGCCTCAAATGCCAAAGCTGAGTTTCATCATCCGAGTCCTTGCTTGTGGACACAGCTGCTCCACCTGTTATTGTTGTACCGCACAATCTATATAGACAATTAGGTTGAACTTCTCCCTTCATAACCACAAGTGAACCTTTTGAGATTATGATTTTCCCTCCATTAGCCTTAACAGAATAACCATTCTTATCAAGAGTTCCAAGGGAAATAAGATTCTTACGCAACTTTGGAATATGCCTTACCATTCCAAGCGTCCTAACAGTCCCGTCATGCATCTTTATCTTGATTGTACCGGTGCCTATGACTCTACAAACCGAGCCATTCCCCATTATAACTTCGCCACCTTCTTCTTTCTCATATGTGTCAAACCACTCCTTGTTTGAGCACATATGGTATGAGCACCCGGAATCCAAAATCCAATCTGAAGAGAAACACCTTGAAGAATTAGCATATGTATTAGTATTAACATTGCCATTAACACATAAAAGCTCACCATCACTTTCCGTGACTTCCTCAGCTGTGTTTGCTGCATTCTTCCCTTTGTTCTTCTTCTCTTTCCATATGGGGCAATTTATTTTCCAGTGCTCTTTTGACCCACACTCGAAACAACCATCTTTCGCCTTGGATTTTGATCTTCCTTTGTTGCCTTTCTTGCCTTCACGCCTTTTTGAACGACCCCTATCTTCGGTCTTAGCAAATAGACCTTCACCTTGAGAGTTTTCTCCAGAACGTTGAGCCATCCTATGGTGCGTCATGATGTCTTGCAGCACAGGCTCGAAATCCAGAGTGACCTTCCCGAACATAAGAGTGGTTCGAAAGTGTTTATAGGACGGAGGTAAGGATGTTAGCAACATAAGTGCCTTATCCTCCGTACTATAAATAACTTCCATTCTTTGCAAATCAGCAACACATCTATTGAAACTACTTAAATGTTCCATTAGATTACCTCCTTCTTCCATCTTCAGATTTAGGAGTTCTTCCTTTAGGAAGAGCTTGTTGGACAGCGACTTCCCTGCAAACATCTCTTCGAGCTTCTCCCATGTTTGCTTCGCGGTATCCTTCAACACGTTGATGAGCACATCATCGGAGAGGTAGTTTTCGATGGCTCCTCTAGCTAACTCGTCAAGTACGCCCCACTCCTCATCTTTCATGTCTGCTGGCTTCTTTTCCTTGCCAACTAACACAACATGGAGATGTTGTTGTGTAAGAGCTGACCTCATCCTTCGTTGCCAAAGAGTGAAGTTCTCCTTCCCTGTGAAAGGCTTTAGCTCCACCTTCATGCTTGTTGCCTGTGGTTGCTTCACATGTTGTGAACTGCTACCACTCTCAACTTCTTGTTCACTTGCCATCTTCAACACACTAGCACTCCAAAAGAAAGACTAGCACAGCTGCCAAAACACAGCTCTGATACCACTTGTTGTGAATTAATACTAACTCACTTCCCCTTAGGACCTTGTTGTTGATGAACTTTGTGACCAACTCAATGATGGATGAGTCTTACACACACACAGAAATTTAACCAAGAAAGAAATGACACAAGTGTTTATAGAGGTTCAGCAAATTGCCTACTTCCTCTTTGGTGATCTCCTTGAGAACTTTCACTAATGAAGATAGGTTACAAACTTTGGTTTACAAAGAAAGGAAACCCCCTTAGAACACTACCCTCACAATCTGTTTCTCTCTCACCCTTGCTCAACACCTTGATACACTTAGAGAACTCTCTTGCTCTCCCCTTGGTATTTTCTGAACTTACAAGTTTTCAGCTTCTCTATACTTTGCACAAACTTATGCACTTAACAACTTAATGTTCTCTTGCTTCCTCTTCCCTCTTATATAGGCCTTGGGACTCCAAGATCAGATATCATTGAGTTATACACGTTCATGCTTTAGTTATCTCTCTTTAGACACCTGTTGTTGGCAGCTCATAAAGCAAGGGACAAAGGATGCTAGCTGCCATCAATCTCTTGAACCAAGAGAGAAAACACTCATGAAACAAGTTATCAATTTGCCAATGTGTTCTCCCAACTTTCCAGCTGCTATGCCACCTTCTAATATCTCAGATTTGATCAGAAATATCCTTGCAAGTCGATAGGAAGTGGTAGCACACCAAGGAAGACTTGAAAACGCGTAGGAATTTGAAACAGCATCGTCTGGGCGACCGTCGCCCAGACCGCGACCGGTCGCTTTGTCACAGAATCAATTTTCGCTCCGGACTTCACCGGGCGATCGGTCGCTTGTAACTTGCGACCGGTCGCTTGGCATTTTGCTGAAACCGACCGGTCGCCATAACCTGCGACCGGTCGCTGGTTTTTAATATTTTGTATCTTTTTAATTGAGCCATTTTTCTCAACATTCTTCCCGTTGGCTTTTGTTTGAAACAGGTGCTTCGTCATTCTTAGGCCGACGTCGGTTTGGTTGTGCACTGATTCTCGAAGGTCTATTGTTCCCGGAAACCACAGAGGTGCTTAGAGTTCTGATGTTGTTGTAATTGTTGTTGTGGATGGAGGTGAAACGAGGAGGGGGCAGACATCGTGTCTTGAAGAAGGAAGACAGCTTCATGCTTCGTGCGTGTCGAATCGCTATGAGAGACGCCATTGCTATGACAGATGTAGCTCTGATTAAACCCTAGAACACTATTTTAAGTCTGCAGCGCGTAACTCCTATATAGCCAAAGAAAAGAAAAAATAGGAAAGAAGAACAAAACACTCGGCCTTTTCTAGAAGTTCTAATACTTGTCGTACAAGGATACGTACTCTCCTGCCAAATTTATATTATATTATCTGAATAAGGTTATAAAATTATCAAGGTTACTTGCATAAGGATTGTTACTGAATTGAACTTCAAAAAGAGTCCTATTTTATGTGCAAAAGGGAACGTTGTGGTTAGAGTTTTATGTTTCAATTGGAGAATAAAACTGCTGAATTGATTGAATTGAATATAATAATATAAGAATATCATTCCACCGATTTGTTTCTTAATCTCAATACTTGAGGTTTAATAATGCGCTACAAAAAGAAAGATTATTAATTTGGAGATTCGATTCTAATAAATGAAAGGATATAATCTTACTTCTTATTCATTTGATTTGGTGCAATGCAAGCTTATATTAGCTGTAATACAAATATGATGGAGAAAGATACAGAGTACTGCCTAAACAACTCCTTCCTTTTCTTCTTCCTTCAAGCGGGCAATCTGCATGGCTTAGACATTTCATCCTCGTCCTTATCAGCGAACTAGTTGAGCCCCTAACCATATACGACTTCTTTGGACCTTTCTTGAAATTCTCCACAAACTCGAACGTCTTCTTTAAGTTGGTGAAATGTTTCTCTTTCTCTTCATTGCTTGAGTGAACACGCTTGTACTCTATTATCCAATCCTCGAATGCTTGAGCAACGCTTGCAAGATTTTCCTCCTTGACGATATTGATGTTGCAGGGGAAGTGGCTTCAGACATTGCCTCATCAGAGTTCCCGACCAATAGTAATAACGCTAGGAACAATAATATGACAAAGTTTCTTTGATAAAATCTCATTGCTAAACCCTATATTCTCTATTGACAAAATAAAGAGACAGCTACAGAGAAAGGCATACGTGGGAATGGATAAAAAAGGCGAACAAGTATCTGAAATGTGGTTCAAAAAGGTGGGTCTAATCCCCACGTGGATTTCTTTAGAGAAAACACTAGGGACAATTTTTTTTTTTAGGTGAGACCCAATGGTATCCACCTCCGATATCAGTGACTAATCCCTTTCGCCGCGGGAGCTCTCCCAATAGAGGTAAAAGGCTGGCCACAAAATGCGCTCAATTCCCATAGGCGGGGATCGAACCCCCAACCTCATGGTTAAGGAATGAGGTGAGCTACCACCACACCACATCTCATGGTTACTAGGGACAAATTTTCCTTCTTACTCTAAGTAGCTTAAATGTCAAAGGACACATCTTACTCTAAGTAGCTTAAATCACTACAGCCACCGGAACAATTACTAATGATCTCATTTAGCCAAAAACAGACGACATCAAATGTACAAGAATTAACTTTAACATGGACTACTAACTTCGGACCTCCTTTATGAAGTTTTACACACCTAACAAACTAGGCCAAAAGAGAATTTTGACAAGTAAAAGAATTAAATCATAAGTCCTCCTTGAAACCACATCAAATCGAAGATAGATAATAATTAAACAAAAATCTTAACTGAATTGACTCATCAGAATTTTAATCCAAAGAGAAATAAACAAAAAGAGGACATATTTATTAATACTAGTCTAGAAGAGGATTGAGCAGCTGCCCAATGAACAACACAACTCCAGTCATTTCCTCTCTGATCAAAAATAGGAATGGGTGATCTGCCACAAAGTCTACAGGTGGTGCATATTCACCTAAACAAAGACCCATATTATCCCAATCTGAAACAGCGGCAGCTTCCGTTCCTTCTTCATTAACTTCGATAACGGCTACCTGGCTCATTTTGGAATCAAAAGGGCCCTCACCCAGAGGTGATTCCACCATCTCTTCAACTGAGGAAGGAAGCTCCAAACCTAACTGCTTGAGAATGTCACAAACTTTAAACCTAGAAGTAATCTTAAACTTTGGGATTCTAAAGTCACCCACTTTAACATCGTAATGCGGAATATGGCGATCTAAGAAGCCAGGCTCAGAAAAAACTCTCTCAACCAGAGCAGGTAGCCCAACCTTTTCATCTGGAAGAAACAAGCACATGCAAAAACGCCGCTGCTCATCCTTTCCTCGTTTGTATGGGAGTTTCAATACTTTGAAGCCGTCAAAGGCCTTTATAAACTGTCCTGTTGTGGCTAGTCATGAAGGGTGCCTTTATATTTGATGTACCATTGAGAAGGTGGAAGACATAGTCCTTTGTTTTTGAGTTATCAAATGGATCATCATCCCAAGCTCCTTTGAAGTATAATGCATTTGCAAAGATGATCCTTGTTAAGCTGTCAACTTCCCCAGGACGAAGAACCTCTTCAATAACGCCCTTAGTCTTCTTTGCAGCCCATAAATTGAATTTAGTTCTGATTTCTTCAGCCTTGTTCTGAAAATTGGCTTGCTTTGGTACCACCTTGTAAAAAGTATCCACTATCTGTTGTGAATTAATGACTAACTCACTACCCTTAAAGATCTTGTTGTTGATGGACTTTGGACAAAGAACTCAATGATGGATGAAACTTACACATACACATACAGAAATTAACCAAGCACAAATGACACAAGTGTTTATAGAGGTTCAACAATTTGCCTACATCCTCTTTGGTGATCACCTTGAGAAATTTCACTAATGAAGATAGGTTACAACTTTGGTTTACAAAAGGAAACCCCCTTAGAACACTACCCTCACAATCAGTTTCTCTCACACCCTTGCTCAACACCTTGATACACTTTAGAGAACTCTCTTACTCTCCCCTTGGCTATCTTGACAAAACTGAAAACTCAAACTCTAACACCAGCTTCAGCCACTTCTTAGTATTCAACTTGTTTTCTTCTCCTCTTGTGTTATCTTACTTCACTCCATTACTTACACAAGCCAATGAACAAGAGATAAGATATCAGCTTGTCCTCCACGTTCCTTCCTTTAGTCACCACTTTAGACTAAAGGTCAGATCAAGTAAGTAATAAACTCCCACTCAGCCACCTCCCACTTACACCAGAAAATGGAGAGGGAATTCTTTGAAGTAAATAAACCAATATGGCAATAAGTGCTCTCCCAACTATCCAGCATGTAGTCAACCCTTCTTTACCTTAGAAGTGACCCATTAGGCTTCTGAAATCTTGTGGAAAGCGATAGCCATCGAAAACACAGTTGAAAACACGTAAGAAAAAACGTCACAGGGGCTGGGACGCGGTCGGCAGTTCCTGGCGACCGGTCGCTTTTGAACAGAATGCTCCAATTTGATTATGTGACAAAACGACCAGTCGTAAATGGCGTGCGGCCGGTCGCTTGCTCTATCGACGACCGGTCGCAAGGAGATAGCGACCGGTCGCTCGTCGACTTCCTACAGACTTCGTTTCTGTGTAAAACGACCGGTCACAAATGTTCAGAGACCGGTCGCTTAGGCCGATTCAAAATCTTCCTTTCAGCGCCAAAACAATCTTGTATCTTTAGGTGAGCCATTTTTCCAACAATCTCCACCATGGCGAGCCTAATACTCCTTGTGGACATCATTGCCTTCTAGGACATCTGTAAAGTCTTGAGAATCGTCCTAATAACTCTCAAGAACTCCACCTCAATCTTTAGCATGTAACAAGATTGAGCAAGCTCAAACAATGCTTGAACTTTGCTGTTGTGACTGGCTTTGTTAGACAATCTGAAGCATTCTCCTTCGTATGAACCTTCATTACAGTGATGTCTCCATCATTCACCCAATCCCTTATCCGGTGGTATCTCACATCAATGTGTTTGGACCTTCCATGGAACACTTGATTCTTCACTAAGCATATAGCACTTTGACTGTCACTTTGAATCACCACCAAGTCTTGAGCTATCCCGAATTCATTTGCCAATCTCTTCAGCCATACCACTTCTTTTGAAGCTTCCGTTAAAGCCATATACTCTGCTTCCGTAGTAGACAAGGCACTAACCGATTGTAACACTGCTCACCAACTAATCGGTGCTCCACCACAAGTGAAGACATATCCTGTGGTGGATCTCCTCTTGTCAAGATCTCCAGCATAATCAGAATCTACAAACCTTTCCTTGTTGTCTTTCAAACAATATCCCAAGCCTTTTGGTGCCCTTCAAGTACCTGAGAATCCATTTTGCTGCTGCCCAATGTTGCTTTCCAGGATTCGCCATATACCTTGACACCAGTTACGGCTTGAGCTAAGTCGGGGCGTGTACAAATCATTGCATACATGAGACACCCTACCAAGCTTGCATATGGAACTTTACTCATATATTCCTTCTCTTCTTCCGTAGAAGGACATAGCTGAGCACTTAACTTAAAATGCTCCGCCAAAGGAGTAGACACCGGCTTGCAATCCATCATATTGAACTTTTCAAGTACCTTGGAAATGTACTTGCTTTGTGACAGCCACAACTTGCCTTCATTTCTACCTCTCCTTATCTCCATTCCTAGGATCTTTTGTGCAGCACCAAGATCCTTCATGTCAAACTCTCTTCCAAGCAAAGTCTTCAAATTCTGGATTTTTGACATATCTTTACATGCAATTAGCATGTCATCAACATAAAGAAGCAACATGATGATATTACCATCCTTGAATGCATGAGTGTATACACAGCAATCAAAGCATTTATTCCACTGTCTTGGAGATTGCTTCAGCCCATATAAAGACTTCTTCAACCTGCAAACCAGATTTTCCTTCCCTGCTTCAATGAACCCTTGAGGTTGGCTCATGTAGATGTCTTCCTCCAATTCCCCATGAAGGAAAGCAGTCTTCACATCCATTTGCTCGACCTCTATGTCCTCTTGTGCTACTATGGAGAGTAGTAGTCGTATAGAAGTATGTTTCACCACCGAAGAGAAGATTTCATCATAATCAACTCCCTCCTTTTGCAAGAATCCTTTTGCCACCAACCGAGCTTTGAATAAGGTGGCACCCTTCTCATGCATTTCTTCTTTCTTCCTAAACACCCATTTGCAACCAATAACCTTGCGACCTTTGGGTTTAGGAACTAACTCCCAAACTGAGTTTTGGTGTAGAGATTCCATCTCTTGCATCATAGCTTCCATCCAACTTTCCCGTTCCTTGTTCTCAACAGCCTCTTGGAACGTGGTTGGTTCTTCTTCACTAGCATTTAGGGCATAGTGAACTGCATCCATCTCCCATCCAAACCTTTGAGGTGGTTTGATGGTTCTCTTGGGCTTGGACCGAGCTATAGATGATGGCTCCACCTGTTCTTGAGCCTCTTCTTCTTCTTGAGTGTGTTGTTGATGCTGCCCAGCTTCTTCCTCTTCAATGTCAGACTCCACCTCCTCCTGAACATCTTCAGTTGGCTGTTTCCGTGAAGTCTTTCTTGACATCTTCTTGAGTGGAACTTCAATGGTTGTTTCTTTCTCAACAACATCCTCCTTTGCCTCTGAATTCTTGACTTTGTTCATAGGTATGGTCTTCTCATCAAACACAACATTTCTCCTGAGTATCTTCTTGTGGTTCACAGGATCCCATAGCTTGTAGCCCTTCACACCACTCTCAAATCCGATGAAAATACATTCAAGAGACTTTGGCTTCAACTTGGATCTTTCATCACTAGGAATAAGTGCATATGCACTGCATCCAAACACCTTAAGATTCGAATAATCAATTGACTTATTAGACCATACCTCCTCTGCACATTTGAACTCAAGATTTCTTGAAGGCGATCGGTTAACCAAATAGGTAGCGTGGTTAACTGTTTCTACCCAAAAGATTCGGGCAACCCTGCATGAATTCTCATACATCTCTCACACTCCATGAGAGTTCGGTTCATCCTCTCCGCAGCTCCATTTTGTTGGGGTGTCTTCTTCACGGTAAAGTGCCTTTTAATGCCTTCACTTCTACAAAACTCAAGGAACTTGCTGTCTTTATATTCACCACCATTATCACTCTTTAGGATCTTGATCTTTCTTCCGGTTAGGTTCTCTACTTCCACCTTCCACTCTTTGAATTTGGTGAAGACCTCAGATTTCTCCTTCATGAAGTAGACCCAAACCTTCCTGGAAAAATCATCCAAGAAAGTCACGAAATAGCGAGCTCCACCCTTCGATTTAACCGGTGATGGCCCCCATACATCCGTGTGAATATAATCTAGCACACCTGTGCTTTCTTCCTCTTTGTTTCGCTGCTTGAAAGCTATTTTTGATTGCTTTCCCATGGTACAAAATCTGCAGAACTCAAGCTTGCAACTTTGAACACCTTTCAACAACTTTCTTTTGTGTAGTTCCTGCATGCCCCTCTCACTCATGTGCCCTAGCCTCAAATGCCAAAGCTGAGTTTCATCTTCCGAGTCCTTACTTGTAGATACAGCTGCTCCACCTATGATTGTTGTACCACACAACCTATATGGACAGTTAGGTTGAATTTCTCCCTTCATAATCACAAGTGAACCTTTTGAGACTATGAGTTTCCCTCCATTTGCTTTGAATGAATAACCATTCTTATCAAGAGTTCCAAGGGAAATGAGATTCTTACGCAACTTTGGAATGTGCCTTACCATTCCAAGTGTCCTAACAGCCCCATCATGCATCTTCACCTTGATTGTACCGGTGCCTTTGACTCTACACATTGAGCCATCCCCCATCATCACTTCACTGCTATCTTCTTTCTCATACGTGTCAAACCACTCCTTGTTTGAGCACATATGATATGAGCACTCGGAATCCAAAATCCAATCGGAAGAGGAACACCTTGAAGAATTAGCCAATGCATTTGTTTTAACATTGCTATTAACACACAAAAGCTCACCATCACTTTCTGTGACATCCTCAGCTGTATTTGCTGCATTCTTCCCTTTGTTCTTCTTCTCCTTCCATATGGGGCAATTTCTTTTCCAGTGCTCCTTTGGCCCACACTCGAAACAATCTTCCTTTGCCTTGGATTTGAACCTCCCTCTGTTGCCTTTCTTGCCTTCACGCTTCTTTGAACGGCCTCTCTCTCCGGTCTTTGCAACTAGACCTTCGCCTTGAGAGTTTTCTCCCGAACGTTGAGTCATCCTATGGTGTGTCATGATGTCTTGCACCACATGCTCAAAATCAAGAGTAACCTTTCCGAACATAAGAGTGGTCCGGAAATGTTTATAGGACGGAGGTAAGGATGTCAACAACATAAGAGCCTTATCCTCCGGACTATAATTCACATCCATTCTCTGCAAGTCAGCAACACATCTATTGAAACTACTTAGATGTTCCATTAGATTTCCTCCCTCCTCCATCTTAAGATTCAGGAGTTCTTCCTTGAGGAAGAGTTTGTTGGACAACGACTTCCCTGCAAACATCTCTTCGAGCTTCTCCCATGTTTGCTTCGCTGTATCCTTTATCACGTTGATGAGCATCTCATCGGAGAGATAGTTTTCGATGGCTCCTCTGGCTAACTCGTCAAGTACTCCCCACTCATCATCCGTCATGCTTGCTGGCTTCTTCTCCTTGCCAACCAACACAACATGGAGTTGTTGTTGTGTAAGAGCTGACCTCATCCTTCGTTGCCAAAGAGTGAAGTTCTCCTTCCCTGTGAAAGGCTTTAACTCCACCTTCATACTTGCTGCCTGTGGTTGCTTCAATTGCTGAACTGCTACCACTCTCAGCTTCCAAGTCACTTGCCATCTTCAACACACTAGCACTCCAAGAGAAGAACTAGCTCCAGCTGCCAAACACAGCTCTGATACCACTTGTTGTGAATTAATGACTAACTCACTGCCCTTAAAGATCTTGTTGTTGATGGACTTTGGACAAAGAACTCAATGATGGATGAAACTTACACATACACATACAGAAATTAACCAAGCACAAATGACACAAGTGTTTATAGAGGTTCAACAATTTGCCTACATCCTCTTTGGTGATCACCTTGAGAAATTTCACTAATGAAGATAGGTTACAACTTTGGTTTACAAAAGGAAACCCCATTAGAACACTACCCTCACAATCAGTTTCTCTCACACCCTTGCTCAACACCTTCATACACTTTAGAGAACTCTCTTACTCTCCCCTTTGCTATCTTGACAAAACTGAAAACTCAAACTCTAACACCAGCTTCAAGCCACTTCTTAGTATTCAACTTGTTTCTTCTCCTCTTGTGTTATCTTACTTCACTCCATTACTTACACAAGCCAATGGACAAGAGATAAGATATCAGCTTGTCCTCCACGTTCATTCCTTTAGTCACCACTTTAGACTAAAGGTCAGATCAAGTAAGTAATAAACTCCCACTCAGCCACCTCCCACTTACACCAGAAAATGGAGATGGAATTTTTTGAAGTAAATAAACCAATATGGCAATAAGTGCTCTCCCAACTATCCAGCATGTAGTCAACCCTTCTTTACCTCAGAAGTGACCCATTAGGCCTCTGAAATCTTGTGAAAAGCGATAGCCATCGAAAACACAGTTGAAAACACGTAAGAAAAAACGTCACAGGCACGCTGGACGACCGGTCGTCAGGAACTGGCGACCGGTCGCTTTGAGCAGAATGCTCCAATTTGATTATGTGACAAAACGACCGGTCGAAATGGCGTGCGACCGGTCGCTTGCTCTATCGACGACCGGTCGCAAGGAGATAGCTACCGGTCGCTCGTCGACTTCCTACAGACTTCGTTTCTGTGTAAAACGACCGGTCGCAAATGTTCAGCGACCGGTCGCTTTTAGGCAGATTCAAAATCTTCCTTTCAGCGCCAAAACAATCTTGTATCTTTAGGTGAGCCATTTTTCCAACACTATCTCCTTGAAAGAGGGCTTGAGAGGGAGAGACATGTCGACCAAAAGGGCATTCGCGAAGGACAGGGCAGGGACCGCCGCTTGGGGAACAGTGGGCAAACAGGATAGGGGCGAGATTGGAGGAGAGGGAGTTGAGTTTTGTGGTGGACTTGGACTTTAGGAAAGAGATCAATTCGTCTTGGGTTGAACCCTTAGTGGCGGCTGATATCACGCTCAGCATCGACATGGATGGATAGCGGGGAGCACACCGTATTCTTCTCCTTGGCTTCAGTCAAAACCAGGTGCTTCGTGATTCTTAATCCGACGTCGGTTTGGTTGCGTACCGATTCTTGGAGGTCCATTGTTGCTGGAAACACAAAGGCTGTGTGGTTAGAGTTTGTCAAACAAAGTAGGGCAAATATTCAAATAATGCTCATCTATGCTCATATTATTATTCCAATATGGAGGTATTTATACAAGTACAAAGATGTATTAACTCTAAATAACATTGAAAATATATCTATATTAGAATAGGAAATAAATCTCTATTACAATAAGACTAAATAATAATTAGCAAGTAACTAAATCCTAACATAATAAGGAATCAAAAATCCTAACTAAGTAAGAACTCGTCAACAATTAATGATGTTATTGTGAATGGAGGTGAAACGAGAGTAAACGTCCTATAAGTTTTGATTTGTTTAATAATTTTATAGGCGCAATAAGTTGTACAGATGCGGTCCTATGAGGCTGTGAGGAGGATATTCTTCTTATAAACCCTAATATAGAGGGTAAATCACGCAATTGCGAAGATCTAACCCAAACGGAATCAAAACCCAAAGAAAGCATGGAGTATATTTTTCATTTGTATATATGAGTATATATTGTGGACCCTAGCTCGATGGGTAAGATTTCTTTGGTTATACATACGGTTTCATTAAATTCTTTTTGGTTTTTTTACATATAAACCGACACCGACTGATTATTTGTTTTTTTTTGGGGGGAAGAAATTTAACCCTAGAATACTCTCTAAGTCTGCAGCGTTGTTCCAACCAAAAAAAAAAAAAAAAAAACAATCTGCAGCGTTGTTATCTAACTTAGGGCTCTTATAGCCAAAAAAAGAAAAACGCTCAGCCTTTTGTAGAAGTATCCCTTACTTGCGGAACAAGATTACTCTGCTACCAAATTCTATTGTTTTGGTGGCTTAAAAATTATAATTAGTACGAAATGTGCTCCAAGCATTCCTAATAAATTGTCTTAAAAAGATCCTCATATAATCAGGTAATTAATACAAGTCATAATTTGGAACAAAGAATATATATTTTTTATTATATAAAAGCGATATTATGTTTTAATATAATCTAAAGTACAGGGAGGGGAATTCGAACTCGGATGCAGAGTGGGGAGCACATCCGCTCCAGTCACCTTGGCTAAGCTTGTGTTTGCTAGGAACAAAAAATACGAAGTAATTTTTTTAATATACCCTAAATGTTTTAAGAAAAAAAAAATATTATTCTTTTGCAAGACGTACTTTAGAAAATTCTATGAGAGATGAACAATAACATTATTGTTATAAAAGAAATGTGGAGATCATAGAAATATAAAGAATGTGCTCTTAAGTCAACAAGTGAATTTAGATATTCCCACCTCCAATATTAGAGATTTCTGCTCACTTAAGAACCTAAAAATAAGGAGCTCAGAGGAGCTTTTTAATCTAACGATACATATAGTTATTAGTCTTAACCTTATTCATACTCATTGTTTTACTTAAATAACAATCTTAAATTTTCAAAACAAAGAAAAAGAAAAAAAGAATACACGTTCAAGGCTTGTCTTCCTTCCTTGCAACAATCTTCACCTCCTCGTTCCCTCCTTCTTCTCTCGCTCTCTCTATCTCGTTGTAGGCATAACCAAGCTTTTTAAAGCCAACTTCTTAGTTGGGTTTGTTGATTAACTTGATTTTAAAATGTTACTCTGGATTTTTTTTTTCTTTTCAAAAAATCTTGTTTATTGAGAAGCCAGTGAACCCTGCATACACTGCTGCACTTCAAGTTGAAAAAAAAAAAAAAAGAAGGAAAAAAGAACAAAACGCTCAGCCTTTTCTAGAAGAGCTATTACTTGTTGTACAAGGATACGTACTCTACTGCCAAATTTATATTATATTATTTGACAAGTGAATAAGGTTATAAAATTATGGGAGCTTTAGTTTTAAACCATAATATAGTTTACTAATTTAGTAGAAAGAAATACAATTTAGTCTAATTAGCAAAAAGCCAAACACAAAAATGTAACAAAAATACCATTACAAATTATGAAAATTACAACATATGCCATTTTCAATATTTAATTTTAAACCAAACTGGACAAACTGAAACAGAAACGACATTCTCTTTTAAACCAAACTGAAACAGAAACGACATATAAACCGAAATCGAAATTGAATCAGCCATTCGCGCGACCTTTCAACTTCACCTCCAAAAAAACCTCTTCAACTGTTCCACAAATCCCCAAAATCTCAGCCAACGTCGACGACCATCTCTAGATTCCTAGTCTTCACTCTCACTTTCGGCAAAAAAGTGTAAGGAATCAACTCTCTGATACCTAGTCGTAATTTTTTTTTCCTGCTATGTAGATTAGGTTTTCGTTTTCGTTTTCGTTTCGTTTTGGTTTAGGTTTTCTGCATTTTAGAATTCCGGTTTGGGGTTTCTTTTTGGTTTTGGTTTTTCGCATATTCAATTCCGGTTTGGGGTTTCGTTTTCGTTTTGGTTTGGTTTTGGTTTTGGTTTTGGTTTTCTGCATTTAGAATTCCGGTTTGGGGTTTGGTTTTGGTTTTGGTTTTGGTTTTGGTTTTGGTTTTCTGCATTTAAGATTCCGGTTTGGGGTTTCGTTTTCGTTTCCTTTTGGTTTTCTGCATCTAAATTCCAGTTTGGGGTTCCGTTTTCGTTTTACTTTTGGTTTTCTGCATCGCAGAAACACAAACTGCATCGCAGAAAACACAAACTGCATTGCAGAAACTCATATTATATGTCTATGATGTTTGATGTTTTCTTTTTCTGCTCAACCATTTATACTTCTTCCTTGTAGTTTATCTTTACTTGACCTAATAGTGTTCTCATCCCTTCTTGTTTCAGATCACAAATGGCGCAAGAGAATGAAGCTCAAAACCAACGAAAGCCAAGATTCAAAACAATGGCTCAAAAGATAAAAAAAAAGCCATCCTATAATCGAAAATCAAAGCACCCGGAATATGTCCAGGTTAGGTGCAGCCTTAATGCTTTCAGCGCGTCATTGCAGATGTTAAACCAAAGCTCAATCAAAGGCAGAAGATGTTGCTCAAGAAAACCCCCTTCTGGAACTTCATTGAGCTGTTTTACCACAAGAAAGTTGATATGAGTAACTTGAATAAGTTGGACCTCGACTTAATACGGCTCCTGAACCAGTTTGATCCAGATTCAAAGTCCTTCAAGTTCGGCACAAAATCATTCCACATCACAGGCAATGAAGTGACTGAGATCCTAGGACTGCCAAACAAAGGAGAATCTGTCACACTTGCCTATGATAGATACACTGCCTGCCTTCAGAACAAGGCACTTTGGACAAAAGGGAAAACCATCAAAAAGCCAGGTAGAAGCAGCATTACAAAAAACAATTGCCTTGGCAGAGCAAAAGGAGCAAAAGAAGCAAAAGAAGAGAGGAAAAGCAAAAAAGGAAGCTGAAGAAGAAGAAGGGGAAGACAAAGAGGAAACAGAGGTTGTTGACTACGACAAGGAGGTGGTCAGCCTAATCTTGATCCTCTCTGCATGGCATTCCTCTTTGCCAACTCTTCAACCTCTTTGCACTGGAAAATATTTGAGCATTGTGTGAATCTAGACACACTCTCAAGATATTCGTGGGCAAGAGCTGTTGCAGCCTACATGAATGAATCCTTGATTGCAAAAGCAAAAGAAAAAGCGAAAAAGGGAGGAGAAGCATCTATAGGAGCTGTTTCGGGTTGCACTACCCTAATATTGGTAAGTAAAGAGTCGCTTATCAATGCATTTTGAGTTTTAGGCAATGCAGTATCCAACATAATTTCTGGACTGCAGCTTCTATTTTGTGAGAGAACAAACATCATACAGCCAATCCTTGGCAAGGAGGAAGAAAATCCTGCCATTCTTAAATGGAGTCTTATGGAACTCCACACAAGATTCAACCAAATAAAAGACTTAAATGACATCGAGGTATGCAATTTATCGCATGTTCTACTTTAATGTATGTTGAATGTGAATCCATGCTAAATCATTCTCATGGTACAGGATATTTTCAAAGCCCCAAAAAAGCGAAAAACTACAGGGGAAGAGGGAGACCCTGTGGAGAAGGTAATTAAAATCTGGTACATAGTGCATTTCAGTTTCTCTTTTCCATTGCAATTTCTAAACCATTCTCATTGTACAGG
This sequence comes from Prunus fruticosa, assembly GCA_018703695.1. Taxonomy (NCBI): domain Eukaryota; kingdom Viridiplantae; phylum Streptophyta; class Magnoliopsida; order Rosales; family Rosaceae; genus Prunus; species Prunus fruticosa. The sequence continues at coordinate 14,540,548 of CM031921.1, forward strand.
GTGATTTGAAAACATATAAAAAGAGAAAAACCACCAGAGACCCTCTTGACAAGGTAATTAGAATCTCTAAACAGTTTCTGTTTCCTGCATTGCAGTTTGTGTTTCTGCAATGCAGTTTGTGTTTCTGCGATGCAGTTTGTTTTTCTGCAATGCAGTTTGTGTTTCTGCAATGCAGTTTGTGTTGTTTCCTGCAATGCAGTTTGTGTTTCCTGCAATGCAGTTTCTGTTTTTTCTTCAATGCAGTTTCTGTTTCTTTTCCATTTGCAGAATTGCCAAATTGAAGATGATGAAGGAAAACAAGGAGAAGCAGAGCCCCCTACACCTCTTGCAATTCAAGACATCTTGGTAAAATCCATGACAGACCAAATCAACTACCGCCAACGCCAAGATCCTAGCTTCGTTTTCCCAAAAAGATTACAATTGTGGAAGGACAGTGAGAAGAAGATGACAGAGTTGTGGGATATATTTATCCAAGCAGAACAAAGATCAATGGAGCTGCAAGAGGAGCTGGAGAAACAAAAAGACAAATTAGATAATGAAGAATGTATAAGTGCTGCCTTGACAGTTGAAACTACATATCAGCGTCAAAAAATACTAAATCTGAAAAGGAGAATTGCAGAATTAGAAGGCCAGAAACCTCACATTGACCACGAGACAAGTGCAAAGGAAATAAAGATTCAAGAAAAATACAAGGACAAACTTGAAAGAATGTTCTCGGACAAAGAAGAAGAGAAAGAAGAAGAGAAAGAAGAAGAAGAGAAAGAAGAGGAAGAGAAAGAAGAAGAAAAGGAAGAAGAAGACAAAGAAGAAGAGAAGAAACAAGAAGAAAAGAAGGAAAATGCTCCAACACCTGATGTTCCTTCAAGAATACAAAGGCTGAAGAACAGAGAAAGAAAGAGGCTTCAAGCATCTTGCTATGAGTACGAAAAAGATAAGCAACCAGAAAAGAAGGACGCAAAAAAGGGTAATGAAGAAATACCACAATTCCAGCTTATCTCTTTCTGAGGAGCCATCAACACAAGAGGATCCTCTAAATCAAATGGAGGTATGCAATTACTGCAGTTCAAGCTTCCTTTTGTTCATGTTTTCTGCATTGCAGTTTCTAATTAGTTTCCTTTCAATCTCCAAGTCAACACAAGAGGCATCTCAGCCTGATGCCACAAAGCCACTTCTTGATATCCCAAAAGGAACAAACCCTCATGATTCGATACCTGTAGGTCTGGAAAACTCAGATGATGAGGCTTTGGCAAAAAAGACACGAAAAAAGCCTGCAAAGAAAAAACTAGGATGGGGTCAAAAGAAGGTTTGGCAGAAAATCCCAAAAGAGGACAGGGACAAAATTGAAGAATACTACTTAAGTACTCAACCTGGGTAATATCCCTATCCCAAAAGAAAAATTCTTTCATCTTTTATTTTCAATTAAACTGAAACTCATCTTGTGAATTTCATGTATTCAAATCCGCAGTGATAACTTTTGGGCAGGACTCCGTTCTGAGAAAGTGACAAACGACGATATCAAAGATATTGTATGGGACCTGGAACCTGTCACAAAATGTAAGTCTAAACTACTAATTCTATAACACTCTGCACTGCAGTATATTACCCATTAACAAGTCCATTTTTCTCCAATCAATGTGAAACAGGTTATTGAGGCATATATACAAATTGAGGACGAGAAAAGAGGGCCCATGCAGGATACAGTCCACAGGTACATGTCCACATGGACTTGGGTAAGAATTATTTTCAAAGTTCAAAATTCTTGGGCTCCTCATTATTTTCAAAATTGTTTATACTAACAAATTGCCATTCAATGCTTGCAGTCTTACATGCAAACCTTTCAAGAGCCAGGTTGGCACAGGGCCCTGTTTGAACCGTTGCTGGAAAAACTCGGGAAATGCAATGTGCTTTTCTTCCCAATCATTTCAAGCACCGAGTTCCATTTTACACTCCTTGCATTTCACAAACAAGAACGAAAGTGGAGACACTACAATCCACTGAGGTCGTTGGGAGCAAGAAAAGAAGAAAGATGCGTTGACATTGCTCACAATATGGTAAGTGGAATGAAGCTGTCTTAATTTCTCAGCACAAACAAAAACACTTTCTGCAATGCAGTTTCTATTATTCCTACTGTCTTTTGATGTTTTTTTTCCTTCTTTAAACAGGTTAATATTGTTGAAGGGTGGCTGGAATATATAAGACCTCAAGCACAAGTCTTCTTAGAAAGTAGAAAAATACCAAAACTTGTGAAGCAAAGGGAAGCGCCCCCTACACCTCTACTCGAGGACATGTCCCCAAATGAAGAACTCACTCTCTATTGGATTCGGCAGAATCCATATCACTTTCCATTTGAGGAGGACATAGAGTGTGCTCAACAAAGTTCATCTTCGTAAGAATTGTTTCTACTCAACTTTTCATTACATTTTGAAATCCTTCAAAACCAAAAACTAATCTCCTATTCATTTGCAGGTTGGATTGTGGCATGTTCGTCATGTTGTACATGGATAAAATTGCACAAGGACAGCCCATTCCACGAAGCGTAGACAAGAATTTCATGAACGAATATCGAGCACAATATGTACTAAAACTCCTACACCACAGACATTGTGTCATTAATCGTCTCTAGTGATTTACTAAAACTCCTACACTACAGACATTGTGTAAATATTTCTAGTTGTGGATGTTTGTAAAACACAAACTGCATCGCAGAAACACAAACTGCATTGCAGAAACACAAACTGCATTGCAGAAAAACAAACTGCATTGTCCCAGGGTTTTCTGCATAGATCATTGCATTGCCTTTTGGATTGCTCCTTTTAAAAGAGTGTTTTCATCCCTTCTTGTTTCAGATCACAAATGGCGCAACAAATGACACCACAAAAGAATGAAGCTCAAAACCAACGAAAGCCAAGAATCAAAACGATGGCTCAAAATCTAAAAACAAGAATTGAATGGCAGTTAAAAATGAATATCCATTGATGAAAAAATTGTATAATTTTCATTAACTTCAAAAAAGAATCATAATATCCAATTACAAATCGTGTAGCCAATTACAAGCAAATAAAAACTGCAATGCAGAAACTGACTATACATTCACTAAATCATATCTAACATAAGCAATTGTCAACTGAGAAGGAATGTTCATATCACTGCCTTGCAAGTCTTCCTGTTGTGCCCAGCAACACTGCACCGACTGCATTTCAATGGCCTTGTACCTTCACTAAAAGCTTTGATCCTCTTTGTTGGTGGTCTTCTGGCTGGCCTCTTTGTAATTGGCGGAAGGATAACTCGGCAGGCTAACCGTTGCTGCCCAAGCCTTTCCCAATATCTTGGAATAGGAAAAATAGGACTCTCATAGGCTTTTCGAAAAAAATCAGAACTGTAGTAACACTCAACATAATTGTAAACCGAATCTTTCTTTGCTAGAATTGCAGCCACAGCATGCGTACAAGGAAAACCATCAATTTGCCAAAGACAGCAAGAACATTTCCTTTGCCCAAGATCAACCATCACAGAATAGTCAGCAAATACTTCAAAAACAGTGCAACTAGAACGACGAACTGCCCAAGTCCTACCCTCCGCATTTTCCCACAGTCTTGTTTCCATCTCCGGACACAAAATTGTTGTCCACTTATCCGCTTCAATTCGTCGTTGAGAATTCAATACCATTAATTTCTGTCGAATCCCCTCTATCATAGGTAGCACCGGCAAATCACGAAATACGCCAACCCAATTATTAAATGACTCGGCTAAACTATTTGCCATCTCTCCATAACGCATTCCTTGGAAAAAAGCGTTGGCGTAGTGATCTCTAGACAATTCAGATATAAATGTCTTCACTTTCGAACTCCCAACAACCACCAACTCGTCCATTGCTACTTTAAACTCTTCCTCCGTAACAGCATATGCGCATTTACTAAAGAGATTGACAACACGGTCTTGGAGCAGTTTCCCATAACCTGACTTCGGGTACTTCGATATCAAATTCTGTTTGAGGTGATAGTAGCAGTAAGAATGAGGCCATCCAGGAAACACAACCCTCATAGCATTTAACAAACCATGATTGCGGTCCGAGAAAAAGGTCACCATTCTCCCCATCGGAAGCAAAATAGCAGCCAAATGTTGAAGAAACCAAGTCCAATTCTCCTCTGTCTCAGAATCAACAACTCCAAAAGCTAGAGGATAAAACCCTGCAAAACAAAAGCAAAAGCACAAGTATAAGCAACAACAAATTACACAAAACAGTAAACATAAACTGCAATGCAGAGTACACAAAAATCCAATCCAGGACAGTAACCATACCTTGATTCCCATTCTTTCCGGAAGCACAAAGAAGCTGCCCCTTGTACTTTCTCTTCAAAAACGTAGCATCAATGAACAACAAGGGTATGCAATATTGAAATCCAGCAATGCAACCGCCAAAGGACACAAAAAACCGTCTAAAGCGATTAATTCCAGCTTCACATTCAAGCTCGCATAGAGAACCAATGTTAGTTTCTTTTACCGCATCCACATACCACACTAACTCATTGAAGGACTTCGACTCATCCCCATGAACGTCCAGTTTAGCTAACTCTTTGCCAAACCATGCTTGGTAGTATGAAATGTCAATACCATAATAATCTTTCAACTCGTGTATAATCTCAATTGGCTTCAGCTTTGGTTTTGCACGAATTCTGTCCACAAAGAGAGAGGACACCACACGAGACCTCATCATCTTACTCTTTGATTCCCGTATCCGACCCACACATGTATGCACATTATTTAACGTCCGAATTACAAAACAGCCGGTAGATTCACAACGAGAAGCATAAACACGCCAACTACAACCCTCCAATTTCTTATTCAGAACAAACAGCAATCACTCGCTTCTTGTCATTGCTGGCATATACAAAATTAAATCCTACTTCAAGAGCATACTTGCACAATTTCAACCGAAACTCCTCTGCACCACCGTCAAACTTCTGCCCTACATGATGTATGTACATCTCCCACTCATTTGACAACAAATGCTTAGCACTTGCTCTCTTCGACCTACCCAAAAATTCATTTCTATCTTCGACAATACTAGAACATGAAGACTCTCCCTTTTCACATGATATCAACTCCTTATTTGCACAAACATCACCACTATACTCACCGCTCCCCAATAAATCCTTAACTAAAATATCCACAGTCTTCGAATTTGATATCAACAAATTGTACTAAAACTGGTGGATATGTTATTAGGTGTAGTTACAAGTGGAATTATTGATAATTATTATGACCTCAAAAGTGAATAATTATAATTGTGTGGGTTGAGTAATTGTGAGGTGCAACATTTGTGAGGTATGAGTTAGATTAATGAAATGGGAAGTGATGTTACCGTTTGAGATTCTTGCAGATGTGAGATAAAGTTCTTGTAGTGGTTTTGATGTTGAAATTTATTTGGAGATTCCCTTAAGTTTTAGTATGTGAATAATGATCGTGTGATTATCGAGAAGAGTTGTATAGGACCCTTAAAGTTTGTGGTGTGATGATAGAAGAATCCATCGAAATGGATTAGGTTAATGGAATGATACGGTTGATCTACTAATTGTGTATTGGAGAGTTTTATTCATAAGCTTTGCGATAGAACCACTTTGTTTGTTGTAATGATTCACCTAGGCAATTTTGTATGGTCTTTATATATAGGTATTGAACTGATAGAATGGAGATAATTGATATTGAAATTGATTATGGAAACTTTGTACTGGATAATATTGGATGAACAATTTGATGGTATTCATGGAATAAGTAGGCTTTGAAATATGTATGAGGATCATTGAGTATTGGAAATTAAGGTTTTTGTTGGATACGTTGAAGGACTTTGAGTTGTAAATAGAATTGTGCGAATTTAGATGAGTCCTCACAACTAAGTTGGATTCTACTAACTTGTTGAAAATTTAAGATTCAAAATGATAATTAATGCCAGGAACAAATATGGGAGTTTGGAAAGTATGAAAGTATGAAAGTTGGAAAGTTGGAAAGTTGGATTCTACTAACTTATCAGACCGAATATGAAAGTTGGAAAGTATGACAATGTACATTCTTTTGTGTTTGAGAATTGGAGTTTGGCCTCAAGAAGAAATATTTTTGGTACGGCAAATTTCGAGGACGAAATTTCGTTTAAGGAGGGTGGATTGTGAGACCCTAATATTTTGAGGAGCTAATAGAGGTTAATTTTAAGAGAATTTTATGGATGGAAAATATTGGAGACGAAAATGCCCTTAAATGTTTAATTGAGGTTTTATTAAGAACGGAAATGCCCTTCAATGTGTTTGGGTGAAACATTAATTAAGATAAATTATCTTGTTTTACTTAATGAATAATAATTTTTTTTTATCGAAAATGGATATTCACTACCGGACACAAAAACAGAGAAGATGTTTGCCCTAAAAATGAACATAGCTGTATAGTATACTTTAAGAAAATGTGAGTTACGACATATAATAAATCAAGCCCAAACAGAAGCAAATACATAAAATAACACCAACTACTCATATCAGATCAAGCTAAGTCCATAGCAAAGCAAACCAAAGACATGAACACATCTAGAGCCAAATAGGGAACATCATTCGGCGTGCGCGCCGAAGTGGATAGCCCAAGGTCCGATGGGCCAAAGTCTAGCCCAACCAATTCTAAGGCTAGGTAGGACTTGGGCTTAGGATTTTAAACCTCCGGCCAAGCCAAATTAGGCCCACCCATGGCACAGCCCGATTAGGCCCGCCATGGCCGGACCCTAGTAGGCTCACCCATTTGCCTTATTTATGTTTTTTGGTTTTTCCTTATATTGCCTTATTTCCATTCCAAACATTTAAGTAAATGTCTTGTCTTTAAATTTAATTTATTTTTATATTACTCTATTTACTTAAGTTTACAATGTAAATAAGGAAGTCCCCGCATTTGGATTCAATTAAAGATAAAGTTTATACCAATATTGATACCACATAAAATCATGTTTGATTATTTAAGATACAAGGAATATAAATTGCCAAAAATATCATTGAAAACATTAGTATTTCGAAAGTCTATTTTTCATAATTAGTCAAAAATCTACATATTATACTTGAAAAACTGTTTTCTCTCGAAATTTGATTAAGTATGAAAAGACAAGACTTTGCCCCAACCTGTAAAAAGAAAAAGCCTGACAAGGCCCGGTCAAAGCCCAAAAATTTAGAATAACACCAAACAACTCAACTCAAATCAAATAAACATCCTGGAGTGGATTCAATTTTTTTTTCAAGTAATTAAAATAACACCAAACCACTCCAAACAAAACAAAGTTACTTATAATTTTCCCTTCTTTATTAATCATCATAATCCTCGTAGAGCGTAGGATAGCTAGCATCTAGCACAATGCCACAATGATCGCCAGGATTTCAACAATTTCATAATCCCCCTTCACCCTACATGTCACCCCCAAGTTCTTGATTATCAAGTATTGGTCATCGGTAGTTTCGTCACACATTCCTTGTCAAATAACCGACCTTTGTATTTTTCAAATTTGGAGCTGTGGGCATCGACACCGACCACCATTGGCTGTTCGTAGAGAGCATAGGCCAGCTTGTCTTCAATCCTCGATGTCATTATTGCGTAGGTATCGATATTGAGACCATCTCCTTTTTCCTTAATAGCGTCACATGTTCCTTCGATACCCCGGTATGGGTAATTTTGTTTGGTGTTTAGACCTCCGTTTTGGATTATGTAATCGTAGGCCTTCAATTTGTTTCCACCCGAGCACCCGTAGTTGGAAGCATTGCAGTCGATCGATTGTTGAACGAACATCCTCGAAGGCTATTGTAAATTGAAAGTTATAGCGTGAAGGGCTTCCACCACTGAAGTGGTCGAAAACACCCAACACGAACCAGTGCATATAATATAACATATAAGTTTGAGTTACACACACAACACATGCATAAAATAATTAGCAAAAAGTAAGAAAAAAGAAAATTGCATGCATAATGGTTGCTAGTACAGTACTATACTTCATTTCTCTTACCACAAGTTCTTTGATACCTTACGCGTTTGATACTTGCAAAAGATTCTGACCAGTCAATGCCCGCCACATATCCTATGGACTCCCTCACTAGAGGAGATAACAAGAGGCGGATTGTCCATGATGGGCACTCTGCAATGGAAAGCTTCCATTTCAACCTCGTCCATATTAGCGAATAGGTTTAACCCTACGGTATACAATTTATTTGGCCCCTTCATGAAGTTCTTCACAAAGTCGAACGACTTCTTGAAATTGGTGAAACGCCTCTCTTTCTCTTCATAACTTGAGTAAGCCTGCTTATACTCTTTCATCCACGGCTCAAATGCTTGATCAACATTTGCAGGATTTTCCTCGGACGATATCGATGTTGCAACAGGGGATGGGGATGGGGATGTGGATTCTTCAGACATTGCCTTTGACTTCAAGTTTGCTAGGTGCAGTATTAACAGAGAACATACGACAAAGTTTTTCTTATCAAAATCTATTGCTAATTTCTTCATCTCTCGACAAAAGAAAAAGACTAAGTGACTACATAGAAATTCGTACTTGGATGGGACAAAGGTGAGACATAGAGTGGCGTATTTATAGACGGGTTAATTAGAAGTGGTAATTTGGTACATGCAGCCTGCTTGATAGTCGATCATATGGTCTCTCCTTGAAACCATCACTTGTTCTGGTGTATAACGGGTAATTTTCTTCATTATTGAGCCCTCCGTTTTATGACATTATAGTCCAAAAGTTGTTGCACGAATTAACTTTTTGAATAAGAGTAGACCGAAATATTTGGGTTTAGGGTGGGGTCTCATATGGACTATCGGTTGGCCCTATCAAGCTTTTTTGTTTTTTTAGGTTGGGTTGGACTAAGCCAAGGTCTCAAATATCGAAGTCGAGCCCCACCCACTTGGCCGGGCATATACGGGCTTGGCGGGCCAGGTCCAATGGGCCGAGCTTTTTTTTTTTTTTTTTTTTTGTTGTTAAAGAGTTTGGACTTGGATGTGGAGTTGTAGTGCAATGTATTATAATATTTTGTTATAAATTTTTAGACAACATTAAACAATTAACTTGATTAAATAATATAAATACTTGATTAATTCATCCTCCATATTACATTATTTGAATTTAGTCTTCAATGAGGTTAGGGAGTGCCCTAGGATGTGGGGTTGTAGTTCAATCCCCTTTATAACTTTCTGTTACAAATTTTTTGATGAATTTGAAAAAATTAACATAATTCACAACATTTGTAAAATAAAAATAAGAAGTTTATTAATTCATCCTACATATAACACTATTTCAATTAAGTCTAAAATGGGGTAAGGGAGCGAATGAATTAAGTCTTAAAAAATAGGGCCTAGACTGGCCTAGACGGGCTAAGCCATGGCCGAGCCGAGTGAGCCTAAATAACGAGTCAGGCCAAGTTTTGGCCTATATCAACCATCAGGACTACCCACTTTAGCCCACGGGCCGTGGGCCTAATGTTGATCTATAACCATCATCTATAAGTGTGTACTACATTATTATATGATCTTGTAAGACATACATACATAAACCACTTTTGTGACATATTCTATATGGAAAACATAGGAAACTTAAAAACAAGAAAATTAGTACTCATCATCACTAATTTCTACTACTTCCTTATTAAAAGACTAACATAACAAATTAACTCAAAAAAAGAAAAAACTCAATGTTTTTGCAAGAGGTAGATTGTCCATGGTGGGTACTATGCAATGGAAAGCTTCCACTTCTTTATCATCCATATTAGCGAATAGGCTCAGCCCTACGGTATACAATGTCTTTGGCCCCTTCATGAATTTATCCACAAAGTCGAACGACTTCTTGAAGTTGGCGAAATGCTTTTCTTTCTCTTCATCACTCGAGTAAACTAGCTTGTACTCTTTCATCCACTGCTCAAATGCTTGAGCAACATTTGCATGAGTTTCCTCAGACGATATCGATGTTGCAGCAGTGGATGGGGATGGGGATGTAGCATCTTCAGACATTTCCTTTGACTCAGAGTTTACTAGGAACAATATTAACAAAGAACATATGACAACGTTTTTCTTATCAAAACCTGTTGCTAAGTTCTTGATCTCATGAAAAAAGAAAAAGATTAAGTGACTATAGAGAAATTTGTGCTTGGATGGGACAAAGGAGAGACATACGATAGCGTATTTATAGACGGATTAATTAGCAATGGTAATTAATTATGTAAATATGGGCCTTTAATTCGTGTCCAGTGTTGCACTCGTGGTTCGCAACATTATAGTCCAAAAGTTGTTGCACGAATTAACTTTTTGAATTAAGTGTTGGCCAAAATTTTTGGGTTTACGGTGGGCTCGTGAATGACCTTGGTTTGGCCTATTGAGCTTTTTACTTTTTCGGGTTGTGCCGGTCTAAGCCAAGGTTTCAAATGTCTAAGTCGAGCCCCACCCACTCGGCCACGCATATGCTGGCTTGGCGGGCCAAGGCAAATGGGCTAGGCCACTTTTTTAATTTTTATTTTTGAAGAGGTTGGATTGGATGTGGAGTTGTAGTGCAATGTCTTATAATTTTTTATTACAAATTTTTAGACGGGCCAAGCGGGCCTAAACAATGAGTCAAGCCGAGCTTTGGCCTATTAGCTCTCCAACTACCCACTCCAACCCACAGGTCGCGGGCCTAATGTTGAGCCATATCCATTATTTATAAGTTCGTACTACATTATTATATGATCTTTGTAAGACATACATTCAAAAACCACTTTTGTGTCGTATTCTCTATAGGAAAACATAGGAAACTAAAAAAGAAGAAACTTAGTACTCATCGTTACTAGCTTTGTTGATCTCTATCACAACAACTGAACATAGGCAAATTACATGTTCAGTTAATTGTGAAAGTGTATAGGTTCAGTTGTACTCTATGACAAAAGATAGTATAGGCCCTTAAACTTAACAACATATCACCATATTTCATCAAACAAACAGTATAGGCCCTCAACCTTCACATAGCACCCTATTTCATCAAACAAACAATATAGGCCTATTTCATCAAAAAACAATATAGGCCCTCAACCTTAACATATCACCCTATGTACTCTTATGACAAAACATTACTGTATATCATAAGCATGAAGATGCTTCTGCACGTCCTCCCACTTGGAACTGTGCTTGTCCTTAATGTGCGACTGAAGTGCAGCATTAGAATAAAATGTACTGCAAACAGCAAGATAATACACATAAAAACTAGCAACAGAATACAATCACTATTAAGAAACATAGAAAAACTAAATGTTCTGGCCTAATGTACTCTCTGCATAGGTCGCAGGGTTGCTTGCCACCATCCTGTGCTGTTTTTGGCTTGGGCTGGTAACCCATGGCTTGCTTATGAAACAACTGAATTTTCTTTAAAAAAAAATCAAGGTAACAATCAATTAGAAGACCGGCCAAACCTTGAAAACCACAAAATGAAATTTACCTTCCTAGGAGTAGGGGTCTCCTCAGCATCCTCATCATCAGTTAACCAAATAGTTGGGCCAGGTACCATCATCATCAGGAGAGTCAACAGAAGCCCCCAACTCCTCTATTGAGCCCTCCACTACCTCTGTTAAGCCTTCCACCACCACCTCTGTTGAGCTTTCCACCACCACCTCTGTTGAGCCCTTGGTAGAATTTGTCAATGCCTCATCTCTTGTTGAGCCTTCCCCTTCCTCTGTAGAGCCTTCCCCTTGTTCATCATCCTCCTAAGTATCATCCTCATAAGTATCATCCTGCAATTAAAAATGCAAGTTTCTAAAGTCACTGTGGACATCACTTACAAACTATAAGGGGCTTTACAAGCCATTGAGTTTGTTGTTTGGTTCTTAGGTTATATAAGCAACATGGTAAAAAATGCTCATGAGAGTCTCTAAAGTAATTACAGTTAAAATGGCTGGAAAGCTATTATAGCAAACTACTTAAAAAGTGTTTTGGTTCAACACGTTAATACAACAAATGATGATAACAAGGTAAACTTTTTTTACTTTTCAGCAAGTACAACATTAAAAGTTATATTTTTGTAATTGATTTAAATCCTTATTTAAGAGTATGTAAGCTTCCTATTGCTTATGGTTGTACATGAAAATAGTGTATTTGACAAAATCTCAAACCAGGATGCAGAGTGTAATAGCATGTTTCGGTTGTCTCTTCGGGTTGGAGTTATTCAATTACAATGAACAACAGTGATCTTAGTCTTCTAATTTTGAAAGAATGGAAAAAATAGAAAACAGAGCAATAAGTATTGTTTTATTGGAGAAATATTTACTTTACCTACCTAGAAGTTAATGATGACAAGTGACAAATATAGGTGGCGTAAAAATCGTGCACTTTAGCAGCTCAAACATGCAAATGTTCCTCATATCATTTGGACCTACAAAACAGTTTGTCGGATTAGGTATTGTTTTTATTTCAAATTAGAAAAAAAAATCATAACCATGATGATAATACTCTAATTTTGTAACAACATTTTTCTTTTGGTATAGTAGAAAACTTAATCAAAGACATAAAGACTTTTTACACCAGATACTTCATATCACTTAGCATCTCAAGTGAATGAGTTTACACTTTAATTTATTTTTATACTCATTTTTTTAATAGTTTTACAAACATCGTATGCATTGCTATATGGAGAAATTAGAGCACAAAATTAAGGTACACAAAAAAGGAAGGGCCGCTATAGAAGCTAAAAGTAGCCTATAGTAGAGTAGCCGGCCTAACAAAAGCATCAAGGCAACATAAAATTCCCCTTATGAATGTAAAATCATGAAACTGTTCCTTTAATCCTCAATCAATTTCTTATTAATTGTTTTATTGTTAAACAAGGCTTCTTATATAGAAACGAAAGGGTTTTCCTTTTGTCTCTTGTCTTTTGAAAATAACAGTATTTTTGGTACAGTTTTCTTCCGATAATTGGAGTAGGCATGCAACAAAGGATAAACTATCAAAATTGAAGGTGAGTATACGTGTATGCTAAAATTTGTCAATTACAAATTTATAAGTATATGATTAAACTTGTCTCATCCCATTTTATTTATGTATAGATTGACAATGAAAAAGTGAAAGATCATTTAGAGAGGAACGAGTGGCGCAAGTGGTCTTGATAGTTGCATGTCTTCCTCCTATGTGCATATTATGTAAATATTTATGTCCATAATCTAAAACTACGATGTTGTGTAGAATGAAAATATTATTTTACTTAAATTATTTGAGATTTTCCTATTAATGTTGGATTTGCTTTGGATAATATTAACGTGTTGGTAATTACTTGAATAAGAATCCCCCTAGCTCCTAAAGTTCATTAGACTAGCCTCTCTGCACACGCTTCCGCGTGTGCGAGAGGCTTTTTTGAATCATGCGCGCTACGCACGACTTACAAAGTTTTGTAAATATTTTTTCACAATTGTATTTATATAGATGTCCGTGGAGTGCCACAGTGACCACGGGGAGTGCCGTCATTTTTCAACAATTTCATGAACCCTCCTTCACCCCACTTTTCACCCCACGAGTTCTTGAGTATCCTGTCCTGGTTATTGGTAGCTTTGTCAATCCGCATCCTAACAAGTAAATCGAATGGCTAATGTTTATTTCACATTCCGAGCGATATTTCCGGCCTCTGTATTGTGAAAAGTTAGAGCTGTGGGCATTGATCCCGACCACTCCTGGTTGTTCGCAGAGAGCATAGGCGAGCTGGTCCTTATTCCTTAGGTTCACGATTGCATAGGCATCGATCTCTAGACCATCTCCTTATTCCTTGACAGTGTCACAGGTTCTTTGGATACCCTGGTATGGGTAATTTTGTTCGGTGTTTAGACCTTCATTTGCGATAATGTAAGCAAACGCATCCAATACATTTCCACCTCCACACCCATGGTTGGCAGCATTGCAGTCGATGAGCTGTTGCACGGATAGCATTGGAGGATTTTGTACTTGGAAAGTTAAAGCATGAAGAGCTCCCACGGCTGCAGTGGTTGCAAACGCCCAACAAGAACCTGTACATATAATATAATATTACAATTAGAGTTAGACACACAATATATGTATAAAATAATTAGCACAAAGTAAGAAAAATGAAAAATGAATCCATATGTAATGGTTGCAGTACAATACCAAAAGTAGGTCCTTGACTCCTTATGCATTTGATACTAGCAAAAAATTCTGACCAGTCAATGCCCCCACCACATATTCTGCTAAAGTCATCAAGGGAGGTAACTATCTTTTTAATCCTCTTGTTAGAAGGAATATGAGGCGGATTATGCAGGGTGGGTCCTGTGCAGTGGAAAGCTCTCTTTTCATCCTCGTCCATATCAGAAAAACAGGTTCAACCCGACCGTAAACGATTGCTTTGGCCCCTTAATGAAGTTCTCAACAAAGTTGAATGACTTCTTGAAGTTGGCGAAACTCTTTTCTTTCTCTTCATCACTCGAGTATACCGGCTTATACTCTTTCATTCGCTGCTCAAATGCTTGAGCAACATTTGCATGAGTTTCCTCAGATGATATTGATGTTGCAACAGTGGATGGGGATGGGGATGTAGCATCTTCAGACATTGCCTTTGACTCATAGTTTACTAGGAACAGGATTAACAGAGAACATATGACAATGTTTTTCTTATCAAAACCTGTTGCTAATTTCTTGATCTCACGAAAAAGAAAAAGATTAAGTGACTATAGAGAAATTTGTGCTTGGATGGGACAAAGGAGAGGCATACGATAGCGTATCTATAAACGGATTAATTAGCAATGGTAATTAATTATGTACATATGGGCATTTAATTCGTGTCCAATGTTGCACCCATGGTTCGCAACAATATAGTTCAAAAGTTGTTGCACAAATTAACTTTATGAATAAGCGTAGACCAAAATTTTTGGGTTTACGGTGGACTCGTGAATGGCCTTGGTTCGGGCCTATTGAGCTTTTTACTTTTTCGGGCTGTGCCGGTCTAAGCCAAGGTTTCAAATGTCTATGTCGAGCCCCACCCACTCAGCCACGCATATGCTGGCTTGGCGGGCCAAGGCAAATGGGCTGGGCCACTTTTTTAATTTTTATTTTTGAATAGGTTGGATTGGATGTGGAGTTGTAGTGCAATGTCTTATAATTTTTTGTTACAAGTTTTTAGACAGGCCAAGCGGGCCTAAGCAATGAGTCGAGCAGAGCTTTGGCCTATTAGCTTTCCAACTACCCACTCCAGCCCACAAGTCGTGGGCCTAATGTTGAGCCATATCCATTATTTATAAGTTCATGCTACATTATTATATGATCTTTGTAAGACATACGTACAGAAACCACTTTTGTGTCGTATTCTATATCGGAAAACATAGGAAACTTAAAAAGAAGAAACTTAGTACTCATCGTTACTAGCTTCGTTGATCCCTATCACAACAACTGAACATATTTGCTCATGATTGTCCCACAATCTGTTGCGTAGATTTAGCTGCACCAAAATGGATTCAGCTGCATCCTCAACTTGTGATACTCGCAAGTGCACGAGCCGTTGGTAGTTTAGCATATGTAAGTGCGAGGTCGATTCCACAGGGATTGGTGATTGAATGATCCAATTCACTTTTCCTACACAAAACAGAAATGGAAACAAAAGAAACAAAACAAGAAGAAAGAAAGTAACTAAGACAAGATGTGTTGTTTTAGAATCCACCCTAATTGTTCTAATCATGTTATGGCAGCAAGTAAACAAATTGATTCACTCATGAAGATGCTCACAAATAAGTCCATGGTGTTTGGATCAAATTACATTGAACATCACAAGGACCCCAAGCATGGTGTTTACATTAGGAGACCTAGAAACCAAATCACATGAGTTGCTAATGGATGGAATGAAGATGATCCCCAAACCTTCCCAACAAGAGCATAACGCATAAAACCTTAGGTGATCAATCAAAGGATGCAAAACAGCTCCATTAAAATAGTGAAGAAGAATTCATGAATGAAATCAAACTTTATAAACTCAAACCATGATACAAGACTAGCAAGATGTTTATTAAAACTAATAACTGAAAAACAAAGTAAATACAATAAGAAAATAAAAGACAAAGGGAGGAGAAGAAGATAAGGACAACATGCTAGAGATGGAAAAGAATCATCTCCATGGCTGCCAGGAGGCCAAAGCCTCCCAGCTGCTGCCTTCTCCCTTCTCTCCCTTTGTGACTCTCAACTTTCCCTCTCTTTGTGTACAATGGAAGTGTGAATGATGGAACTCAGGATATGAATTGAATGTGGAATGGAAGTGGTATTTATAGGGAGATGGGAGTGGGAAATCTGAATTGAATATGGCAATGACCTAACACACTTGCATTAGATAATCAGAAATGGTTACTCCACTAAATCCCACTAGCAGCCCTAGCTCATCCTCATGTCAGCATGACCAAGCTTCCATTCAGAAACCAATAGCTCATCCTCATGTCAGCATGACCAAGCAAGCAATGAGCTCATCTTCCTGTCAGCATGATGTGTATTTCCATGGGCTCACGAATTGGGTTGGGCTGAATCAAATGATGACTTGAAGATGTCCATTTTGAAGTTCGGAATGTCATTGATCCAACCACACAAGTATTGACCCAAACGAAGTTCGGATGAAGAAGATAAGTCCGAAATGAACTTCTAACTCAGGCTCCAGTTTTTGCACGTTTTTGCACCATTTTGCTTCAAATGCCTCAAGTGTATTCCTCTCATGCCAATCAGCCCTTAATATGCATGGATTGCATGAATTATGCTCTTTTGCTCTCTTGGCCTACAAAACACACAAAGAGAGGCAAATAACTTAGAAATCTAAGAAATTAAGCAAAATGAGTAAGTAAATTGGGCATGTATATGTATGAAAATATGAGCTTAACACACCCCCAAACTTAGATTTTGCTAGTCCTCGAGCAAAACAAAAGGAAAACGAAGAAAAACAAAACAAAATAAGAAGTTAACTAGACCACTTTCGTAGGTAACTCGATTGCATTGAGCGTATGCAACAAGCCTTTAAACCTCTAGGCATCCCTAGTAGGAGGAGTTGTGTCTCCTGAGGGTTTAACAGATTACGATACCCACAAACGTTTTATTGACTCTACAAAACAAAGTGGTTAGAAAACTTAATAGATTTGTTAGTCCTTAAGCAAAACAAAAAACAAAAAACAAAACAAAAACAAAAACGTTAACCTTCCAACCAAACAGAAATTTTAAACTTCATAGACATGGCTCAACAAGGAACAAAACAAGCACTAAGGAAGTTCTAAACATTATTCAAGTGCTACCACAATCTCACAAAAATCATGCTCAAGGTGTGTGTGTGAAATAGCCATGAAGATACAACTCATGCTTCTCAAACAACGATATGAATTCCTGCAAGAATGAACACAAGTTTGCCAAGCTAAACCAAAATCAATAGGACTTTACTCATGGATGTAATGGGGTTATGGTAATGGTTAGACAAAGAATGGATATGAAAACACAAAGTCTAAGGAACAAAGTAGAGCATGTCATGTAAACAAGATCATGGACATTTGAAATGTAAGGCACATAAATTGAAGAGCTCACAACACCAGATTTTGCAATTGAATCACTTCACAATTTGATTTTGACATTTACACACTTTGTATAATAGTTGGCCCAATTTTGCGGCTCTTCACCCTAGATCACCTTGATTTCTCCTTATATCACCCTAGGGTCGTGACTACATTGGCCACACTTCTTTTCTCTTTTTCTTTTGATTTTTTTATAGCTCATTCATTGCCTTGAATACATTACAATCTCAAATACAATCATACTCTACATGTCCCCTAGATGGTAGGATGTTTAATGGATGATAAGGTGATAGAAAGAAATGGCTAAGTGTTTGGGCACAAAATGGTTTACAATGGAATATGTATTGTATGGGTTGATGGAGGAAAAAGAAAGAGGTTTAACAAAGATGGCCTATATCATATCTTAGTTATAAACTTAACATTCCAGTGAATCACACAAGCAAAAATGCATACAATTGGGTAAGACATGCAAGAGGTGTATAATCATGGCTAAAGTGCATAGAAAGCTCAAGCATAGTTATGTGAGACTTAGCTAGCAAAAGAATAAGATTCAGACCTAACACAATGCTTATCAAATTCCTAAGAGCCATATTAGAAGTTAGACACAAGATTTATCATTGGTGTGGGAAGGAAAACTGAAAATGACTCAAAGAAAAGAAACAGAAAAAGAAAAACGTGAGGTTTCAAATTGCTGTTCTGCTCAATTTCAACATATAATCTGTTTTGACATGTAACGTTCAAACCACTTGGTCAAATTTAACGTTCTTTAAAACTTGTTGCGTAGATTTAGCTGCACCAAAATGGATTCAGCTGCATCCTCAACTTGTGATACTCGCAAGTGCACGAGCCGTTGGTAGTTTAGCATATGTAAGTGCGAGGTCGATTCCACAGGGATTGGTGATTGAATGATCCAATTCACTTTTCCTACACAAAACAGAAATGGAAACAAAAGAAACAAAACAAGAAGAAAGAAAGTAACTAAGACAAGATGTGTTGTTTTAGAATCCACCCTAATTGTTCTAATCATGTTATGGCAGCAAGTAAACAAATTGATTCACTCATGAAGATGCTCACAAATAAGTCCATGGTGTTTGGATCAAATTACATTGAACATCACAAGGACCCCAAGCATGGTGTTTACATTAGGAGACCTAGAAACCAAATCACATGAGTTGCTAATGGATGGAATGAAGATGATCCCCAAACCTTCCCAGCAAGAGCATAACGCATAAAACCTTAGGTGATCAATCAAAGGATGCAAAACAGCTCCATTAAAATAGTGAAGAAGAATTCATGAATGAAATCAAACTTTATAAACTCAAACCATGATACAAGACTAGCAAGATGTTTATTAAAACTAATAACTGAAAAACAAAGTAAATACAATAAGAAAATAAAAGACAAAGGGAGGAGAAGAAGATAAGGACAACATGCTAGAGATGGAAAAGAATCATCTCCATGGCTGCCAGGAGGCCAAAGCCTCCCAGCTGCTGCCTTCTCCCTTCTCTCCCTTTGTGACTCTCAACTTTCCCTCTCTTTGTGTACAATGGAAGTGTGAATGATGGAACTCAGGATATGAATTGAATGTGGAATGGAAGTGGTATTTATAGGGAGATGGGAGTGGGAAATCTGAATTGAATATGGCAATGACCTAACACACTTGCATTAGATAATCAGAAATGGTTACTCCACTAAATCCCACTAGCAGCCCTAGCTCATCCTCATGTCAACATGACCAAGCTTCCATTCAGAAACCAATAGCTCATCCTCATGTCAGGCATGACCAAGCAAGCAATGAGCTCATCTTCCTTCAGCATGATGTGTATTTCCATGGGCTCACGAATTGGGTTGGGCTGAATCAAATGATGACTTGAAGATGTCCATTTTGAAGTTCGGAATGTCATTGATCCAACCACACAAGTATTGACCCAAACGAAGTTCGGATGAAGAAGATAAGTCCGAAATGAACTTCTAACTCAGGCTCCAGTTTTTGCACGTTTTTGCACCATTTTGCTTCAAATGCCTCAAGTGTATTCCTCTCATGCCAATCAGCCCTTAATATGCATGGATTGCATGAATTATGCTCTTTTGCTCTCTTGGCCTACAAAACACACAAAGAGAGGCAAATAACTTAGAAATCTAAGAAACTAAGCAAAATGAGTAAGTAAATTGGGCATGTATATGTATGAAAATATGAGCTTAACACAATCCTCAAGAAATTTTCCGCCTTTGTTTTAATTTTGTGGAAAGCGCAACCTTTGGTATTGACTCTAGCCAGTATTGGCTGCTAGCACAGACCCTTGGCCAACTCATCCTCACTCCTTAGTGTCATGACTTTAAAGATATTGATTTCGAGAGCATGTTTTCTCGTTGACAACATCATGTGTTTCGGTCGACATATGTAGTGGTAATTTTCTTCGTTATTGAGCCCTACATTTTGTATTATGTAAAAAGAGGACTTTAATTCGTGTCCACGGTTGCACCCATGGTTCGCAACATTGCACTTCAAAAAGTTATTGCACGTGTTGACTTTTTGAATAAGCTTGGCCCGCTAGGGCCAGCTATGGCTCGGACTTTTAGGTGTTTTTTTTATTTTTCAGGCTGGGCTAAACCGAGCCAAGTTTTCAAATGTCTAAGTACACATGTACCCACCAAGCCGAGCCTAGATGGGCTTGGCAGAAAGGGAAGAGCATGGTAGAACATGGGCCTAGACGGGCCGGGCATGTCTTTTTGAATTTTTTATTTTTTGTATTTTGTATTTTTTTTATTTCCAAATGGTTAGCCATGGATGTTGAGTTGTTGTGTAATGTCTTCTAACTATTTGTTATACATTTTAAGACAAAATTCAAAAAATTTACTTAATTAATAAATGTGTATAACAAAATAAGAAGTTTATAAATTCATCCTACGTATTACATTATTTCAATTAAGTCGAAAATGAGGTTAGGGAGTGCACTTGGATGTGGGATTGTAGTTCAATGTCTTCTATAATTTTTTGTTTCAAATTGTTAGGGAACCTTGAAAAAATTAACTTAATTCATAACATGAGTAAAATAAAATATGAAGTTTATTAATTCATCATACATATTACATTATTTCAAAATGATGTAAGCATCAATTAAGTTTTTTTTTAAAAGGTGACTAGATGGGCCGGCAGTAGATCGGCCTGGGCAGATCGGGCCGAGGGTTTTAAATCCTAAGAACATGCCTTACCTAATTCAAGAACGGGCCTAAACAAGAGGTCGGGTCGGGCTTTGGCCCATAAAGCCTCGGGCTACCCACTTCGGCCCATAGGCCGTGGGCCTAATGTTGATCCATATTCATCATATGTAAGTACGTACTACATTATTATATGATCTTGTAAGACATACGTACATGCATTAGAGCAGGTCTTGCGACTTTAGAG
The DNA here is from genome assembly GCA_018703695.1 of Prunus fruticosa. Taxonomy (NCBI): domain Eukaryota; kingdom Viridiplantae; phylum Streptophyta; class Magnoliopsida; order Rosales; family Rosaceae; genus Prunus; species Prunus fruticosa. The sequence goes on from CM031921.1 coordinate 14,561,500, forward strand.
AGAAAGAGAGATATCCTAACAAACACAGAAAGGAACTTTAAAGTAATATTAGAGCAGGTCTTGCGACTCTAGAGAGAAAGAGAGATATCCTAACCTCACAAACACAGAAAGGAACTTGAAAGCAAAGGCGGATGTCCACTTGGGCTAGAGTGGGCTCCAGCCTAGTGCTGATTTGTTGTTGTTGTTGTTGTAGTTTTAGTGGTTTAAGCCAAATATAGATAAAGTAAATAATAGTCTAACCCTCTATTTAAAATAAGCTCAGCTCTCCATGTAGAAATAAGCCCACTCTTGAAGCATATAGGAAATAGTAAACATGCAATCCATAACCTATATAAATTTTATTAGAAGCAAACATTATAATTTTTCTTCTAGCCACCCAAAACATCATATTTGAACCTTCAGAGCCTAGAAGAAATAGCTCTCCCCCTCTAAAAAATTGTACCAAACCTATCTTCAGTAGGTTCTTCAATCTTGGTAAGTTTTTATCTTTTTTTATTTATTAAAATTTCAATTTTAATTGTTGTTGTTAAGTTTTTATGATTTAGGGTTTGGGCGAAAACTTTTGGGGATTGTTATATATGTTTTATTTTTGTAACGTGAATTATTAATTAGTATATATGATTTTTGGTGTCTAGTATTTCTTGTTAGGATATCTTGTTACATGATGATAATAGACCAAGAAAAAGAAGAAAAACTATTCTTAAAAAAAAAAAGGGTAACGATAGTAAGGATACACCTTATGCATCTGATGTTGATACTTCAATTCCTGAGGAATTTATTCAAATCACATCTCAAGTAGTGAACAATGTGTTTGATTTTATATTTATTTATATTTTGTACTTCTTTGTGTTATATTTGCTTGTAATGTGGCTTTGTTTGATTTATAAAAAATTTATTTATATTTTTGTTTGAAGAGAAAAAAGGCTTATAATATATCTCCTATAAAAAAAAAAAATAAAGTAGGCTACCCCTATAAAAATTCCTGGATCCACCGTTGCTTGATAGAAAAAAAGAAAAAGAAAAGGGAATTAGGCTACCCCTATAAATATTACTTTCAAGCAATATTAGAGCAGGTCTTGCGACTCTAGGACTCGCAAGAGACGTGTTTGTATTTATATTCGTTCTCATGCTATGAACCATAAAACTTCAACTTTATGTTCCAATCTCGCTCTGCAAGTCTACGAGGATAAGTGTGTTTTGTCCTTATTAGAGTTAGAGTACTTTCCAAATATGTACATAATTGGGGAATGGTAAATAACTTGGACACTAAAGGGAATGGTCAAGCCAATCTGTTTGCTACTTTTTGCTATATTCGCCAGCCTAATAACTTGGACACTTTGGATGGGAGCCTTCATTTCTAACAAACCCTTTTCATGCTGAATTCTATTGAGTCTAATTCAGTTGTGGTGGGAAACACTTTCTCTCCATAGAAAGTGTGTTATTGAGTTTTTCGTTCGTTTGTATTATTGTATTTATAATCTCTTCTTACATGTAATGTGAAGAGAAACAATATTCCTGCTAAACATTGATTAAGATAAATTCTTTTACATAAATAATAATATTGTGACGAATTTGTGACCCGTAGGATTGGTAATTAACCAAAGAAACAAAACAGAATAGACAATTATCCAAACAATGTTTTCTCCTCCATCTTCCCCACTCTTTAGCTGTCTCAGTGGTTCTCTTGCTTTCTGGACGTCTTGCGAATTTGTGGAGTGACTCAGATTGGGCAGGGCGGGAGATCAAGGGTAGTTCCAGCTTGAATATTGCCCCATCCAATAAGACGCCAATGCCTCTCGACTCGTCGACTGAGCGCAATTTTCTCTCCTCTGCTGGTGCAAACTGGACGGTTGAGTTGCAGCTTTGCCACATCATTCCTTACAGCAAGAACCTTAGCTGCTGTAGCCATGGATCCTATATTCAACATCAGGATCTCATCCCTGATCAGCTCCGAGACCCTTCCTTGCCTCTCTGACCCCTTTGTCTTGACCCCCAGAAGCCTTCTCAACAAGAAGAAGTTCACCTGCAAAATCATAGAGCACAATCTTCAGCACCATAGACTGAGAAACATCATTTAATAAGAAAGCCTTGCAGCTGCAGTCATTAGTATTTACCTCAAGCTCAACAAATACTTCAGGAAGAGACCCAACTTCACCAAGAACTTGACCTACCAACGCATCAGCACGTGTCAAAATAGGATCCATGGTTGTTCCAACCCCAATGAGACCTCCTGGAACCGCAAATTGCAACTCATTTTGCTCAGCATACAATGAAATTATTCTAGAGTATATGGGCGTGCATTCTATGTTTCCGCTATCGTCCTTATCAATAATCCCAGGACGAACCTCGATAATTTGGTTCACTTTCAAGACACCCTGCCAAGACACAATATTATCAGATATGGTATTCATTCATTAACTATAGCATTTACGGAATATAATTCTTTTGAAAGCGCCCAAAGTATTAGGTCTAAATCAAGAGCAGTATTTTCTTTTTCCATATACAGATGATATTCTATTTTAATATAATATAATCTAAACTACGGAGATGGGGATTCCGAACTGGATGTATAGTGGAAGCACATCCCCTCTCTAACCAACTTGGCTAAGCCCATATATAGTGTGCACATTTCAAAACCCAAAAACCCACCAAGAAAATCCAACAATAAAACCATACATACCTTGAGAATGCTTCCACCAGCCACACCACCTCTTATCTCATCGACCACCGACCCAGGTTTATTAACATCAAAAGAACGGATAATAATCATATGGGGAGGTGAGATAAAGTTCCTTTCTGGAATGGGGATCTTTCTGACAATATACTCACACACCACATCAATATTATATTTCAATTGCGCAGAAATTGGCACAACTGGTGCACCCTCAGCTACGGTTCCCTGGTAATGATATAATTAATTAGCAAGCTGAACTAAAAAAACCAGAGAAAAATATAATATGATCCATGGGAACTTACTCGAAGAAACTTCCAGATTTTCTCATGCTGATTGACGGCCTCATTCTCCTTAATGAGGTCAATTTTATTTTGAAGGATAATAATATGTCGGAGAGGCATAATTTCAAGAGCAGCCAGATGCTCAGCAGTTTGTGGTTGAGGACAACTTTCATTAGCAGCTATGAGAAGTAATGCTCCATCCATAATGGCAGCACCATTAAGCATAGTAGCCATAAGAATATCGTGACCCTATAAAAATATAACAGAGTATGAAATAAGCTTGACAATGGTTAATTAATTTCACTTTTCAACACGACCAAATATACCACATACAAGCCTTGAAAAACTTAAAAATTACCGGACAATCTACGAAAGATACGTGTCTCAACAATTTCATCTTGCAATTCTCAAATCCAGGAACATCACAGAGGGGACTGTCTTCCTTTCCACTTCCATATGCCCTAATTAGGAAATGAATACAACATGTTAACAAATTAAAATGGCAAAACGGTAATCCAAGACATACAATTACTGTACATTAAATGTGTACCCACTTGCAGCTCATAGGTCGAGGGCACCGATCATCTTCACACTTGTATATTTTTGCATTGGCATATCCAAGCTTCATAGTAATGTTGCGCTCCAGCTCATTTTTAAAACGAAAAGTCTACATAACATCAGGAATCAGGATCATTGTTTTTAATTTACTCAGGACAGTGTATACTTAATATCAAGAAAATCCTGGCATGCGACGACACTCATAACCCTAAATATATCTATAATTCAAATATGTGTAACTCAATAGTTCCACGAAACTTCAAAGTGAACATCCATATATAATTTAGGATTAACTAAAAGTAAATCCCCCAAATTTTTCAAAATACACCATTTGTTAGGTAAACAGTTAAAAATTCTGTTAAATGCTAATGTGGCCAAATAGGGTTCTTGTTTTAATCTTATGTGGCCTCATTGTAGACAAAAAAGTAGTAAATTATTATTTTATATTAAAATAATTTAATTTAAAAAAAATCAAATAGTCCACGAAGAAAAAAAAAGGAAGGAAACACTGCAAGCGGCATCAAATTCAAATGGCGAGAAGGAAAGTAATAATTACTTGAACACCAGATATTGCTTTTACAATTGTTGACTTTCCGTGAGCCACATGACCTATAGTACCTGCGAGAGAGGTAAATAATTGCAAAATTAGACATGCACAAACTAACCGACAAGAAATTTTAGCGCAAAATATATAATTGATGGTTTTTTTTTTTTGATTAAATATAATTGCTGGTTATTAAATCAAAATAAATGATAATATACCAATATTGATAGTCGCCTGCGAGATATAACTTGAGGCGAGAGTGGATGTAACTTTGTTACGTCCAGTTTACTCAGGTCTTGCTCCATCAAATCCTTCCTCGACGACATTGTGAGATCTTCCGGCCTAATTAAGTAATCAGCTAACAATTGGGTGGTATGGTAATGGACTCAAAATCTTGGCAGACTGCCGCACCAATTTATCAGAGACTGAAACTGCAAATCTCTCAATTCGATTAATAATATGAAAAAATCTAACAAATACAACTTCATTAGAGTGTTTAAATAGTAAACTCAAAATCCTAATAAATCTAGAAAACTAGGCTAACAAGAAAATAGTAAAAACCTAGTTCAAATTAATCATATCAGGAAAGTAATCCTAATACACTAGTACAAATCTTCCCAACATTCCTCTTTCTTTCAGGAAAATTGTACAAAGAATAATAGGAAACTTGGGGGTTAATAAGTTTATTAAAAAAAATAAGAAATGGAAACCTGTGTTATGTGGCCCGTTTTGATTTAAACCTTTTGTTATGTGGCCCATTTTTATTTTAGTTTTCGTATTACAAGATAATATTTTCTGTTTGGTTGAAACTAGAATTTCAATTTTTTTTTTAAGTGTTCGAAAAATCGGGCTAGGCGGGTTTACGCCTTTTTGAAAACAAATTTTTTTTCCCTAGGTTTTCTTAAAACCTCACTGCCCTCTCTCTCCTCTGTTTGAGCCGTCGCCCCTTTCTCTCTCTCTCTCACGAAGAACCACCAACACTAGCCACTAGGCCTCCACCCTCGACGACAGTTCCAATTGCTTTGCTCCATGCGTAGGGGCTTTGAACAGAAAAATCAAGTTTAAATCTGTACCAATATGGAAATAAAATCAATAGTTAATCTGACCATTGAAAAAACGAAGTAGGAGTCTTGTGAGGAGTGACATTATCTTGGACACTCTTTGGAGGCAATTTTAAAGAGAATTAGTTCGATGCATAAAATGACACGAAAATGGTGTTGAGAAAATGGCTCAATTAAAAGATACAAAAGAAAATAAAGACCAGCGACCGGTCGCCCAGTGAAAGTCTGAAGCAAAAATGAATCTGGAAAGCGACCGGTTGCCAGGATTGGAGCGACCGGTCGCCCGGGACGATGCTGAAGCTAAAACGAATCTGTGGAAAGCGACGGTCGCCAGGTCTGGGCGACCGTCGCCCAAGAAATGCTGTTTCAGTTTTTCTACGCGTTTTCAAATCTTCCTTGGTGTGCTACCACTTCCTATCGACTTGCAAGGATATTTCTGATCAAATCTGAGATATTAGAAGGTGGCATAGCAGCTGGAAAGTTGGGAGAACTCTTTGGCAAATTGATAACTTGCTTCAATGAGTGATTTCTCTCTTGGTTCAAGAGATTGATGGCAGCTAGCAACCATTGATCATTTTGCTTTGTGAGCTGCCATAACAGGTGTCTAAAGTTGGACAACTAAAGCTAGAACGTGCAGAACTTAATGATACCTTATCTTGGAGTCCAAAGGCTTATATAAGAGGGAAGAGGAAGCAAGAGAACATTAAGTTGTTAAGTGCATAAGTTGGTGCAAAGTAGAGAGAGTTGAAAACAAGCTGAAACTTGTAAGTTCAGAAAATACCAAGGGGAGAGCAAGAGAGTTCTCTAAGTGTGTCAAGGTGTTGAGCAAGGGTGAAAGAGAAACAGATTGTGAGGGTAGTGTTCTAAGGGGGTTTCCTTCCTTGTAAACCAAAGTTGTAACCTATCTTCATTAGTGAAAGTTCTCAAGGAGATCACCAAAGAGGAAGTAGGCAATTTGCTGAACCTCTATAAACACTTGTGTCATTTCTATTTTGTTAAATTTCTGTGTGTGTGTAAGACTCATCCATCTTTGAGTTTGTCACAAAGTTCATCAACAACAAGGTCCTAAGGGGAAGTGAGTTAGTATTAATTCACAACAAGTGGTATCAGAGCTGTGTTTTGGCAGCTGGTCTAGTTCTTCTTTTGGAGTGCTAGTGTGTTGAAGATGACAAGTGAACAAGAAGTTGAGAGTGGTAGCAGTTCACAACATGTGAAGCAACCACAAGCAGCAAGCATGAAGGTGGAGCTAAAGCCTTTCACAGGGAAGGAGAACTTCACTCTTTGGCAACGAAGGATGAGGTCAGCTCTTACACAACAACATCTCCATGTTGTGTTAGTTGGCAAGGAAAAGAAGCCAGCAGACATGAAAGATGAGGAGTGGAGTGTACTTGACGAGTTAGCTAGAGGAGCCATCGAAAACTACCTCTCCGATGATGTGCTCATCAACGTGTTGAAGGATACAGCAAAGCAAACATGGGAAAAGCTCGAAGAGATGTTTGCGGGGGAAGTCACTGTCCAACAAGCTCTTCCTAAAGGAAGAACTCCTAAATTTGAAGACGGTAGAAGGAGGTAATCTAATGGAACATTTAAGTAGTTTCAATAGATGTATTGCTGATTTGCAAAGAATGGAAGTTATTTATAGTACGGAGGATAAGGCACTTATGTTGCTAACATCCTTACCTCCGTCCTACAAACACTTCCGTACCACTCTTATGTTCGGGAAGGTCACTCTGGATTTTGAGCCTGTGCTGCAAGACATCATGACGCACCATAGGATGACTCAACGTTCTGGAGAAAACTCTCAAGGTGAAGGTCTATTTGCTAAGATCGAAGAGAGGGGTCGTTCAAAGAGGCGTGAAGGCAAGAAAGGCAACAAAGGAAGATCAAAATCCAAGGCGAAAGAAGGTTGTTTCGAGTGTGGGTCAAAGGAGCACTGGAAAAGGAATTGCCCCATATGGAAAGAGAAGAAGAACAAAGGGAAGAATGCAGCAAACACAGCTGAGGAAGTCACGGAAAGTGATGGTGAGCTTTTATGTGTTAATGGCAAGGTTAATACTAATACATATGCTAATTCTTCAAGGTGTTTCTCTTCCGATTGGATTTTGGATTCCGGGTGCTCATACCATATGTGCTCAAACAAGGAGTGGTTTGACACATATGAGAAAGAAGAAGGTGGCGAAGTTGTGATGGGGAATGGCTCGGTTTGTAGAGTCATAGGCACCGGTACTATCAAGATAAAGATGCATGATGGGACTGTTAGGACGCTTGGAATGGTAAGACATATTCCAAAGTTGCATAAGAATCTTATTTCCCTTGGAACTCTTGATAAGAATGGTTATTCTATTAAGGCTAATGGAGGGAAACTCATAATCTCAAAAGGTTCACTTGTGGTTATGAAGGGAGAGGTTCAACCTAATTGTCTATATAGATTGTGTGGTACTACAATAACAGGTGGAGCAGCTGTGTCCACAAGCAAGGACTCAGAGGATGAGACTCAGCTTTGGCATTTAAGGCTAGGGCACATGAGTGAAAGAGGCATGCAGGAACTACACAAGAGGAAATTGTTGAAAGGTGTTCAAAGCTGCAAGCTGGAGTTCTGCAAATTTTGTACCATGGGAAAGCAATCAAAGATATCTTTCAAGCTGCGAGACAAAGAGGAAGGAAGCACAGGGGTGCTAGATTATATTCACACGGACGTATGGGGGCCATCACCGGTTAAATCAAAGGGTGGAGCTCGCTATTTCGTGACTTTCCTGGATGATTTTTCCAGGAAGGTTTGGGTCTACTTCATGAAGGAGAAATCTGAGGTCTTCACCAAATTCAAGGAGTGGAAGGCGGAAGTGGAGAACCTAACCGGAAGAAAGATCAAGATCCTAAGGAGTGACAATGGAGGTGAATATAAAGAAAACAAGTTCCTTGAGTTTTGCAGAAACGAAGGCATTAAGAGGCACTTTACCGTGAAGAAGACGCCCCAACAAAATGGAGCTGCGGAAAGGATGAATAGAACTCTCATGGAGCGTGAGAGATGTATGAGGATTCATGCAGGATTGCCCGAATCATTTTGGGCGGAGTCAGTTAACCACGCTGCTTATTTGGTTAACCGATCACCTTCAAGAAATCTTGAGTTCAAATGTGCAGAGGAGGTATGGTCAAATAAGTCAATAGATTTTTCTAATCTTAAAGTGTTTGGATGCAGTGCATTTGCACTTATTCCTAGTGATGAAATATCCAAGTTGAAGCCTAAGTCTCTTGAATGCATTTTCATCGGCTTCGAGAGCGGTGTGAAGGGCTACAAACTATGGGATCCAGTGAACCACAAGAAGATACTCAGCAGAGATGTTGTGTTTGATGAAAAGACCATGCCTATGAACAAAGTCAAGAATTCAGAAGCAAAGGAGGATGTTGTTGGGAGAGAAACAACAATTGAAGTTCCACTCAAGAAGGTGTCAAGGAAGACTTCACAGAAACAGCCAACTGAAGACGTTCAGGAGGAGGAGGAGTCTGACATTGAGGAGGAAGAAGCTGGGCAATATCAACAACAAACTCAAGAAGAAGAAGATGCTCAAGAAGTGGTGGAGCCATCATCTATAGCTCGGTCCAGGCCCAAGAGAACCATCAAACCACCTCAAAGGTTTGGATGGGATTCGGACTCAGTTCACTATGCCCTAAATGCTAGTGAAGAAGAACCAACCACATTCCAAGAAGCTATTGAAAATGAGGAGCGGGAAAGTTGGATGGAAGCTATGATGCAAGAGATGGAATCTCTACACCAAAACTCGGTTTGGGAGTTAGTTCCTAAACCCAAAGATCGCAAGGTTATTGGCTGCAAATGGGTGTTTAGGAAGAAAGAAGAAATGCATGAGAAGGGAGCCACCATGTTCAAAGCTCGATTGGTGGCCAAAGGATACTTGCAAAAGGAGGGAGTTGATTATGATGAAATCTTCTCACCGGTGGTGAAACATACTTCTATACGGCTACTTTTCTCCATAGTAGCCCAAGAGAACATTGAGGTGGAGCAAATGGATGTGAAGACTGCTTTCCTCCATTTAGACTCAGAAGAAGACATCTACATGAGCCAACCTCAAGGGTTCATTGAAGCAAACAAGGAAAATCTGGTTTGCAGGTTGAAGAAGTCTTTATATGGGCTGAAGCAATCTCCAAGGCAGTGGAATAAATGCTTCGATTCTTTCATGATGAAGATTGGATATAGAAGATGTGAATCAGATTGCTGTGTATACAGTCATGCATTTAAGGATGGTAACTTCATCCTTTTACTTCTTTATGTTGATGACATGCTAATTGCATGTAGAGATATGTCAAAAATCCAGGAATTGAAGACATTGCTTGGAAGGGAGTTTGACATGAAGGATCTAGGCTCTGCACAAAAGATCCTAGGAATGGAGATAAGGAGAGACAGAAACGCAGGCAAGCTATGACTGTCACAAAGTAAGTACATTTCCAAAGTACTTGAAAAATTCAATATGATGGATTGCAAGCCCGTGTCTACTCCTTTGGCGGAGCATTTCAAATTAAGTGCGCAGGAATGTCCTTCTACGGATGATGAGAAGGAAGAAATGAGCAAAGTTCCATATGCAAGCTTGGTAGGGTGTTTCATGTATGCAATGGTTTGCACACGCCCCGACTTAGCTCAAGCCGTAAGTATGGTGTCAAGATACATGGCGAATCCGGGCAGACTTCATTGGACAGCAGCGAAGTGGATTCTCAGGTACTTGAAGGGCACAAGGAGGCTTGGGATATTGTTTGAAAAACAACAAGGTAAAGCATGTGTGTCAGGGTATGTAGATTCTGATTATGCAGGGGATCTAGACAAGAGGAGATCCACCACTGGATACGTCTTCGTTTGTGGTGGAGGACCGATTAGTTGGAGAGCGGTGTTACAATCGGTTAGTGCCTTGTCTACAACAGAAGCGGAGTATATGGCGCTCACGGAAGCTTCGAAGGAAGCAATATGGCTGAAAAGATTAGCTAAGGAATTCGGGATAGCCCAAAACTTGGTGGTGATTCAAAGTGATAGTCAAAGTGCAATCTACCTAGTGAAGAACCAAGTATTTCATGGACGATCTAAACACATTGATGTCCGATACCACCGGGTAAGGAATTGGGTGAATGATGGAGACATCGTGATAGAGAAGGTTCATACGACGGAGAACGCTTCAGGGCTGTCTAACGAAGCCAGTCACAGCTGCAAAGTTCAAGCATTGTTTGGACTTGCTCAATCTTGTTTCATGCTAAAGATTGAGGTGGAGTTCTTGAGAGTTATCCGGACGATTCTCAAGAAATTAAAGATGCCCTGGAAAAGCAATGATGTCCACAAGGAGTTTTAAGCTCGCCATGGTGGAGATTGTTGAGAAAATGGCTCAATTAAAAGATACAAAAGAAAATAAAGACCGCGACCGGTCGCAAGTTATGAGCGACCGGTCGCCCGGTGAAAGTCTGAAGCAAAAATGAATCTGGAAAAGCGACCGGTCGCGCAGGATTGAGCGACCGGTCGCCTGGGGAACGATGCTGAAGCTAAAAACGAATCTGTGGAAAGCGACGGTCGAGGTAAAATGCTGTTTCAGTTTTTCTACGCGTTTTCAAGTCTTCCTTGGTGTGCTACCACTTCCTATCGACTTGCAAGGATATTTCTGATCAAATCTGAGATATTAGAAGGTGGCATAGCAGCTGGAAAGTTGGGAGAACTCTTTGGCAAATTGATAACTTGCTTCAATGAGTGATTTCTCTCTTGGTTCAAGAGATTGATGGCAGCTAGCAACCATTGATCATTTTGCTTTGTGAGCTGCCATAACAGGTGTCTAAAGTTGGACAACTAAAGCTAGAACGTGCAGAACTTAATGATACCTTATCTTGGAGTCCAAAGGCTTATATAAGAGGGAAGAGGAAGCAAGAGAACATTAAGTTGTTAAGTGCATAAGTTGGTGCAAAGTAGAGAGAGTTGAAAACAAGCTGAAACTTGTAAGTTCAGAAAATACCAAGGGGAGAGCAAGAGAGTTCTCTAAGTGTGTCAAGGTGTTGAGCAAGGGTGAAAGAGAAACAGATTGTGAGGGTAGTGTTCTAAGGGGGTTTCCTTCCTTGTAAACCAAAGTTGTAACCTATCTTCATTAGTGAAAGTTCTCAAGGAGATCACCAAAGAGGAAGTAGGCAATTTGCTGAACCTCTATAAACACTTGTGTCATTTCTATTTTGTTAAATTTCTGTGTGTGTGTAAGACTCATCCATCTTTGAGTTTGTCACAAAGTTCATCAACAACAAGGTCCTAAGGGGAAGTGAGTTAGTATTAATTCCCAACAAATGGAACTGCTAACGCCCGTGATTGCAGCGGGTTTCTCAAATGGTAATGCCAAATCATGCATATAGAAATGAATAAAATGGTAGAGCCTCAGACACCTCCATTAAGTTAACAAGACGGAATCAATCTTGGTTTTGAGGTGAGTAAAATTGCTGCATAAGACACCTCCTAAAGATGCTGGCAATCACTAATTTCTAGTAAGGTCCAAATCAACTCAAACGTCATCGAATTAAGAACACAATATTTTCTGGAAGGGATGACATAACCATCTTTCATTCCCTCATCTGTTGGAATGAGTCGGGTCCAAAACTGGAAGAATAAGAATGCAGATTAAAGCATGATTTTATCAAAAGTCAAAGAAACAAAACAGAAAACATAATTATCCAAACAATGTTTTCTCCATCTAACAAAAATGGTTCCCAATAATTGCCTGCATTCCCACATCTTCCCTACTCTTTAGCTGTCTTAGGGGTTTTCTTGCTTTCTGTCTTACCAATTTGGGGAGTCAAATCAAATTGGGGAGGGTGGGACATCATGGGTAGTTCCAGCTTGAATCGTACCCCACCCAATAAGACACCAATGCTTCTCAACTCGCCGACTGAACGCAATTTTCTCTCTCTCCTCTGGTGCAAACTGGAGAGGTGAGTTGCAGCTTTGCCAAATCATTCCTTACAGCAATAACCTTAGCCCCTGGAGACATGGATCCTATATTCAACATCAGGATCTCACCCTTGGCCAGCTTTGAGACCTTTCCTTGCTTCTCCGAACCCTTTGTTCTGACCCCCAGAAGCCTTCTCAACAGGAAGAAGTTCACCTGCAAAATCATAGAGTACTTCACTTCAGCACCAAAGACTTATGCAGGTCATGAAGTTGAAAGTACACCAAATATTTGTTAACATCCATTTCTGATCAACAAAGATTTGTCTAGTTTGGGATGCGAAAACATAAAAGAAAAAGGATTCAAAAGAATAAATACAATACAAAAACCCAATATTATTCCAAAAGAAGACAACAGTGCCACATCCTAAAACTGAACCAAAAAACAGTCAATGAGCTCATGACTGAGGATGCATATTATAAACACACATTTGCTCAATTTGCTTAGAAACATCATCTACTTAAGTTTCATTAGCTTTCAGAAACTAAGAAAATAAAGAAATAAAGAGATCATGACTGAGGATGCATATAAACACACATTTGCTAAATTTCCTTAGAAACATCATCTCCTGAAGTTTCATTGGCTTTAAGAAATTAAGAAAATAAAGAAATAAAGAGCCTTGCAGCTGCAGTCATTTACCTCAAGCTCAACAAATACTTCAAGGAGAGATCCAACTTAACCAAGAACTTGACCCACTAGCCTATCAGCACGTGCCAAAGTAGGATCCATGGTCGTTCCAACTCCAATGAGACCTCCTGGAACAGCAAAATTGCAAGTCATTTTGCACAGCATACAATGAAACTATTCCAGAATATATTGGGGTGCATTTTATGTGTCCGCTCTCGTCCTTAACAACAATCCCAGGACGAACCTCGATATATTGGTTCACGTTCAAGACACTCTGCAAAAGACATGTTAGATAGTAGGGGAAACAAAGTGATTTTATTATATTGGAGAATAGTACAAGGTTTGTGTAGGCTAATTGGCCTCCTTAGCATATTGGCTTATTTGACCACCACACTTGATCTAGATTAGCCTTCACTTAGATTGATGAACTTATTGGCTCCTCAACGTAGTTTAATTTGAGTAGCTCTTGGCTCCCTAATAGTTTGAGAGTTCTCTTGCTACACTCCACATTTCATTGTGGTTGCATGCCTATTTATAGGCATTCTTTGCCTACATCACCAAGTATGTGACTTTTACTAGAAACTTCTATATTTTACAATATATATTTTTGTGGCTATTGTTTAGCCATCATGCAACATGAGTGTTCTTGTTCTAGAATGTTCTTCAAACTTCAATTGCTTTTGTTCCACCTCAGGTGGCTGCTGACTTCCAATCAAGCTATAGTACTTTCTTCAAGCTTCTAGATTTCTCCACACATTTCTTTAGCACAAATGTGCATTAATTTCAACAAGACAAAATGTCAATTACGGTATTCGTGAACTATAGCATTTATGGAATATAAATCTTTCGAAAAACACCAAATTCTTAGGTCCAAATCAAGAGCAGGTGTGCACATTTCACAACCCAAAACTACACCAAGAAAGTGTTGACAATATGAGTTAAGTTAGGCAAGTCATAGTTAGGCATGTTTACATTTACTTGTTAAGTTAGACAAGTCATAGTTAGGCAAGTCATAGTTAGGCATGTTTACATTTACTTGTTAAGTTAGACAAGTCATAGTTAGGCAAGTCATAGTTAGGCATGTTTAGTTAGGCATGTTTAGTTTGGCATGTCTAGTTAGGCATGTCTACCACCTTTCCTTTCTTTACATGTATATATGCTTTGATATGTAATACAATGCAAATAAGTTGAAATCTGAAAATATGAGAAGCTCCAATATTCTCTACACTCTCCATTACTCTCCATTCTCTCTACTCAATCTTCAACATATACTCCTATTTTGACATGGTATCAGAGCAGCGATCTTGCTGACTCTAGTCTAGAATTGTTGCTGCTATCATGGGAGAAAACGATTTCTTTCCCACTGAAAGTAGCACCACCGATCCGGCTACTCCTTATCAACCTACCTTCACAGAATTTGCTGCTCAAATGGCTGAGTTGATAAAGACACAAGCATCGACATCAACTACGACCCCGACTCCTACGATTTCCTATGAAACCTCTTCTGCACAAATTGGTATTAAATTGGATGGCTCCAACTATGCCTTATGGTCTCAAGTTATTGAGATGTATGTTGCTGGCAAAGACAAGCTGGGATATCTCACTGGTGAACTCCCAACTCCTTCTCAGGCGGACAGAAAATGCAATTGTGAAAGGGTGGCTAATCAACTCCATGGAGCCAAGGTTGATTGGCAACTTCATTAGATTCCCGACGGCCAAAGGAGTATGGGATGCAATAGCCACAACTTACTTTGATGGCACTGACACCTCCCAGGTGTATGATCTTAAAAGGAGAATCTCCCGTTTGCGACAAGGGGGAGGCTCGATTGAAACTTACTACAATGATCTCCAAGGCGTATGGCGAGAAATCGATTTTCGTCGTCCAAATGAGATGAAGTGTAAGTTGGATATCAAGAAATACTATGATATCATTCAAGAAGATCGAGTTTATATCTTCTTGGATGGTTTGGATGATCGACTTGACAAAGCCCGAAGTGATGTGCTCCAAATGAGCCCATTTCCTACAGTAGAGCAAGCCTATGCTCATGTTCGAAGAGAGATATCCGACAAGCTGTGATGTTAGGAGCTCCAACACCAACCGGAGTAGGGCTGGCAGCAAAAGGAACATACCGACCCTCTCGCCCAAGTCCAAGCACTCCACTCCAGCCACAGACCGCTGCCAACAAAACTACTCCACCTTCTCGACCCAAGGCTCCCATTGATGGAAATGGTTGCACTCACTGTGGGAATCCAAAGCACACTCGAGAAACTTGTTTTAAATTACATGGCTATCCAGATTGGTGGGAGGGTCTTAAGGCTCGTAAACTTGCTGCTGGAGGAACGGGTCGTGCTGCCCTTGTCACCACGGATCCTCCGACAACGTTAATTCCTCATGAAGAGTCTACCTCAGCACCAGAAAGAACGGGTCATCTTTCAGTGACTCAGGTAACTGTGGATATGTATTTCACACTTCATATACAAGTGACTCCACAGGTTGGATTATTGATTCAGGAGCCACAGATCATATGACGTTTGATCCAAGCGATTTTCTAAGTACAACCACACCACAACGAACAAGTATTGCCAACGTAAATGGTGTTACCTCTCCTGTAATCGGTGCTGGAACTATTGGCCTCTCTCCATCCATTTCTCTTCAAAATACTTTACTTGTTCCATCATTGTCTAATAAATTGATGTCTGTTGGCCAAGCTATCCTGAGCAACTAAATTGTTGTGTACTCATGTATCCCAACTTCTGTTTATTTCAGGATATTCTCACCAAGGAGATCATTGGTCGTGGTACTAAGAGAGGGGGGTTGTACTATGTGGATGATTTCAGTATGGGAAAGGCACATAGTGTGAAGCACTCATCAACTTGGAAGGATCGATAACTTTGGCTATGGCACCGACGTTTGGGGCATCCGTCTTTTGGATATATGAGACATCTATTTCCAGATTTGTTTTCAAGTTCATGTACTACTGATTTCCAATGTGATACTTGTATCTTAGCCAAGAGTCACAGAGCCTCTTATCCGTTAAGTACAAATAAAAGTGTTACTTCATTTGCTTTGATACATTCTGATGTTTGGGGTCCTTCACCTATCTCTACAACTTCGGGCTTCCAATGGTTTATCACTTTTGTCCTTCGTTCATTTCACAAGCAAATTGAAACTCAATTCTCTACCAAGATTCAAGTCCTTCGTTCTGACAATGGAGGTGAATATATCAACCATGATTTTCAGACCTACTTCCAAATGCATGGCATCATCCATGAGACCACTTGTCCTCAAACTCCTCAACAGAATGGTGTTGCGGAAAGAAAAAATCGACACCTCCTTGAAACAGCACGAGCTCTTTTGATCGGAGCTCATGTTCCTCGCCACCATTGGATGATGCTATAGTCACTGCAGTCTACCTCATCAACAGAATGCCTTCCAAAGTTTTAGACTTCCGAACTCCATTACAAGCACTTGCCCAACATGGGCCCTTGCCCTCTGTTCAGATGCTTCCGCCCCGTGTCTTTGGTTGTGTGGCATTCGTACACCTCCATAAGAATCAACGTGGCAAGCTTGATCCATGTGCTATCAGATGTTTTTTTGTAGGCTATGCTGCCCATTAGAAGGGATATCGATGCTATCACCCCTCCAGTCGTCGTACATATGTCACTTTGGATGTCACTTTTATGGAGTCAGAAATGTTTTTTCATGATCCGATGTCCAACTCTCCGCCCCCAGAGACATACACAGAGAACCACTGGGCAAGGAGGCCCCGGAAATCCAAGAACTAGAAGATTGGAGCAAAACAGATCCCAAAAGTCCAGAAGAAAATGTCATCTGCCCAAACGCGACCGGTCGCAAAGAACCTAGCGACCGGTCGCATAGAAATCCTGAAAGTGAAAATCGATTCTACGCAGAAACGACCGGTCGCCAGGAGCCAAGCGACCGGTCTCATCCAAGGCCTGAAGCTGAAAATCGATTCGTGCAGAACGACCGTCGCCAGGAACCAAGCGACCGGTCGCTTCTAAGGACTGAAGTTGAAATTCGATTCTCCAGAAACGACCGGTCGCCAGGAACCAAGCGACCGGTTGCTTGCAAGGCCTGACGCTGAAAATCGATTCTGTGCAGAACGACCGGTCGCCAAGAGACCAGCGACCGGTCGCTCCACAGCGGAGAGCACAATATTTTTTCATACTTCACCAAAGATGATGATGAAGACCCCCTCACATCTCAGGTACCAGCTGATCAATCTCCTGAGAATACTCCTGAGGTAAGTGATTCTATTCCATCTACTGTTGATAACATTGTTCGATATCAATTACCTGTTAGCAGAATCGTGAAAAAACCAGGATAACGGCAAGTCATCCAAGTATCCCATTGCAAATTATGTTTCTGCTGAAAAGTTATCTGCACCCCTCCAAGGCTTTGTACACCAGTTATCCGCAATTCATATTCCAACCAAAGTGAATGAGGCCTTAAAAGATCCGAAATGGTTTCAAGCGATGACGGAAGAGATGCATGCTCTGGAGAAAAATCACACATGGACATTGGAGACTTTACCTCCAGGTAAGAGGACTGTCGGATGCAGATGGGTTTATACTTTGAAATATAATGCTGATGGATCAATTGAACGTTACAAAGCACGGCTTGTGGCAAAGGGATACACGCAAACATATGGTATTGACTACGACGAAACCTTTGCCCCTGTTGCAAAGCTTAACACCGTTCGAGTGCTATTGTCTATTGCAGCAAATCTTGATTGGCCTCTCCACCAATTTGATGTCAAGAATGCCTTTCTCCATGGAGAACTCACAGAAGAAGTCTACATGGATATCCCACTAGGATATGTTACATCTACTCATGCTAATGTGGTATGTAAATTACGAAAGACATTATATGGATTGAAGCAGTCTCCCGGGCATGGTTTGGGCGTTTTACATTGGCAATGAGGAATTATGGTTTTAAGCAGAGTAATTCTGATCATACTCTGTTCTTAAAGCACAAGGGAGGAAAGGTAACTGCACTAATCATTTATGTTGATGATATGATTATTCCTGGAAATGATACGCAGGAAATTTCTCGACTCCAAAAATGTTTGGCAAAGGAGTTTGAAATGAAGAATCTTGGTGGCCTCAAGTACTTCTTGGGCATTGAAGTTGCTCGATCAAAGCAAGGCATATTTCTCTCACAAAGGAAGTATGTTCTAGATTTATTGGCCGAAATAGGAATGTTAGATTGCAAACCCTGGACACTCCAATTGTTCAGAATCACCACCTTGGGGAATATCCCAATCAAGCACCCACTAACAAGGAACGATATCAAAGATTAGTGGGAGGATTGATCTACCTCCCATACCCGACCCGACATCGCGTATGCTGTAAGTGTTGCTAGGCAGTTTATGCATTGTCCAAGTGAAGATCATATGGATGCAGTTTTTCGGATTTTGAAATATTTGAAGTCAGCACCAGGAAAAGGACTTCTGTTCACCAAAAATGGTCATCTGAATATCAGTGGCTATACGGATGCAGATTGGGCAGGAAATGTTCCTGATAGACGATCAACTTCAGGATACTTCACATTTGTGGGAGGTAACTTGGTTACTTGGAGAAGCAAGAAACAGAATGTCGTTGCTTTGTCTAGTGCAGAAGCCGAATTTAGAGGAATGGCCAAAGGAATTTGCGAACTCCTTTGGTTGAGGAAATTGCTTACAGAAATTGGATATGCACCTACATTAGGAATGCATCTACATTGTGATAACAAGGCTGCAATATCCATTCTACACAATCCAGTTCAACATGATCGCACTAAACATGTTGAAGTGGATCGACACTTCATTAGACAGAAACTTGACAACAAAGAAATTCAGCTTCCGTTTGTCAAGTTTGAAGACCAGCTGGCCGATATTTTGACAAAAGCGGTTTCTAGCAGCGTATTCCACAACTCACTGATCAAGTTGGGCATTGGTGATATCTATGCACCAACTTGAGGGGGAGTGTTGACAATATGAGTTAAGTTAGGCAAGTCATAGTTAGGCATGTTTACATTTACTTGTTAAGTTAGACAAGTCATAGTTAGGCAAGTCATAGTTAGGCATGTTTAGTTAGGCATGTTTAGTTTGGCATGTCTAGTTAGGCATGTCTACCACCTTTCCTTTCTTTACATGTATATATGCTTTGATATGTAATACAATGCAAATAAGTTGAAATATGAAAATATGAGAAGCTCCAATATTCTCTACACTCTCCATTACTCTCCATTCTCTCTACTCAATCTTCAACATATACTCCTATTTTGACAGAAAGTATAATGGTATCGGGCAAGCAAAGCAGGTTAAAAAAAAAAAAAAAGAGTCAAATACAGGAACGTTATATAGTTTAAGCACTGTCAAAATTTTTGACAAAACTCAACAATAAAAACATACCCTGACGATGCTTCCACCAGCCACTCCACCTCTTATCTCATCGACCTTGAACCCAGGTTCATTGACATCAAAAGAATGGATAACAATCATATTGGGAGGTGAGATAAAGTTCCCTTTCTGGAAATGGGGATCTTTTTGACGATGTACTCGCAAACAACATCAATATTATACTTAAACTGAGCAGAAATTGGCACCACTGATGCACTATCAGCTACGGTTCCTGGTACACAAAATGTTGAATGATATAATTAGCAGACTGAAAATAAAAAACCCGAGAAGAAAGGGTTCATTGGAACTTACCTGAATAAACTTCCGGATTGCCTCATGCTGATTGATGGCCACATTCTCCTGGATCAGGTCAACTTTATTTTGAAGGATAATAATATGTTGCAGACGCATAATTTCAACAGCGGCCAGATGCTCAGAAGTTTGTAGTTGTGGACAGCTTTCGTTAGCAGCTATGAGAAGTAAGGCTCCATCCATAATGGCGGCACCATTAAGCATAGTAGCCATAAGAATATCGTGACCCTATAAAACATGACAAAATCAAATCTAGATAAATAACCAAAAACCAATTCCGTCACTTGTATGCAACCATTGGATTGACAGTCGACCTAACCAATTTTTTAAGACCAATAGACACAAACGTGAAATTAACACCAAATAAGTTTACCTACCTCCTATCCCAAGGAATTCAGATAATTTGGACAGTAGAATCAGAAGCTTGACAATGGTTAATACAGAACATCCCATGCAGCTAATAAAATGTTGCAAGAACTCATGGGAAGATTTGATGCGCTACTTAAAGAACATAAATTACCATATCTAAGGTCCCAGAACTTGATGGTTGAGTCATGAGAGCCAGAAATAAATTGTGGATCCTGGAAATATGAGGCAATAAAATATAAGAACCCTTGCTTATTTTAACCATATAAAGAGAACTTTATGAAGAAAAAAAAACATAAAAATAGCATCCAAAAACAAATAATAAATAAAAATTAATAGTTGTACTTGCATGTTCAGCATAAAAGTAGAATTTCGAAGCTCCAGAAATTCAATTTTCTGCAACTTGTTTATTAGTTGTGGTTTAGGCGTGAAATGAGAGCCACAGAAAATGCTCCGTGATCAATTTTCTTTTAAGTACAATAAAAAGAAGACAAAAAAAAAGACAAAAAAAGAGTGATGCTATTTCCACCCCTATTTCCCCACCCATCTTATCTTCCCACCCACCATATAAATTTGAAAAAAATACAATTCTATCTTTCCACCCACTACTATTCCTAAAATACCCTTTAAACAGCCCATGACTGGCAATTCCTCCTTTTCTTCCTTCCTCGCCGCCGTGGCAGAGAAAGCATGGTATGTCTTGAATGACATAAATGCTCTTCCTGCAGTCCTATTTCTACATGTCTAGAAGGGATCCTCATTTGCTAACCCATTTTATGCTTAATTCTTCTGCCATTATTGTCTCAGTTAGAAGATAAAGTTCAATGCTATGTTTAGTTTTGTTCAAATTTTTTGATGTTCTGTTTCTTTACCTTGGAATTAATTTCAGAAACTTGCTTTCGATCATATGGGAAATCACTAGAGGGATGTTAATAATTATCAGTGTTCCAAAGCTGGACAGAGCTCATCCAATTCTTCTTATCTCTACAGTCCTTTTCTTATCTCCATTGTTTTTTTCACAATTCTTCTTGAACATTTGGTGCCGCACATTGCATTTTGCAGCTTCCTTTAGAGTTAGAATCGCTGCAATCAATACAAAGAAAGCAAACCCAGAAAAAGAGTTATAACAAAACAACAACCCATTGATCAATATCTTCAAAACTAAAAACCCATTACCCAAACCCAACAAACACAGAAAACCCCAATCCTCAAATCAAACTAATATCATTTACTGAAGAGATTTTCTATTTAAACCCCAGACTTCTCTTAGTTCACCCCATGTTCTAAGTTCACCCCATCTTTTAATATAAATTTTCACAATTTCTAAGAAAACCCCACTATCTTCCCAAACTACCCTTAAATACACTCCAAATTGAAAAAATAAGAAATAAAATAGATTTTCTATTTAAACCACACAATTTTCTTTGTTCCCAACAAAAAAATACACAAACAAATAGAACCCTAAACCGAAATTTAGTACTTTATAGAGAAAGTGAACAACTTTACCTCTCTCCAAGAATTGTAACTGGAATTCCAACACTTGAGTATTGTTGAGTTGATAATCAACAAGCCTTTCCATTAACTCTCATGCATATTTAAAGAGGTAGGCTCGTCAATTTTCTATGTCTTTAAAAGAGAAGAGTAATTTGACAATAGGATGTAAAGGAGTTTGTATTTTTCTAAAACTTGATATGAAGAGTGGTGGGGTGTGTGTATAGATGTACTAGGGTTAATTATTAAGTAGGATGACCTTTTTTGTCTTTTTACACAATAATAAAACTTACAGCTTAATGATTTAAGTATTTGGGTGAACAAAGAGAAGTGCGGGGTTTAAATAAAAAATCTCTTTACTGAATACCATCAATCAAAACCATCAAAAATCCAAAACCCCATCTCCAAACCGAAAAAGTTAGAAAAAAGAAAAATATGTTCTTAAAAATCGGAGTTTTAATGTTTTACTGAAATGGAAAAACAAAAACCAACCATCATTCAAGGGAAACATGCAAAGAGGAAGCTCGCACTTGAAGGCATCGATCTTCCTCATCTCTTCCCTCCAATCGCTTAACAAAATCGTCAAGCTTGGACAGCCTCTCGGACACATTACCGATCATTGAAACCTCCTTAAGGAAATCACTGCTTGTTTTAGGCACAAAAGTAGGTCTAAAATCCAAGTTCAGTTCAGGAGGAACCAAACCCATTTGAGAGAGAGAGGTGAAAACCGAGAATCAAAAATAGTGAGGACCTATTTTCAGACCCTATTTTTTGTAAGTCCATAGAAGTCATTTAACAAAAGGGTAAATTTGTCTTTAAAATTGCTAAAACGAGGTGAGTGGGAAAATAGGACAGGTGGGTGGAAATAGCAGCACTAAAAAAAAATGCAAAAGGCAATTGATTTTAGCTTCTAGAGAGGAGAAAACATAGTGGGAAAGGGGGAAAATAAAATTTTGAATTTCTCTGACAGCATAACAACACATGAACCAACTCGGACAGATGAAGCATAAAGTTCAATACTTTGATTGTATGATCTGCTGAGCAAGTACAAAAACCATTTATTACTTGGATCAAAGGTGATAGATCGTACCCATCCCAATAATCCCAAGGTGGTTCAACAGAGGTAGTGGTGGAAGGCTCAACAGAGGTGGTGGTGGAAGGCTTAACAGAGGTAGTGGATGTGAAACCAGAGAATGGTTTTCTTCGTGTATTATATTCTTCACATCAGTTTTGGAGTTACATAAATAGCTATTAAAGTAATAGCTGTACAATGTATCAGTTTACAAAAAAAAAGAATGTTACAGCACGACAGCCCTGGCAAGCACAGTAGTCTTCACGTGATGTCTTCTCCTTATACATCTGGCAGCATCTCCTTTTACATATGGCAATATATTGCTTCTATCATGATGTTTTCATCATGGCAGACTAACCACATGTTACCAACGTGTCAACACTTCCCCTCAAGTTGGTGCATAAATGTTTTGAATGCCCAACTTGTCAAGGCATGAATGAAAACTTCTATTTGATACAGCTTTTGTCAAGATGTTGGCCAATCTATCTTTAGTTTTAACAAATGGAAAGTCAACAATTCCAACATCCAACTTCTCCTTAATAAAGTGTCTATCCACTTCAACGTGTTTAGTACGATCGTGTTGAACTTGATTGTGGGCAATGCTAATGGCAGCTTTGTTATCACAATGTAAATTCATAGCCTTCTTGGATTTGAAACCCAAGTCTCTCAACAATTTTCGCAACCACATGAGTTCACACACACCATGAGACATGCCTCTGTATTTGGCTTCAACGCTTGACCTATATACCACCTTTTGTTTCGTGCTACGCCATGTAACCAAATTCCCCCCGACAAAGGTGAAGTATCCAAATGTAGATCTTCTATCAGCAATGAATCCGGCATAATCAGCATCTGTATAGGCTTGAACATCTAGATGACCATGTTTAGTGAACATCAATCCTTTTCTTGGTGCTGACTTTTCGGTTCACAATTGTATATTATTTTATACCCTTATAGCTTATGATTTAGTTATGTTTTTGAGTTAACCTTGTGCTTTTAACCTCTTTTGTGTTTGTCATTCAGTTCATTGAGCCCTAGGTATCACTTGAGGCATTTGAAGTAAAATGGTGAAAACAATGTGTAAAAACTGGAGACTGAGTTACAAATTCATTTTGGACTTATCTTCTTCATCCGAACTTGGATTGGGCCAATACTTGTGTGGTTGGATCAATGACATTCTGAACTTCAAAATGGACAGCTCAAAGTCGCAATTGGATTGATCCAAGCCCAAACCGTGAGCCCATCAAATTACACATCATGCTGACTTGCAGATGAGCTCATTGCTTGCTTGGTCATGCTGACATGAAGATGAGCTATTGGTTTCTGAATGGAAGCTTGGTCATGATGACATGAGGATGAGCTAGGGCTGCTAGTGGGATTTTAGTGGTGAAGTGGAGCAACCATTTCTGATTATCTAATGCAAGTGTTGAGTCCATTAGCCATATTCAATTCTGATTTCTCACCTCCATTCCCCTATAAATACCACTTCCATTCCAAACACTTTCATCAAGCAAAATCCTGGGATTCACAACACCACAATTCAGCCATCTACCCTCAAACACTTCCATCATTTTCCCAAACACTCCAGAAATCAACCCAAAGCTCTAAACAGCCTCAAATCACCAAAACAACTCCAGAAAACCTCCCCTCCATTTCCTACGAATTTCCTCTCTCTCAACCATCACCACTCACTCAAACTCATCCCAAATCACCTCCATATCCTTCATACATCCTTCTAGACGTGGAGAAGCTCTTGAAGAAGTCCTGGACACCACAAGATCTTAAGAAAAGGGTTTTTCTACTTTTATGTCATTCATTATGTTTTCCCATTTCTGTTTTAGTTTCTTTTCCATTATGAGTAGCTAAATCCATAACTAGGGTTTCGATGTAACCTAACATGAATATTCTGGGTTTATAAGTTTGGAGTTTCAAGTTTGATTTATGATTCATGTTCTTATTCATTATGCTTATAAGTTAACATGCTTGTTTGAATGATTGATCACCATTTGAACTTGTTTGTTAACTATCTTGGTTTGAATTAAGAGTAGACACCATGCTTTAATTCGAATTGAACTATGAATAGGAAGAGTATGTATGGACATTCGACAACAGGGATTAGATACATGCTTGGTTGTTTAAATTGTTCTTCTATGCTTAATGGGTTCCTAATGCTTAATTTTAGGTTAGACAACAAATGATCAAATTAGGGAATTAGGAACACAAGGTTAGGACCAGACACCATGGCCTAATCATACTTTAGCTAGAATCAATCTTTGAATCTGAATTAGACTTGTTACTTGACTCCTTATAACCCAGAGTTGAATTGTTATGGTGATTCGAATGTCCTAGTCTCCAAATCCGTTTTCCAGCCCTTCAAAATCACTCTTTATTACACTTGTTTATTTGCTTTCATTTGCAATTTCAGTTTGCTCACTTCCTTTCACAATCACAATCACTCTCACTTTAATTTCTGTTTTAGACTTAACTTCCTAACTTCTTGAATTCGGTAATCTACGTACATAACTAATTTGAACTTCTCAGTCTTCGTGGGTACGACCTCGTACTTGTCTTGCTATACTACTAATTGCCCCGTACAATTGCGAGTTAACATAATATTAACAACACTGACTTCAACTATCTAAGTATTCGAAGAACAGCTTCCATATGACTCTCACTAGGGGCATGCATGAATTGACTAACCACACTAACAGCGTAGGCTATATCAGGTCGTGTATGTGACAAGTAGATTAGTTTTCCAACCAACTTCTGATACCTTTCCTTATTTGTTGGAATCTGATCAAGGTTTTCTCCTAATTTATGATTTTGCTCCACTGGAGTGGCTGCTGGTTTGCAAGCAAGCATACCAATCTCACTTAACAAATCTAGGATATTCTTTTTTTGAGACAAAGAGATGCCATGCTTAGATCTTGCCACCTCAATTCCAAGCAAGTATTTTAGTGCCCCAAGGTTTTTCATCTCAAATTCTTGAGCCAAGTAATTCTGAAGTTCTGTGATTCCTTCTTCATCATTACCTATAACAACTATATCATCCACATAAATAATCAAGGTTGTCACTTGTCCTTTCCCGTGTTTCAAAAATAGTGTATGATCAGAATTGCTCTGTTTGTACCCAAATCTTTTAATAGACAAACTGAATCTCCCAAACCAAGCCCTAGGTGACTGTTTCAGTCCATATAAAGATTTCCTCAACTTGCACACTTTACCAACGTCAGTCTCCCTAACAAACCCAGGTGGAAGATTCATATACACCTCATCTTTTAAATCACCATGTAGGAAAGCATTTTTCACATCAAATTGATGTAGCAGCCGATCTAGATTGGCAGCCAAAGATAAAAGGACTCAAATAGTGTTTTCTTTTTGGGGTCAAGGAAACTCTATTCATTAATAATGGGAAACATTACAAAATGAGAAAAAACTCAAATTAAATGCAGCCCAACACCAACAAATAAAGCCAGCCCATAGATACAAACCATAAACAGCAAAAGCCCATAAAATATTACACAACGAGCGTGCCAACAACACCAAGAGCAGATCCACCACCACCAAGGAGGAGTAACCGATACCAGGGGGTATCAAAGAGGCCAACGGAAGATGGGGGTGAGCAGGCCACCCGCGCGGAAGCGCTCCCATAATCCAAGAGTCAAGTGCAGTTTGCACTTTAATCGCAGCCACGGACCACCACACACCACCGAGGAAGAACAACGGGAGCGGCAGATGAGGAATCGAGGAGCAAACGGTGATGGTTGAGAGCTGGCAACCAGAAGAATTTCTGGCCATGGGTGGACGGCAACAAAACAAGGAAGAGATGAGAAAAGGGTAGATGTAAGATATGGAGGGTGGAAAGTGGAGGTGGCTGGGGAAGAAATGAGAGGGAGAGATGAGAGAGATAGGGTCTCACAGAGTGGGCTTAACTTAGGGAAAACCAGAAAAAAAAAAAAAAAAAACTAAAGGAAACCAAAGTGGAGGCAAAAAGCCCAAGATCTGAGACAAAGCTCAGGGGAAAAACACCAATTTCGGGTGGGGAGAGGCCAGAGACTCTCAAAATGGAGGAGGAGGAAGAGAGCTCTCAAGAGAGCTCTCGGGGCAAAAGTCTCTGAGTAATCAACACCATAAGTTTGAGTGTAGCTTTTTGCTACCAATCTTGCCTTGTATCTCTCAACTGATCCATCTGCTTTGTGTTTTACAGTAAATACTCATTTACAACCAACAGGTCTCTTTCCTTTAGGCAAATCAATAAGTTCCCAGGTACAATTTTCTGTAGTGCCTTCATCTCCTCAACCATAGCAATCTTCCACTTTGGGTTACTAAAAGCATCCTGTAAGTTACTAGGTGTAGACACAGAAGATACGTGGTTTGTAAAAGCAATATAAAAGCTGGATAGACGATGGTTAGACACATAATCAAATATTGGATATTGAACAGTTTTCACTATGGAGTAGCCAAACCTTTCTGGAGGTATCCCTCGATTTTTACAAATTGGAAAATGAGGAAAATTAGATACATCTATAGACTCATTTGAGTCATCTAGATTATCCCTAGCTGAAATATCATGGTTAGCAACATTATCAGTATGTATGGAAGATGAGGGGGATTGTGGAATTACCTCAGAATGATCTTCATGCAAAGCAACAAGTTGATTTGGAACATGGTCAAGAAGTGGAGGATCTGTTACTACCTCATTTCTTTTCCTTCTTTGGTACACTTGCAACTCTTTTTCATGTGTATCATGTGTATAATTATCAGGTGATGGTACATATCCAATATCAGGGAATTGCTCTTCTTCTCCATCAATCTCCCCCTAATGAGGAATGACCCAAAAATAGGCCTCTTCTTCACAGAAGGTAACATCCATAGAAATGAAATTTTTTCCAAATGGGGGATAGTAATATTTGTACCCTTTTTGTGAGACTAACGTAAGTTACTAGCTGTACAATGTATCAGTTTACAAAAAAGAAGAATATTACAACACAACAGTCTTCACATGATGTCTTCTCCTTGTACCTCTGGCAGCATCTCCTTTTACATATGGCAGCATGTTGCTTCTATAATGATGTTTTCATCATGGCGGACTAACCACATGTTACCAACGTGTCAACAGTGGAAGGCTCAATAGAGTAGTAGGGGGCTGTTGTTGACTCTCCTGATGATGATGGTCCTGGCCCAACTGTTTGGTTAACTGATGATGAGGATGCTGAGGAGACCCCCTACTCCTAGGAAGGTAAATTTCACTTTGTGGTTTTCACAGTTTGCCTGGTCTTCTAATTGATTGTTACCTTGATTATATTTTTATAAGAGAATTCAGTTGTTTCATGAGCAGGCTATGGGTTACCAGCCCAAGTCAAAAACGGCACAGTATGGTGGCAAGCAACCCTCCAAGCTATGCAGTAAGTACGTTAGGCCAAAACATTTAGTTTTTCTATGTTTCTTATAGTGATTGTATTATGTTGCTAGTTTTTATGTGTATTATCTTGTTGTTTGCAATACATTTTTTTTAATGCCGTACTTTAGTCTCACATTAAGGACAAGCACAATTCCAAGTAGGAGGACGTGCAGAAGCATTTCATGCTTATGATATACAATAATTTTTTGTCATAAGAGTACATAGGGTGATATGTTAAGGTTGAGGGCCTATATTATTTTTTGATGAAATAGGCCAATATTGTTTGTTTGAAGAAATAAGGTGCTATGTGAAGGTTAAGGGCCTATACTATTTGTTTGATGAAATAGAGTGATATGTGAAGGTTTAGGGCCTAGGCAATTTTATTTATGAAATAGGGTAATATGTTGTTAAGGTTGGGGGCCTATACTATCTTTTGTCATAGAGTACAACTGAACCTATAAACTTTCACAATTAACTGAACATGTATAGTTTGCCTTTCTATTTGGATATTGCTTGCAATCATCTATAGTTATTTTTGTTTTTTTTGTTTAGTCAAATTAATAACCCTTTGTTTCAATGTTTAGTATCATAACTTCAACTGGCATAAACCCTTTCAGTTTGTTAGCCAAGAAAACTTTGCCCTTCCTTTATATATGTGCCGATGAATCATGTTGTGCCAGCTCCATACCTTGTTATGTTAGCGAGATCCTAGTGTAATTAGGAGTTTTACTTCCTAGTATATTAGGATTCTATTTATTTCCTTTTTTTTATATAGATATTATGTAATTAGGACTTTAGCTTATTTCCTAGTATAACCCTGCTAGGGTTTGTAACCTTGTATTATAAATACTTCATTTTGGAGAATGAAATATATCTGAAAATATTCTACCCACTTTGTTTGACATGGTATCAAAGCCAACTTTTCTGGTAACTTGTGTGTTGTGCTCACTCGTGTTCTAGCCTCATATTTTTTTTCCTACCTATGCCCTGTGTGCCCTCTTGGGTTTGTGTGTTGTGTCGCTGTGTTCGTGCCATTCATGTTTTCGTGCATCTGCCGTATTTGTGTGTTTGTTATGCTCCGATGTGTACTCTGCTGTGTTCGTGCCTCTTCTCTGTTCGTGCCTATCTTCGTGCATCTGCCATATCTGTGCCTCTATTGTGTTCAGTTGTATACTCTGCCGTAATCTATTGAGTTTCTATTGCAATCATGGGTGATAACTCCATTGTTGGTGCTGTTATTGCTTCTTCTGCAAAATTGTGTGGTTCTGACTCTATTCCAAGTCCTGGCTCCAATACTTGGATAATTGAGACTGGTGCTTTTGATCATATGACTTATGATGCTAAATTTTTTGATGAGTTGTCTAGTAACACCCGTAACCCATACATAACTAGTGCTAATGGCTTGCCCTGTCCAATTCCTGGCGAGGGCACAATCTCTCTCACTCCTACTCTGTCTTTGTCTCGTGCATTATTAGTTCCCAATATCCATTGTAACTTGTTATCTATTGGTCGATTACTGATACACTTAATGCTGCTACTACTTTCTATCCTACACATTGCTCTTTTCAGGATCTCAAGACTCACGAGACTATTGGGCATGGTAAATGGATAAGGGGGGGTTATATTATTTGACATTGCCTTCTGCACCAGTTCGTGATCGTGTTATTAATCCTGTTCAAAGTTGTGGTGTCAAAGACAAACAACAAATTTGGTTATAGCATCGTCGCTTGGGACACATGTGATTTGGCTACCTTAAACGTTTGTTTCCATCTTTATTCCGCTCTTGTGATGAGTCCAGTTTTTAAGTGTGAAACATGTATTTTGGCCAAGAGTCATCGTGTTGTGTTTCCTTTGAGTGACAGGTAAAGCTGCAAAGCATTTTGATTTAGTACATTCGAATGTATGGGGACCTGCTCGTGTGACTTCTAATGGCTTCCGTTGGTTTGTTACATTTATTGATGACTGCACTCGCTTAACATGGGTGTATTTGATAAAGAATAAACATGATGTTGCTTCTATCCTTCCTGAATTTTGTGCCATGGTGTCTACTCAGTTTCATGTTCGAGTCAAAGTGTTTCGAACTGATAACAGAGGTGAATATGTGAATAATACAATGACCTATTTCTTCCGTGATCAAGGCATTATCCACCAAACTATTACTCCATTAACTCATCAGCAAAATGGTGTGTCTGAATGCAAGAATCGTCAGTTACTTGAAGTTGCCTGCTCCTTTCTATTGGACATGTCTGTTCCCAATCACCTTTGGGGCCATGGTGTTTTAGCTGCGGCCTATTTGATTAATCGTACTCCTAATTGGTTTCTTGATTTCAAGACTCCGCTTGATGTGTTGTGTGCCCATACTTCTCCGGTTTCGGTTTCTAAGTTACCTCCGAAGGTGTTCGGGTGTTGTTTATGTTCATGTCTACTCTCATCAACGGAGTAAACTTGATCCTTGTGCTCTCCACTGCATCTTCATTGGCTATTATAATACTCAGAAGGGTTATAAGTGTTATCACCCTCCTACTCATAAGGTACATGTTACTTTGGATGTCACTTTTCATGAAGAAGTATTGTATTATGTTTCTCCCTCCTCTTCAATTTAGGTGGAGTGGGGGAGTGAATTGAAGAGTGTTTGAGTGGAAGATCCTGGATGTGAAGATGCATGTGAAGGAATTTCTCACGAAATAGAAACGACCAGTCGCGTAGAGAAAACTACCGATCGCGATAGAACCTGCCTAGAAACAACCGGTTGCGCAGAAGGTCACGACCGGTCGCATGCCCCAATGGCTGACAACAATGACTGCTTGGAAGTGACCGGTCGCACAAAAGGTCAAGACCAGTCATAGGTTGTTTTTTTGAGGATTTTTGCTCTACCCTAGAAGAACGTGACAGTGATACTAGTGACTGTTGTGTAGATGAGATCGATACAAAACCCCCATCTGCCCTGCCATTGCCCCAAGTCAAATCATGATACTGAGTCAAGTGAGGTAATGTTTGATGATCTGTCTGTGTCTACTTATCAATTACCCCCATGAACTACTCATGGGAAACCCAAAGTACAATATTCTCCTTATGTACATGCCAAATCTAAATATCTCATTAGCCATTATGTGACAACTCATCGTTTATCTAAGTCAAATGCATCATATTTGTGTCAATTATCTAGTATATGTGTGCCAACTAAGCTGCAAGATGCTTTATCTAACCCCAAATGGACGGATGCCATGAATGTGGAAATGGATGCCTTGAACAAGAATATGACGTGGGATTTAGTTCCTTTGCCATAAGGGAAGAAAGCAGTTTGAGGCAGATGGGTGTTTACTTTGAAGCATAAGGCTGATGGTTCTATTGATCGTTACAAGGCTAGATTGGTAGCCAAGGAGTATACTCAAACATATGGAGTAGATTATCTGGAGACATTTGCCCCAAGTGGCAAAACTCAACACTGTGCATGTGCTTTTATCTCTTGTTGCTAACCACGATTAGCCCTTATTGCAGTTTGATGTCAAAAATGTTTTTCTACATGGTGATCTCCAGGAAGAAATTTATATGGATCTTCCTCCCGGTATTCCTGTGACTTCTAAGGAGGGTGTTGTATGTCGGTTGCGGAAGTCATTGTATGGATTAAAGCAGTCTCCAAGAGCGTGGTTTGGAAGATTTCCTGCATCCATGAAAAAGTTTGGGTATGTGCAAAGTAACTTTGATCATACTTTGTTTCTGAAGCATCATAAAGGTAAATTGACAGCTTTAATTATTTATGTTGATGATTTGATTGTGACTGGAGATGATCATGTAGAAATATAGAGTCTTCAGAAGTATCTGGCTTCCGAGTTCGGGATGAAGTCATTGGGTGATTTAAAGTACTTTCTTGGGATTGAAGTTGCCAGGTCTAAACATGGTATTTTTCTATCCCGAAGAAAGTATGTTTTGGATTTACTTGCAGAGATTGAGATGTTGGATTGTAAACCGATTGATACCCTCAGTGAACAAAATCATAAGTTGGGGTTATATCTTGATCAAGTTCCAACTCAATAAAGAACGTTACCAACGACTTGTGGGGAAATTGATTTATTTAGCTCATACCCGTCGGACATTGCATATGCTGTAAGTATGGTGAGTTAGTTTATGCACTCTTCTAGTGTAGATCATATGGGGGCTGTGACTCGTATTTTAAGGTATCTAAAAGTAGCTCCTGGCAAGGGATTGTTGTTTTCCAAATATGGTCATACAGATGTGGAAGGGTATACCTGATGCTGATTGGGCTGGTTCACTCCTGATAGGTGTTCTACGTCTGGGTATTTCATGTTTGTTGGTGGTAAACTTGTTACTTGGAGAAGTAAGAAAAAAAAGTGGTGTCTCGATCTAGTGCCGAGGTCGAGTATCGTGGGATGACTCACGGCGTATGTGAGTTACTATGGTTGAGGAGATTGTTGAGAGATCTTGGTTTTGAGCCACATAAGCCCATGGATTTATATTGTGACAATAAGGATGCAATTGCAATTGCACATAACCCGGTGCAACATGATCGTACAAAGAGAAGTTGGATGCGAAGATTGTTTCTTTCCCGTTCATCAACTCTGAGTATCAGTTAGCCGATGTCCTTACAAAAGCTATCTCTTCCAGTATCTTCCTCAACTCGCTTGACAAGTTGAGCATGTGCGACATCTTTGCTCCAACTTGAGGGGGAGTGAGATCCTAGTGTAATTAGGAGATTTACTTCCTAGTACATTATGATTTTATTTATTTCCTTTTTTTATATAGATATTATGTAATTATGATTTTAGCTTATTTCCTAGTATAACTCTGCTAGGGTTTGTAACATTGTATTATAAATACCTCCTTTCGGAGAATAAAATATATCTGAAAATATTCTACCCACTTTGTTTGACAGTGTCCAACATATTAGATATTAGAATGCTACTAGGATCAGTTGTGCGTGCGCCCCAGCTGATCTTAGGCATACCATTTTAGCATCTATATTTTAATAGGGAGATTCACTTTTAAACCCAATATAGGAGTCCAAATTATAAAAAATAAAAAAAAACATATATGAAATGGATTTTAGAAACACACCCAAAGCCATTTACAATATAACAAAAAAGCTTTTAACTTCTTTTAAATTACAAAACTGCCATTGATATCTTAAAACAAACTCAATCTCAAAACCTCATAAAAAAGCCCAAAACACTCAATAGGGCATCAAAGTAATTTAATAATCAAAATTAAATTCAATAGAGTCAGCTATCATTTTTTGGGTTTTTTTTTTGTGTGTTTATAGAAATTAAATGGTGTATGGTTTATTTATAATTTTAGTGCTAAGAATGGATATATGACTAAATATCTCTTTTTAATATCTATCTATGTTTTAATACCATACATAAACGATCTCCGAGCTCAATGAATCATTTTTTCTCCTAACCTTGTCATGTGGTTTGACCTTGGAATCCTAAAAAACTTCACATTCGTGCTCACATAAATTTGGTGGCATGCGTAGCTGGCAAGCTTCTGCGGGGGAAAGCTGGGGCAAATATGTTTCACTCTCAAAGAGGCAAAGGCCAAAATCATGCATATGGCCAAACGCGTTTATAGCTGAAAATTTTATCTATTTAGGGAACTGAGAGTTTGTTGACTTATAAAGTATGTGTTTAGGAAGAAAAAAAACACATAATGAAATCATAAAACGCGTTTTGAGTTTACGTGAGCACGAATGTGACATGCGCATGAAAAAACGTGTAATTACGCAACCAAAAATTAATTCACTAATCAGAAAAAAGAATTAGTAAAATTTTAAAAAGAATTTTGAGTTGTCCACAAGCAATTCTTCGATGCCCATAGAAATGGCCCAAGCAATGGTCAGGCCGAACTCACAAAGGGGGCAGGCTGGCCTATCAGTCCTTCAGCCCAGAAGTTGCAAAAGGATGATTTTGATAGCAGCTGGACTGTAAAATAATCCAAATTCATGAACTTATATTCATAGCAAATGTGACATTGTCGCATCAATCCAAAAATTGATGTCACTAACGTTACTAAATTGTACATGAATCCAAATTCTGATCCTCCCTTGTTTCTTCATGATCATGACTGTAACCCGCTCTAAACCAATTTCTAGTGCTATTCATTCTATCAATGAATTTAACTACCCAAAGAATAAGAACATGATGAGAATTTCCAAACTTCAACAAAGCATGCATTCTGCAACAAATGGTAAAGCTTGATGAATGATCTCCTGCTCCATAAGGATTATGAAAGTGACCATGCAACGTCATGAGTACCAGTCATCGTGCAATTCAACTCCTCATTGACTTCACGTCAAATGTAAACTAACCAGCAGTGCCTAAAAGATTGTGACGCAAGAATCGGATCCAATCCCATCATCTCAAGGGGTGACGATCTAACTTGCAAGAGAAACATGCAGAGGAAAGCACATTCAAACGTCTCAGAGTTATCACTAAACTTAAAACAATTGAGCAGCACTAGCAAAAGCAAAAGTATATATAGGAAGGTCTGTAATCACTAAGCCAATGCAACTGTGAAACAACGATACAAGAGAAAATCTTCCTCAATATCCAAATGCCACAGTAAAAATGTTATTGTTGTAGATGCCAAAAACGCAACTCAAAAATCCATTAACTAGTAGTGAACTATGAAATAAGAACCTAACATATTCAAATCATATTCATATTTTAGCAATATCCCCGCAGTATTGCTTCAAATTCTTCGATGCAAATCTTCCCTTGACGACCAACCTCTGTTGCCCATCAAGTGATCCACTTGTCCCCAGTTCAGCCAGCAAGAACGCCATAAGGTGATCGGGCTGCCTATCACTACACCAAATTGAAGCTTTTACGACTTGATATTTACGGCACGCTTTTTTGCGTATTGTTAATAATTGATATTTACGGCATATAACAAAGCACGTTTTAAAAAATAGTAAAGCGTGACGTACTAATATTTATGGCATATGAAAACACACTTTTTAAAAAAAAGGTAATTTTTGTGTAAGCGTGATTTTATATACGCCGTAAATGCAAAATTTTTATACATATTACGACGTATGACTGAGAATGTCGTAATTTGTATTTCAATTTTTTTTTTTTTTGCCCGAAAACTCCCGATATATTTGCAATCCGCTAGAAACATAATTTCCCTCGTTTTATTTTTCATTCAATGTTCTCTTCACTTCTCTCTCCATCTCTCTCTCTCTCTCTCTCTCACAAGTTCTAGATTCTCTCTCACAATTTCTGGATTCTCTCTCTGCGTGTCTTTAATCAAGAGCTCCAGTTCCTCATTCGTGAGAAGACCATTGCTGAATCCCTATTGCTTCAGAGCTGAATTCTCAGTGACATTCCAAAGGTGCGATTCTCTAAAGCCCTAACCCCCAATGCTTGATTATGAGTTTTCTTGTAGCTTTAAGTTGATTTGGATTCTAGATTTGCTTATCTTGATTTTATTGGGGTTATTTTTGTAGATTCTATGTGAAGTTTGATTATATTTGATTGAATTTGGTTTCCATTTGCATGTATGATTTGA
The DNA here is from genome assembly GCA_018703695.1 of Prunus fruticosa. Lineage (NCBI taxonomy): Eukaryota > Viridiplantae > Streptophyta > Magnoliopsida > Rosales > Rosaceae > Prunus > Prunus fruticosa. Next base: position 14,596,789 of record CM031921.1, read on the forward strand.
TTGTATTGAATCTAGATTTTATGCGTATTTCTAATTTAATTTTGATTGAATTCAATCGAAATCAGCCTAGGTTAGGGTTTGTTGAGTTTTATAAAGCATAGAATTGGACTTCAGCGTAGGATTAGTTATGGGTATATGATTAGTACGATTAGAGCTCTGTAGTATTATGGCACTGGTAGGTACTGTGGGAACTCTGGTTTTGGGAGGATTTGAATTTTCTTTTCTTCACACCCTTTCTATCTCCATTATAATTTATAGCCACAACGTACAGACTAAAACTAAACCAGAAAAGGTAGTTGATAAGATGGCTTCTCTCACACAAGCTTCTACTGCTCTTTCAACCTCCTTCAAGCCCACCTTTCTATCTGCAGATTAATGGCAACAGAAGCTGATATTCCAGAAGCTATATCTGTCATGGTAGGGTATTCTAGAATCTTAATCACTCTTAACTCAAATAGCTTACTCTGTTTTTTCTGTAATCTCATGATCTTTGTATGATAGAATTATATCTTATCTTATAATTATGCATTATTGTATAATTTGAGTTTTTAATGAGACGAGAGAGTAAGCTTGAGTTGAACATTCTTGCTCAAATTGACTTTTTGATATCCTATTTCAAATGGGTCTTCTCTCTGCTATATCACTCCCCCTCTGTGATTTTTGGATATTATTTCAAATTTCTACAATATAGGCTTAGATTGGTTTCAATATTAATTCCAACTTGTTTTCTCTGATTTTAGTTCAATTTGCGATGGATTTAGGGTAATTTTGACTGGGTTAGGTTTCTCTCTTAGATAAAGGGTTAGGGATCCATGAGTGTTCAGCTTTGTTCTGTTGGGTACTTGTTCATTTTCTGGATTTTTCTTGGAAAGAGGACTTTGTTCTCGTTCTATGAATTGCATATATGTTTATTACTCTACTGTCTAATATACTGCATCAGCATGTTACTGATACTGAGCTTTTGTCTCTATGTCGATTCATTCTGTATTTCTTCAAAGTATTATTTTCTATTGGATTAAAGCCTGTGGAATGCATGATTGTCAATTGTTGGTAAATCCTACTGGGTTTCTATTTGGTCTTTACAAAGAGTGTGCTGCTCCTTATTAAATCAAAGTTTTATGTATTGGGATCTTTACTGTTGGAATTTGGGTTTACTTGCCAATGGCACAATAACACTCTATCAAGTTAAAGGAAGCTCTTACTTTATCAATTTATTTGGATCATTATTCTTAGTTACTGTACTTTAGATATTTTATACTACTTTCTTTACTCGTTGTCAATTTTTTTGGATCATTATTCTTAGTTTCTGTACTTGGTGGTTTTCTTTTTCTCAAGGCTAAGACAGGACGCACTGTGAATGGAAAAAACACAACATGACTGCTGAAGTAAGCTAATAATTTTAATGTTTTTTTTTTATTTTCTTTAAATGTTCATTGATGATCATATCTCATATAATCATTTTAAAGTGCTCAAAACAGGGTTCCAAGCTAGCTAAAAAACAACATGCAGCTGTTCTTGCTGCAGCTATTCTACGAGTAAGGCAAAGGAGGGCTATAAGAATATCCGATGGAGTTCCTGACTCTTCAGATACCATGCTACCCATTAGTGAAGGAGTTTTTAATCCTACTACATAAGGAATTAATGTGTCATCCAAAGGGAAAGGCAAGGTTGGTGAAGAAAACAGGAAACCTAGGGGTCGAGTACAATTGCAATATCTTAGCAAAGGAAAGAAGCTCCTAGTTGAATTCAATCCTCGAGGCCAGCCACATGGGAAAATGCAGCTAAGTTTGCTTCTCTCCTTGGTGCCACAGCAAGGGAGTTGGTGCCTATAACATTAGAGAATTGGAAAGAAATTTCTGAAGACTTCAAGCGTCAGTTGTGGGAGTGCGCTCACGTAATTTCAATTAGCTATGTTTTCTTTCTGTTTTTGTTGTCTAAATTAGCTATGTTTCTGTTTCTAATAATTTCAATTTTTCCGTTTTAGAATAAATTTATTGTTGATGAGTGTCATAAGAAGTATGCATTACAAAAGATGGCAGAGCTTTGGTGAGATCATAGATGTAAATTACTAAAAGAAGTGCGGAAACGAGGAGAGCTTGTTGGTATTCAATGCGCTGCAAGGCAACTGAAGCCTGATAATATAAAGAGTATGGAAGAATGGCAAAGTTTCATAAGGAAACGTACTGGGGTTCTCAAAGTTTCTTGATTGAGGTAACCATCATATTAATTTGTAATGAGGTTTTTCCTTTGGCAAATTACAATGGTTAAGTTGCTAAAATGAGTTTTCAAACAAAATGCAGGTGGTAGATCAAGTGTCAGTTTCATTCTTGTTAGATTATGTCTACTGCCAGTGCTGTCATGAGGTTTTTGCATAGGTTACGTTGTAGGTTTGGCAGCACTATTATGAGTGAATGAGTTGGAGGCTGTGTGTAAGTTAATTGTAAATTTGGCTGCACTATTATGTGTTTCTTTAATACTTTATAGAGTTTGTATTTGGAATTAATTATGATTAGTATAGTTTTCAATGAAATGGTTCTTTCTTAATGGTTCTTTCTTTCAAGTTTTGTTGCAATACTACTTTTCGTTTTGTGAAATTTTGTATCCAGGGAAGTAATTAATAGATGATATAAGTATATTGTAAATATGAAACAGGAGTAGGCAGGGAAGAAATAGATGATATAAGTATGTTGCCCTTCAAGTGATCCACTTGTCCCCAGTTCAGCCAGCAAGAACGCCATAAGGTGATCGGGCTACCTATGCAACCTGTAATTTTAAGGTAGAAAGGTTTTAGATTGAATAAGCATTTTAATCTTTGTAACTAAGTGGATAGAAACAAACAGTAGATTCGGGAAATAAATCGAGGAATATGACAAATAATCCTTTCATTTTGCTGCTGTTAGGCCCTTCGTTTAAATAAAAGGATAAAAACGATGGTTTTGGTTTTTCAGACAAGGGAACTGAAACATACTGCTTGCACTCATCCATGAAATTCACAAGAATAGTTTTCTTTGTGCCCTCACGAAGTACTTGTGGAGGCCTCAAAACTGTTGAATTGGTATAAAACTTTAATAGTTTTGATTGATTAACAAAACAAAACAAAACCTTTTTTTGTAAGAAACGTATGCAGAGGAGAAAGAACTCAGAGAGAATGAGAATGTTCAGTATATTTTCATTATCAAAAAACACAGAGGAATTACATGACTATATTCCTCTTCTCAGTCAAAATTTAGATCCTATTTTTTTAGGGAGCAAGGACTCATCTCCAGCCATACAGACCATAGGAGGCTACGATCTTTCCACTTGGAGAAAGATCGGATGACACAATACAATCTAAATGGGATAAGAATAACAGCTGTGTAGGTTTCTAAAAACAGAAATAAAACCAGCTGTCACACATTTAAACTAACGGCTATTTCTAAAAAGGCAAATTCTTCATCTCTTCAATTTCTTCATTCTCTTCACTTCCAATCTGCAGGTTGATTTAAGCTTAGTATGCAGCTTATTTCTCAACAGCCTCTCCTAAGCTGCTTACTGGCTTAACTCCAAGACCTCAATCTCCATTGATTAAATCTGTCCTTTGGCAAAGCCTTTGTAAAAATGTCTGCAAGTTGTAAAAACTAATTTAATACTAAATGGGTAATAAAGGTATTTCATTTAACTAATTAAACTAAAAAATGTAACAGTTGTCAGTTTTGGGTATTTTTTGGGTGTGTTATATACATTGAATGGTATAGGGTTTCTTTATAGAACTATGTCTAGAATTGGGTATTTAACTAATTTTCTATTTATTTTACTACCCTCTCTTACCTCACATTCTTAACCTATTCTTAACACACTGCTCCCTTACTCTCAAATGCAGTCGTCGCCCATTTTTCTCGATCTACTTTCTCTTCTCCATTACTCATCATCTTCTTCCTCTCACCTTCTCTCAGACCTCATCTATTTTTCGGGGTAAAGCAGACTTCATATTCTCTCTCTCTCTCTCTCTCTCAAATGCACAAGAAATGCAAGACTTAGATGAAAGTATTTTGGTGGAGCAGTAAGATTTTTTTTCATGTTGAAGTGTAATTGAATATTTTGGATGCAATTACCATATTCTTTTATGGATTGTTTTTTAATATATTATGTGTTAGTTTTGTTAATTTGAAAATTTATGAAATTCGGATCGGATTATCGGATATAGGTAGATTTGCTCCATATATGGTGATTTCTCTCAAGTAAATTTTCTTGAGTGCTGCTATTTCCACTCACCTGTCCTATTTTCCCACCACATTATCTTTAAACTTTTAAAGACAAATTTAACCTTATTGTAAAATGACTGACGAGAACGATTTTGGCAAAAAGGTAAGGAAATTCTATTTGAACAGAATTTCTTAGATCCTTACGATTACTTAAAGCATTGAGAGATGAGTATTTGTTGGACTGATTTTTTTCCTTAGACAAATTAAAATTTTGAAAACCTGGGGATGAATCAACAATTCTACGATTTGGTTGGTGGGGGATATTTTGCATGAAGATGTGATGAAGAGTGTGAAATACATGGTGGAATATTTAAAGAAGAACATGGTCTTGCTGTACCAGGAGAAGTTTGATTCAAGAGATGGTGTGGTTTCCATTGAGGCGGAGAGAGATGGAAAATAAGATACAACAAAAATGAGAGAGATGTGTGGGCCGTCTGAGAGAAAGAGAGAAGGCATGAGCAAAGAGGATAAAAGGAGAGAGGAAATGAGGTAATAATTAAAAGGGTATTTTAGGAATATTGGTGGGTGGAAAAATAGGATTGTGTTTTGTAAAATTTATATGATGGGTGGAAAGATAAGGTGGGTGGGAAAATAGGACAAGTAGGTGGAAATAGCAACACTCATTTTCTTTCTAGTTTTTTGTTTATCTCTTTTTGGGTGCTGATATGAGAATCTAGGTTTATCTTATTTAATTTCTTTCTTCGATTTTGGGCATGAAATTTGTTGTTTGTGGGTGAGTTTATGAATGAATCTTGAGTTCTATTTCTTTGAGAATTTTGTTATGCCCAATATTTTGATATCAATTAAATTTGCTTTGATTTGATTTCGGTTAATTTGTTAGCATCTTTGTTTTTGTTCACTGAATCTGATTGTATGCAGTTTTGAAATGGGAAGATGAAGATGTTAGAGAAATTGGAGGAAGAAAGCAGATCTGGATATTGGACGATGATATTGTCAGGACTTAAGGAGGGACCTTGTTGCAAATTTTGTGAGGTGTATTGCAAATCAATAAAATACAGAGATACTTAGAGTTGTACAAAATAATTATTGTAACAAAATTTATTTATTTTTGGTATATGAGTTTTTTTTCATTTTTATAAAAGTTTGCCTTTTAGCCACGTTTAGAGAAATTTGTGTCCATATTGAATAAAAAAGTATTATTTTCATATTCTCAAAGAGCTACTGTCAAGAGGTGGAGTTTTGGTGGGGCCATCTACTCTATAAGCACAAATGCTTTATTTTGTGCTCTAAAATATCTATCATGAAGTAATAAATTTGTGCTTTATAATCAATGAAAACTCCTATAAAGAGCATTGATAACTTTAAAGTGGCTGCAGTGTGGCCAGCTTTATAGAGCACGAATATCCGTGTTATTTAACATAAAGAGCACGGATGGAATTCATGCTTTTAACCCAGTTTTTTAGTAGTACATCTTTGAAAAAATTCTCTGGAAATTGAGTATATATATATTTTTCTTCTAACTGCCTTAGTATTTAGTATATCTTAGGGCATTTTATGTTACCACTTTGTTTACCCTTTTTAATATTTATATATGTTGATGATAAAGTAAAATTCCTCATTAACCTTTTAACCATTTAATGGCTTTGAGATTAACTTTCTTGGTTGAAACCATTTTATCCTTTAATTTTTATTATTTTATATTCATGTGCATGACAATTTAACATATTAATTGAAGATGTTCACTCTTTCGAGAAGAAGAGTTAAATGTCTTAATGCACCTTTGTAATTGTGAGCATTTTATTCACGGATAGGAGCATCTTCAAAGAAAATGTCAAGTCCTATGTGGCACTTTTAAAGGATAAAAATAACGTATGAAATTTATTCCTACCGAACTGCTATAGTCTACATGGAATGGCATGTCAAAATTGTAGTCAAGTCCTAGAGACGTGTTTTTATTATTTTATTATTTCTTTGCCCATCTGGTTGTGGCTTTATCCTTTCATTTAATACTTATCTATAATTTTTTCTTCTTGTTATTGTTTCATGTATATGCTGTCATTATTATTTTTCTTTTAAAATCTTTTCCTTTTTTATCGTCACTTGACACTACAATATTATTGATTTTTTGACAGTTGAAAATTTATGTTGATCTTTTTTATGTTCTTTTAATCAACCAACCAACGTGGAGATGGATGATATTTTGTTGTTGTTGTTGTTGTTTTGTTTAATTATATTTATGTTACATTGTATAATTAATTTATAATATTTTAACTTGATTAATGAATTACTCTTAATAGTAAAATATAAAAATACATTCATTTAAGAAAGTAATAAATAAATGAGCACTAATATAATAAAATAATATTTTAATTTGACATATTCGGATGAGTTGTAAAATTATGCAAGATGTTAAATTGTGAGATCAGCCATTAAATTTATATTTTGTATTTTGTATTTAACATATTCTTTGGAGATGCTTTAAGCTAACGATGTGTGATTTTTATGGCCTATGAGGTTTACCAAATACGGAGTCAGCGGATATTGGTAGCATTAATATTCAGAAAATTACGTGCTAGCAAAAATTGAAACCTTTATAAAAACCTAGAATAATTTGTTGCTTTATGGGTAGAACGGTCCAATTTGGTTAAATATAATTTTCTTCATATTTATATAATCAAGGAAATTAAATTAGTCATTGCTGACCGACCGTTGGTGTTTCCTTTTAGGCTCCTCTTAACCACCTTTTTCCCACTAATTTGAATGACTAAACTGACACCAGCCGGCGGAGTCAGGAATCGTACCACAAGGGGTAGTAGTGTAAAAGTCTGAATAAAAATTTAGGATGGAAAAAAATATTGAAAATTAAATCATAGTACTTTCATTCATAATTCATAATGGAAACAACATTACAAACTATAATTGTCCACGACGAGGTTTCATATTTTGAAAATGTAGCATTATAACTTCATTTTCAATACAAGTAAAAATATCTCTCTCAATATAAACAAGCAAAATAATCAAAATAAATATGAATTGGGTTTCAATTAAGAATTCTACATATACCCGAACCCGATGGTGATTTTCTCTTAAAAAACCGTTCCATAATAATTATACATATACAAAATAATCAAAATAAATACTCACAATATAAACAAACCATCAACATAATCAAAATAATTATGAATTGAATTTCAATTAAATTAAATATATTCTACATATACAAAATAATGAAAATAAAAACTCACAATATAAACAAAATATCAATATAATCAGAATTGGATTTCAATTAAATTAAATATATTCTACATATACAAAATAATGAAAATAAAAACTCACAATCCATTACTTCAGTCTACTATTTGTTTGTTTACAGATTATAAATAGATCCAAAGAATGTCAGTTCATGACAGATTGGGAAGTAGCATGGCAAACACAATTTGGCTGGTTTCGTAGGGTTATGATATCATCGGCTGCAAAAGATTCCTCAAAATAGCCATAACTTCTTCTTAAGGCTAAATTACTTTCGTAAAAAATGTACACATCATTAGGGGGATTGAGTTGGAGGAGAAAACAAAAAAAAAATTGGGGGTTTTAGAGAAGAATCGGGTCTAGAAGCAGTGGCTAGCTAGAGGAGGATAGGCTGGCCCTTTTTTAATTTTTTTTTAATTTCAGACCTGGCCCAAAACGACGTAGTTTTGGCCAGGTCATTTAAAAAAATTCCCTTTGACAAAACGACGTCGTTTTGCCCAGGTTGTTTAAAAAAAAAAACAGTCTCACGCAGCTTTCTTCTCCAGGTTGCAAGCCCTTTGTTCTTTCAGCCATTTCATCGACCACTTGGTGTGCAACTCCAAGAGGTCGCACCAGCAGCTCCAAGGGGCCTCTAAGCTTATTTCCATGGCTTCCAAGAGGTCGTGCGACCCCACTGACCCCACTGTGGCTCCGCCCTTGACTGACACTACCAAAATTAAGAAAAGCCAACCAAATCCTTACATCACAATCTTCTTTTTATTTATTTTTTTACTTTTTATTTTATTTTTTGGTTGTACTGGTGCGTAGGGTCCAACAACAAAAAAAGAAAAAAAGTAAGAAGTAATGGTGGGTAGGGTATATATGGCATAATAAGCATGGCCAACCGACCGACACTTTGTTTTTTGTTTATTTGTATTTTTTCTATAATTTGGTGAAAATAATATTAATTGAATAGTAAATGCGTGGGCAAGCCTTCCAAGCATTGGAGTTTATTCGCAACTTGCACCGAGTCGTCTCTCCTCCTCCTCCAATGTAGATTATAGCCAAAATATGAGCACCAAGGTATAGTATTTATTTTTATTTGTAGCTCGCTGCTCTCGGTCTCTTTTGCGCAGCTCTCTCTGTCATGTAGCTCTCTCTCTCTGACGCAGTGCTCTTCCTGCCCTGAGCGGTGTGTGTTCATTGAAGCTCAACTCCATCATTCACCTCTAAAAGGTACTGTTCATCATCATTTTCTTAGTTTGAATTTGGTTTAGGGTTTATGGGTTTCTATGAAATTGTTTTAGGTGTTTCTTAGAAATTGGTTTAGGGTTTAGGAGATTCTCTGAAATTGGTTTACAGTTTAGGGTTTCTCTGAAATTGGTTTAGGGGTGACTCTGAATATGGTTTAGGGTTTATGGGTTTCTATGAAATTGGTTTAGGGGTTTCTTCGAAATTGGTTTAGGGTTTAGAGGATTTTTTGAAATTGGTTTATAGTTTAGGGATTTCTCTGAAATTGGTTTAGGAGTTTTTCTGAAATTGGTTTAGGGTTTAGGGGTTTATCTGAAATTGTCTGATTATGATGATTCCTTGTTTGAAACAGTGAATGGGTTTGTTCTTTGTGGATTGATTCTTGCATTTGATTTTGCATTCACTTGATTGCTATTGTTTTGCTGTTGTATTGCTGTTTTCTTGCTGCTCTATTGCTATTTTAGTGGTGTTGTATTCGCATTGATAGTGCTGTTGTATTGCTAGTTTATTATGGTTTTATTCCCGTTCCATTGTGGTTTTAATGGTTTTGGCAATTTATGCAATTGGATTATGTGTTTCTTTGTTGTTTTGTTTCATCTAAAGAAGGGAAATTGTAGGTTTTCATTTCTAGTCTCTACATTAGCCACATGAATCTTTATAGTTTGTTTTGCAGTTGCAGTGACTTTTGTTGGAAATTTAATATTAACTAATATTTATTTTCCTATTTTAATGGAAATTAATAGAGTTCATTGGACAATGGTGTCCTTTGTCAAGTTTTAGGAAGAGGTACCAAAGCACCTGTTTATTCAATGGATGCATTAGTTGGTTTTTTATATTGGGACATACCCTTTTGGAAAGGGTTCTTTAGTATCTATAAATACAGTAGTCTTTCTGCAATTAAAATAAGGGAATTGATTTAGTCACTGTTTATCTATTTGAATACAAAGAGGGTTTCCTACATAATCTGGTTCAAAGAGTCGTGAATTGTAGTGCTTCTTTTACAACGACAGGAGTCGTCCCATAAGCACTTGTGTAGGGCGTAATTCGTCTTAAGGTCAGAGTGTCCAACACTGCCTCGACTCAATTATTCAAGTTCTTCTAATCCATATTATGTGATTTTTCATTTTGTATGTTTGTAAGCATGTGTTAATTTTGAAGCATGAATTGAATGATTATTTCTGAATTTTTGTGTGACTAAAATGATTATTTCTGAATTTATGTGAATTGAATGATTATTTCTGAATTTCTTTTTTATGTCTGTAGTTGATCAATTCATAATTGTATATCATTTTGTACCTCTCTAGCTTATGATTTGGTTATGTTATTGAGTTAAACGTGTGCTTTTAATCCCTTTTTCTGTTTGTCATTCAGTTTATTGGGCCTTAGGTAGCAAGAGATCACATTTCATGCAATCCATGCATGTTTTGGGCTGTTTGGCACAAGAGGAATGTAAGCTTAAAGACAGACCCAATTTGGGTCACACTCCTTATCAGTCCAATTTCGTGGGTCATCTTGCAGGCCTCATTTCAGCAACCTACACAGCTGTGATGAAGAGACATCCTTCATAGAAGTTGTTTCAATTGGTGTCTGTTATAACATATCAAAATTTCAGCCCAATTGGATAAAACTGGAGCCCTTAGCACGTGAAACACTCAACCAGGTTCACAGAAAGTCATTGTTGGCTGCTGTCACATTTATTATGGCCACATCCCTGGAGCCATGTGCTACACTTAACAACAGCCACACATGGGAGACAAATCAGCTTGGGCAGCTGGAGCAGCTAGCATGTATTGGGCAGTCAGCTAGCATGTATTGGGCAGTCAACTAGCATTTATTGGGCAGACTTGGCAGTTGGGCAGCAGTTGAGTGAGTTGTGCTTCACCAGCCTAGGGGATGACGAATTTCCACTCTATAAATAGAGAACTCCAAGACATTCATCAAACACACACAGAATTCACTCCAGCCATCCTCCACACTTCCATCATTCCATCATTCCATCAACACATCCAGAAATCATCCCCAATACTCTAAACTCCCCAAATCACCAAAATAGCTCAGAAAGCCTCCTTTCCATTTCCCTACGAATTTCCTCTTTCTCAGCCATCATCACTCACCCAATCTCATCCCAAATCACCTCCATATCCTTCATACATCCTTCTAGACGTGGAGAAACTCTTGGAGAAGCATTGGACACCACAAGAACTTAGAAAAGGGTTTCCTTTACTCTTATGGCTTTCATTATGTTTTCCCATTTCTGTTTTAGTTTCTCTTCCATTATGAGTAGCTAAATCCATAACTAGGGCTTCGATGTAACCTAACATGAATATTCTGGGTTTATAAGTTTGGAGTTTCAAGTTTGATCCATGATTCATGTTCTTATTCATTATGCTTAAGTTAACATGCTTGTTTGAATGATTGATCACCATTAGAACTTGTTTGTTAACTATCTTGGTTTGAATTAAGAGTAGACACCATGCTTTAATTCGAATTGAACTATGAATAGGAAGAGTATGTATGGACATTCGACAACAGGGATTAGATACATGCTTGGTTGTTTAAATTGTTCTTCTTTGCTTAATGGGTTCCTAATGCTTAATTTTAGGTTAGACAACAAATGATCAAATTAGGGAATTAGGAACACAAGGTTAGGACCAAACACCATGGCCTAATCATACTTTAGCTAGAATCAATCTTTGAATCTGAATTAGACTTGTTACTTGACTCCTTATAACCCAGAGTTGAATTGTTATGGTGATTCGAATGCCCTAGTCTCCAAATCCGTTTTCCAGCCCTGCAAAATCACTCTTTGTTACACTTGTTTATTTGCTTTCATTTGCAATTTCAGTTTGCTCACTTCCTTTCACAATCACAATCACTCTCACTTTAATTTCTATTTTAGACCTAACTTCCTAACTTCTTGAATTCGGTAATCTACGTACATAACTAATTTGAACTTCTAAGTCTTCGTGGGTACAGACCTCGTACTTGTCTTGCTATACTACTAATTGCCCCGTACAATTGCGAGTTAACATAATATTAACAGCAATTGTACGGGGCAATTAGTAGTATAGCAAGACAAGTACGAGGTCGTACCCACGAAGACTGAGAAGTTCAAATTAGTTATGTACGTATATTACCGAATTCAAGAAGTTAGGAAGTTAGGTCTAAAATAGAAATTAAAGTGAGAGTGATTGTGATTGTGAAAGGAAGTGAGCAAACTGAAATTGCAAATGAAAGCAAATAAACAAGTGTAACAAAGAGTGATTTTGCAGGGCTGGAAAACGGATTTGGAGACTAGGGCATTCGAATCACCATAACAATTCAACTCTGGGTTATAAGGAGTCAAGTAACAAGTCTAATTCAGATTCAAAGATTGATTCTAGCTAAAGTATGATTAGGCCATGGTGTTTGGTCCTAACCTTGTGTTCCTAATTCCCTAATTTGATCATTTGTTGTCTAACCTAAAATTAAGCATTAGGAACCCATTAAGCAAAGAAGAACAATTTAAACAACCAAGCATGTATCTAATCCCTGTTGTCGAATGTCCATACATACTCTTCCTATTCATAGTTCAATTCAAATTAAAGCATGGTGTCTACTCTTAATTCAAACCAAGATAGTTAACAAACAAGTTCTAATGGTGATCAATCATTCAAACAAGCATGTTAACTTAAGCATAATGAATAAGAACATGAATCATGGATCAAACTTGAAACTCCAAACTTATAAACCCAGAATATTCATGTTAGGTTACATCGAAGCCCTAGTTATGGATTTAGCTACTCATAATGGAAGAGAAACTAAAACAGAAATGGGAAAACATAATGAAAGCCATAAGAGTAAAGGAAACCCTTTTCTGAAGTTCTTGTGGTGTCCAATGCTTCTCCAAGAGTTTCTCCACGTCTAGAAGGATGTATGAAGGATATGGAGGTGATTTGGGATGAGATTGGGTGAGTGATGATGGCTGAGAAAGAGGAAATTCGTAGGGAAATGGAAAGGAGGCTTTCTGGAGCTATTTTGGTGATTTGGGGCAGTTTAGAGTATTGGGGATGATTTCTGGATGTGTTGATGGAATGATGGAATGATGGAAGTGTGGAGGATGGCTGGAGTGAATTCTGTGTGTGTTTGATGAATGTCTTGGAGTTCTCTATTTATAGAGTGGAAATTCGTCATCCCTAGGCTGGTGAAGCACAACTCACTCAACTGCTGCCCAACTGCCAAGTCTGCCCAATAAATGCTAGTTGACTGCCCAATACATGCTAGCTGACTGCCCAATACATGCTAGCTGCTCCAGCTGCCCAAGCTGATTTGTCTCCCATGTGTGGCTGTTGTTAAGTGTAGCACATGGCTCCAGGGATGTGGCCATAATAAATGTGACAGCAGCCAACAATGACTTTCTGTGAACCTGGTTGAGTGTTTCACGTGCTAAGGGCTCCAGTTTTATCCAATTGGGCTGAAATTTTGATATGTTATAACAGACACCAATTGAAACAACTTCTATGAAGGATGTCTCTTCATCACAGCTGTGTAGGTTGCTGAAATGAGGCCTGCAAGATGACCCACGAAATTGGACTGATAAGGAGTGTGACCCAAATTGGGTCTGTCTTTAAGCTTACATTCCTCTTGTGCCAAACAGCCCAAAACATGCATGGATTGCATGAAATGTGATCTCTTGCTACCTAAGGCCCAATAAACTGAATGACAAACAGAAAAAGGGATTAAAAGCACACGTTTAACTCAATAACATAACCAAATCATAAGCTAGAGAGGTACAAAATGATATACAATTATGAATTGATCAAATACCCCAGACCTAGATTTTGCTAGTCCTCGAGCAAAACAATACAAAACAAAGTTAAAAAAAAAATAATAATAATAAGTTAACTAAACCACTTCCGCAGGTAACTCGATTGCATTGAGCATATGCAACAAGCCTTTAAACCTCTAGGCATCCCTAGTAGGAGGAGTTGTGTCTCCTGAGGGTTTAACAGAAACGATACCCACAAACGCTTTATTACTCTACAAAACAAAGTGATTAGTAAAACTTTGAAATCAACTAATGAAAATGAAAGAAAACTTTTGTCATACCTCCAATACATTGAGTTGCCAAGATAGGTGATCAATCAGTGTGTAAAGTGGAAGCTATAGCTCAAAGGCACACGGCTTCAAAGCAAGCACACTCAAACCTTGAACAGAGAACATGCTTCGACACTAATTCTTACAGATAACACTCAATCACTCAGAACCTATGGTTTAATTCTCTCAAGAAAGCATAAGTGAGTGTAAGAAATAGAAGCACAAGTTTAGGTTAGATCTCAAGAAAGGAATCAAATACTAAGAATAGAGATACACACATACTTACAGCAACCATGAATACATCCTCAAAGATCAGCTAGGTCTTTTACAAGGTTGTAATGAAAGGCTAAGGTTAGGGGAAATGGAAGGAAGGAAAAACAAGTAACTTAAGAACATACCAAGGTTGCATTCTTCTTTGATCTGCTAGGTATCATTGGTTTAGAATGGCATGGCTGCAAACTTCATGGTATCACCTGGCATAGACTTTATTTTTCACACTTAGATCAAATCGAAACACTTTCTCTTTATCTTTCTTATTTGCTGATTTGATCGCTTCTTCTTTAACTTCATTGCACAGATGCATACCAATTTTTATTTAGGTACATGGCAGCAACTTCCTTGCCTCAAACTTGATCTTGGCACACCTTGGTATATTTATAAGCTAGGGTATGGCTGCAATGGTTAAATATCTCAGATTGAGATACAAACGTAGGGAAAATGATGAGGGTGATAGAAGAAGAAGGCTTGAAGTGTTTGGCTACAAGAGAGCTAATGGAACACACAAAGGGGTAGAGTGAAAAGAAAGCACAAAGAATGGTTATGCACACATAGCCTAGCATCACTTCAATGAGTTCATTCATGGGTGAGAGCAAGCACATGATATCTACAAAAGAGATAAATCATCCTTAGTATTCAATCAAAATGGAATAATGAGATCATTTAGAGTGAAATGAAGAAAATGAGTAGAGATGAGAAGTAGAAACACTTTAAACCCTCTCAAGAAAGCAATTAGGCTCGATATAGCTCACTAGGGTAGTCTCCACTATTCTCCTTCAAGAATTTGAGCATGGTACTTTAGCCACCAGAATTCTAAGAGCAAAAGCTTTGTGAAGTGCACAATTCTGATATGAAAACCTCAAATAGCAACTCCATAGTATTGATTGTATGGCATTCTAAAAAATATAAAAATATAAAAAAAAATATAAAAAAAAAGTGACAAGAGAATGAAAATTGAAAACACAAATGGATGAGAAAATTGAAATTGAAAATTGAAAACCTCCCCCCCCCAGACCTGAATTGAGCATTGTCCTCAATGTTAAAGCAAAGTGAAGATGATTTAGAACATGCAAAAGAAAAGGGGAAAAGATAAGAAGAAGGTTAAGAGAAACTCCCCCTTGATGCAATTAGGTCGACCGCTACCAAGCACCTCTCTTCTTGAACACATGGGTTGCCTCCCAAGAAGCGCCTTAGTTAATGTCTTGGCAAGACATTATGTAATCAGCTAAGTTGATGGTACAAAGGGAAGTTGATCCACCACATGGCCTGCTTGAATGCCTTCTGAAATTCCCTCATAGAATGGCTTTAAACGTTGTCCATTTACTTTGAAAGTTGAGCCATCTTTAGGGTTTTGAATTTCCACAGCTCCATAGGGAAAAACATTGACCACGGTGAATGGCCCAAGCCACCTAGACTTCAATTTTCCTGGAAAGAGACGCAAACGTGAGTTAAACAAAAGAACTGACATACCTTTGGAGAACTCTTTCCGTTGAATGTTTCTGTCATGGTAACTCTTGGTTCGTTCTTTGTAAAGCTTTGCATTCTCATAAGACTCATGTCTAATTTCTTCCAATTCATTGAGCTGAAACTTTCTAACCTGGCCAGCCTTGTCCATATCAAAATTTAACTTCTTGATGGCCCAAAAAGCATTGTGTTCAAGCTCCATTGGTAGGTGGCATGCTTTCCCAAACACAAGACGATAAGGGCTCATTCCGATGGGAGTCTTATATGCAGTTCTATAAGCCCATAATGAGTCATTGAGCTTGGCAGCCCAATCCTTCCTTGTACTGTTTACAACCTTCTCCAGGATGTGCTTAATTTCCCTATTGCTTATTTCCACTTGGCCAGAAGTTTGAGGATGATATGGTGTAGAGACTCGATGGGTGATGTTGTACTTTCTCATGAGTGCTTCAAATGGCTTGTTACAGAAGTGGCTGCCTCCATCACTAATGACAGCCCTTGGAGTACCAAACCTTGTGAAAATATTATCCTTCAAGAACTTTAGCACCACCTTATGATCATTGGTTTTGGTGGCTATGGCTTCCACCCATTTAGACACATAATCAACAGCAACAAGTATGTAAGTATAACCAAAGGAGGATGGGAATGGTCCCATGAAATCAATACCCCACACATCGAAGAGCTCCACAACAAGTATGTTATTCAATGGCATTTCGTTCCTACGACTTATGTTCCCCATCCTTTGGCACCTATCACACTTAACACAAAAATTAAACGCATCTTTGAATAGAGTGGGCCAAAAGAAACCAGATTGCAGAATTTTAAGTGCTGTTTTCTTAGCTCCAAAGTGACCTCCACAAGCCAATTCGTGGCTATGCCTAAGTATGCTTTCTTGCTCTTCTTCCTGGAACACATCTTCTGAATGAGTTGATCGGGCAATGCTTGAATAAGAAAGGTTCATCCCAGACATAATGTTTCACCATGGAAAGGAACTTCTTCTTGTCCTGAGAAGTTAGATCATTTCTAAGAACATCACAAGCAAGATAATTAACAAAATCAGCATACCATGGCTCTTTGAATTGGGCAGCATATAGTTGTTCATCAGGGAAAGTCTCATTCAAGGGTACCACAGCTGCTCCTTTTTCATCAACCACAATTCTGCTCAAATGATCAGCTACCACATTTTCACATCCCTTCTTATCTCGAATCTCCAAATCGAATTCTTGCAGCAAGAGAATCCATCTAATCAAGCGTGGTTTGGCATCCTTCTTAGTGAGCAAGTATCTAAGAGCTGCATGGTCAGAATAAACAATTACTTTAGAACCAACAAGGTAAGAACGAAATTTTTCTAAAGCAAAAACCACAGCAAGCAACTCCTTCTCTGTTGTGTAGTAGTTGATTTGAGCATCATTCAAGGTCCGGCTAGCATAATGAATCACATGGGGTAGCTTGTTCTTCTTTTGACCTAAAACTGCACCAATAGCAAAGTCAGAGGCATCACACATTATTTCAAATGGTAAAGACCAATCCGGAGCTATGATAATAGGGGCTGAAGTTAGCTCCCTCTTCAAGGTAGTAAAAGCTTCTAGACAAGCTTCATTAAACTCAAAAACAGCATCCTTAGCAAGGAGATTACACAATGGCCTTGTAATGCTTGAGAAATTTTTGATGAACCTTCTATAGAATCCAGCATGACCTAGAAAGCTTCTAACTCCTTTAAGAGAGGTAGGGGGTGGAAGATTTGAGATGAGATCAATCTTGGCTCTATCCACTTCAATTCCCTTGCTTGAAATCACATGGCCCAGCACAATGCCTTGTCTCACCATGAAGTGACACTTCTCCCAATTCAAAATCAAATTTGTTTCCTGGCATCTTTTAAGCACTAGAGACAAGTGGTGAAGACAATCATCAAAAGAGGAACCAAAAACTGAAAAATCATCCATAAATACCTCAATGAATCGTTCCACCATATCTGAAAAGATTGACATCATGCATCTTTGGAAGGTTGCTGGAGCATTGCACAAACCAAATGGCATCCTTCTATAAGCAAACGTACCGAATGGGCATGTGAATGTGGTTTTCCCTTGGTCCTCCGGAGCAATGGGAATTTGATTATAACCTGAAAAACCATCAAGAAAACAATAGTAAGCATGGCCAGATAAAACGTTCAAGCATTTGATCAATAAAAGGCAAGGGGAAATGATCTTTTCTAGTGGATGTGTTCAACTTCCTGTAATCAATGCAAACTCTCCAACCAGTGACAGTTCGTGTAGGAACTAGCTCATTCTTCTCATTCTTCACAACGGTGATTCCGGACTTCTTTGGAACAACTTGCACAGGGCTCACCCACTTAGAATCTGAAATTGGATAGATGATTCCTACATCAAGTAGCTTTAAAACTTCAGCTCTAACCACCTCTTTCATGTTGGGATTTAGCCTCCTTTGGGCATCACGAGATGGTTTGCTGTCTTCTTCCATTAAAATCCGGTGCATGCACATGCTTGGACTAATTCCTTTGATGTCTGCTATGGTCCACCCAATGGCTGTTTTATGCTCTTTTAGAACTCTAATTAAGCTCTCTTCTTCACGTGAGGGGAGACCTGCAGCAATTATAACAGGGAGAGTTTCGTTAGCACCCAAATATGTATATTTAAGATGATCGGGAAGAGGTTTAAGTTCTAGCTTTGGTGGGATGACAATGGATGGCTCCAATTTCGTGGATGATGGTCCAAGAGGCTCGATTGGTGGCCTAAAGGATGGTGGGTATGGCAGAAACACTTCTAAGGCAGCCACCACTTCTTGGAACTCCGGTTCACAAAGATCTCCCTCTTCTTGTGTTAAGACAGCTTCTAGAGCATCATTAGACTTTCTCTGCAAAATTTTGGAAGAAACCTCATGATCCACAACATCAATTGAAAAGCAAGAATCAAGAGAGATAGAAGGTTGAGATAGAGCATTAAGCATTTTAAATTGAACAGTTTCACCCAAAACAGTCATGGAAAGGGTGCTATCTTTCACTTTGATGATTGTGTCTGAGTGGCCATGAATGGCCTGCCTAGGAGAATGGGATCAACACGATCTCCATTTGGATTGTCTTCCATGTCCATCACTACAAAATCAGCAGGGAGAATTAGTGTATTAACTTGAACTAGAATATCTTCTACAATACCTTTTGGATATTTTATAGAATGATCAGCTAGTTCAAGTCGCATTGAAGTCTTCTTCATCCCTTCTAAGCCAAGCTCTTGATAAACTGAATATGGCATAACATTGATGCTTGCTCCCAAGTCCAACATGGCTCTTCCAACCTTCTTGCCTCCAATGTTAATGGGAATGTCAAAGCTGCCAGGATCATCTAGTTTTGGTGGAAGCTTCCTTTGCAACACAGCACTTACATTCTGGTCAAGCTTTACTCCTTCATTTGGAGCGAAATTGAGCTTGTGAGTTTTCAAGTCCTTGATGAATTTTCCATATGCAGGAATCTGTTCAATAAGATCAAGCAAAGGCAAATTGATATTAACTTTACTCAAAATATCATAAATCTCTTTAAAAGCCTTATCTTGCTTTGCTTTCTTAAGACGGCCTGGAAATGGAATCTGTGGAACATATGGAGCGGGTGGCACGTATCTATCTTCTTGAAGATGTGGTGGCACAAATTTGTCATCCCTTTTATGCAATTGGACTTGATCGGATTTTTGAGAATCTGATTTGGCCTTAGTAGCAGATTGAGAAGTTTTGAGTTGTTCTCCTTCCGTAGCCATGGTCTCCTCCTCTTCATCTTCTACAATCACAACATCATTTGAAAGATTAGAATCAACTTTATTATCAATGATCTTACCTGATCTGAGCACATGAATGGCCTTGGCTTCTGGGTTCTTTGGATTGATCATAGTTTGGCTTGGCCATTTCCCAGGCTCTCTTTGAGATATTTCAGCTATTTGGCCTATTTGAACTTCTAATTTGGCAATGGCAGCTTGTGTAGTTTGCTGGAAATTAGATTGGTTGATTGCCATCTGCTTAACTATATCCTCCAATGATGATGTTTGTTGTGGCTTTGGGAATGAAGGGGGATTGGCTTGATTCTGAGTATTCCTCCATGAAAAGTTTGGATGATTCCTCCAACCTGGATTATAACTTTGAGAGTATGGATCATTTCTTGGACCTTGGTTGTAGGAATTTACCAACTTAGCTTGCTCTTGCACAAATTCTGGATATCCAGCCCCAAATGGACAAGCTATGGTAGCATGGTCATGAGTTTCGCAGATGCTACACACTTCCTTCGGAGGGTTTCTTGAGTTCAATGCAAGAAGAGCATCTAGCTTTTGTTCCAGTTTTGAAATCTGCACCCTAGAAGCATCATTAGAACCACTAACAACATGTTTACCTCTTGTGTCCGTATGTTGGGTCTCCATTGCTATCTCCTCAAAGAGTTCGTACGTCTCTTCTGGAGTTTTGGTTTTAAAAGAACCACCTGCAAAATTGGTGACTATATTATGACTAGAAGGGGTTAGTCCTTTATAAAACATACGCATTTGAAGCTTCAATGGAATCCCATGATGAGGACATTGGTTGAGCAGCCCATTGAACCTCTCCCATGCTTCACAAAACGACTCGTCATCTTGCTGTGCAAATAACAAGATCTTATCCCTAAGCATGTCAGTCTTTTGCGTGGAGAAGTATTTTTCCAGGAACTTCTTTTGAATGGCAGCCCATGTAGTGAGTGAACCAGGCTTCAAGGAATTCAACCAATATTTTGCCTTATCCTTCAAAGTGTATGGAAACACTCTCATTCGAAGTTGATCTTCTGCCACACCTGTCAAGGGAAAAGAACTCACAACATTAAAAATATCCTTTATATGAGTTAATGGATCTTCATTAGGTAAACCATAAAAGGAAGGCAACATATTAAGATGAGAAGATTTAAGCTCATAATTTCGAGCTACAGTGGGCAGCAAAATGCTTGAAGGAGATGCTGGAATTGTTGGGATATCAAGTTCTCCCATGAACTCATTGGCAGCCATCCCTTCTTCTTGGTCTGAACTTGCTTCCGAATTTGAAAGTGAAGAACCAGGAAGTTCAGCGTGGAGAGCAAGACTTGAAAATGTGGCCAGAGCTTGCTCTTTTGCAGTTGACAACTCTCTTTCTAGACGATTCTGAATTTCAGAGGTCACTCGTCTAGGTTGCAACGATGGTCCTGCTCAAAGATCCTGGAACGTTGAAACGAAGACCTCACTTGTTCAAGTAATGGCCTTTTAGACATAAACTACCTGAAACAGAAAATTAGATTAATTAGAAACACTAAAAAGAATAGGGTAACCTTGGGCACATAACCAGGGAAGAACTTTCGTCAGTCCCCGGCAACGGCGCCAAAATTTGTTGTTAATATTATGTTAACTCGCAATTGTACGGGGCAATTAGTAGTATAGCAAGACAAGTACGAGGTCGTACCCACGAAGACTGAGAAGTTCAAATTAGTTATGTACGTAGATTACCGAATTCAAGAAGTTAGGAAGTTAGGTCTAAAATAGAAATTAAAGTGAGAGTGATTGTGATTGTGAAAGGAAGTGAGCAAACTGAAATTGCAAATGAAAGCAAATAAACAAGTGTAACAAAGAGTGATTTTGCAGGGCTGGAAAACGGATTTGGAGACTAGGGCATTCGAATCACCATAACAATTCAACTCTGGGTTATAAGGAGTCAAGTAACAAGTCTAATTCAGATTCAAAGATTGATTCTAGCTAAAGTATGATTAGGCCATGGTGTTTGGTCCTAACCTTGTGTTCCTAATTCCCTAATTTGATCATTTGTTGTCTAACCTAAAATTAAGCATTAGGAACCCATTAAGCAAAGAAGAACAATTTAAACAACCAAGCATGTATCTAATCCCTGTTGTCGAATGTCCATACATACTCTTCCTATTCATAGTTCAATTCGAATTAAAGCATGGTGTCTACTCTTAATTCAAACCAAGATAGTTAACAAACAAGTTCTAATGGTGATCAATCATTCAAACAAGCATGTTAACTTAAGCATAATGAATAAGAACATGAATCATGGATCAAACTTGAAACTCCAAACTTATAAACCCAGAATATTCATGTTAGGTTACATCGAAGCCCTAGTTATGGATTTAGCTACTCATAATGGAAGAGAAACTAAAACAGAAATGGGAAAACATAATGAAAGCCATAAGAGTAAAGGAAACCCTTTTCTGAAGTTCTTGTGGTGTCCAATGCTTCTCCAAGAGTTTCTCCACGTCTAGAAGGATGTATGAAGGATATGGAGGTGATTTGGGATGAGATTGGGTGAGTGATGATGGCTGAGAAAGAGGAAATTCGTAGGGAAATGGAAAGGAGGCTTTCTGGAGCTATTTTGGTGATTTGGGGCAGTTTAGAGTATTGGGGATGATTTCTGGATGTGTTGATGGAATGATGGAATGATGGAAGTGTGGAGGATGGCTGGAGTGAATTCTGTGTGTGTTTGATGAATGTCTTGGAGTTCTCTATTTATAGAGTGGAAATTCGTCATCCCCTAGGCTGGTGAAGCACAACTCACTCAACTGCTGCCCAACTGCCAAGTCTGCCCAATAAATGCTAGTTGACTGCCCAATACATGCTAGCTGACTGCCCAATACATGCTAGCTGCTCCAGCTGCCCAAGCTGATTTGTCTCCCATGTGTGGCTGTTGTTAAGTGTAGCACATGGCTCCAGGGATGTGGCCATAATAAATGTGACAGCAGCCAACAATGACTTTCTGTGAACCTGGTTGAGTGTTTCACGTGCTAAGGGCTCCAGTTTTATCCAATTGGGCTGAAATTTTGATATGTTATAACAGACACCAATTGAAACAACTTCTATGAAGGATGTCTCTTCATCACAGCTGTGTAGGTTGCTGAAATGAGGCCTGCAAGATGACCCACGAAATTGGACTGATAAGGAGTGTGACCCAAATTGGGTCTGTCTTTAAGCTTACATTCCTCTTGTGCCAAACAGCCCAAAACATGCATGGATTGCATGAAATGTGATCTCTTGCTACCTAAGGCCCAATAAACTGAATGACAAACAGAAAAGGGATTAAAAGCACACGTTTAACTCAATAACATAACCAAATCATAAGCTAGAGAGGTACAAAATGATATACAATTATGAATTGATCAAATACCCCCAGACCTAGATTTTGCTAGTCCTCGAGCAAAACAATACAAAACAAAGTTAAAAAAAAAATAATAATAATAAGTTAACTAAACCACTTCCGCAGGTAACTCGATTGCATTGAGCATATGCAACAAGCCTTTAAACCTCTAGGCATCCCTAGTAGGAGGAGTTGTGTCTCCTGAGGGTTTAACAGAAACGATACCCACAAACGCTTTATTACTCTACAAAACAAAGTGATTAGTAAAACTTTGAAATCAACTAATGAAAATGAAAGAAAACTTTTGTCATACCTCCAATACATTGAGTTGCCAAGATAGGTGATCAATCAGTGTGTAAAGTGGAAGCTATAGCTCAAAGGCACACGGCTTCAAAGCAAGCACACTCAAACCTTGAACAGAGAACATGCTTCGACACTAATTCTTACAGATAACACTCAATCACTCAGAACCTATGGTTTAATTCTCTCAAGAAAGCATAAGTGAGTGTAAGAAATAGAAGCACAAGTTTAGGTTAGATCTCAAGAAAGGAATCAAATACTAAGAATAGAGATACACACATACTTACAGCAACCATGAATACATCCTCAAAGATCAGCTAGGTCTTTTACAAGGTTGTAATGAAAGGCTAAGGTTAGGGGAAATGGAAGGAAGGAAAAACAAGTAACTTAAGAACATACCAAGGTTGCATTCTTCTTTGATCTGCTAGGTATCATTGGTTTAGAATGGCATGGCTGCAAACTTCATGGTATCAGTAGTTTGTACAGAAATAGCCACTTAGACTATACAAGCAGAGTCCATAAATTTTCTTTTGATGTTCCATTTGTATTGTATTTCATTTGTTCTCTTTTTATGACATACATGTATATAAGTATGGTGATGAGTAGATTGTGGGAAGCATTGATGCAGTTGGGCTATTTCTTTTAGGCTTTGCTCTCAAACCGTGTATGAAGTTCATCCTTGGGGCATGAAATCACTTTGACAATTGGGTGGTGTTTGGTTTGCGGATGGAATGTAATCCATATTTAGTAAAATGGAATGTAGATAACAGTGGAGTGTGGAGAGAGTTTGAGAGTAAATAAGAAACTAAAATTGGGTAAAAAATGCAATTGGTAT
This sequence comes from Prunus fruticosa, assembly GCA_018703695.1. Lineage (NCBI taxonomy): Eukaryota > Viridiplantae > Streptophyta > Magnoliopsida > Rosales > Rosaceae > Prunus > Prunus fruticosa. The sequence continues at coordinate 14,620,549 of CM031921.1, forward strand.
TATTTCACATTTTGGGGGATTGACAGTTGATGGGAATGGCCATTTCATTCCACAGTTTAATCCAATAAACCAGACATTGTCTTATACATAGCATAATAAATGAAAGTGATGTATCAAATGGGATTTGTGGCATTTTTTAGGAAGCCTTGAGGAGAGAAAATATAAGAGAAGGAAGTGGGAAAATATAAGAGCAAGCTTTGTGGAGAGAAAATATAAGAGAAGAAAATGGGAAAATATAAGAGCAAGACTTGTGGAGAGAAAATATAAGCCTTGAAGGTACAATGAATTCGTATTCTTCCTGCCATGGGAAAGGGACAAGCCTTGAAGGTACAAGACTTGTGGAGAGAAAATATACCTGATATGAATTCGCATTGCATATCAAGTTATATTGCCCCTGTATTGTTGTTTTATCACTGATACATCTCGTGCCTATTGCCTTGATTTGGCTCTATATTGTGTGTTTATTGCTTTGTTATTGTATATATTTCAACGACTGATATTATTTGTATAATGTTGGTGTGCAGGGAAATATGGTTTCTAAAGTAAAGTTGATGATTGATGAGGATGAAAAGTTCCAGGGAAAGCCGTTGTCCCTTTCCCATACAAAGACCCCTATCAGTACAATTAAGGAGAAATTGAGTCCGCAACAGTTACAAAGGTTCCAAGACAGTTGTTTTGGTCATCTATTACTAATTGAGGACCTTAAGTGTACTGCACAAATTGTCCACGTGTTGTTGTTGAGGAAGGCTAATCCGAAGACAGTTTCCCAAGTGAACGGGATAAAATTCATTGTTGGCATCAATTTTGTGTCATCACGGGGCTAAGGTTTGGAAACCTTCCTTTCATTCTGATTGCAACTAACGAAAACTGCTCATTGAAAAAGAAATACTTTTGCAACAATAAAACTGTCACCCTTTCCGAACTAGAAAAAGCTTTCATCGACTGCGCTAATGAGGAAGATGCCGTAAAGCTTGGATTTCTATATTTTGCTGTTTTTGTGCTGTTGGGTAGTGAAAAAGATGTTAACATTGACATGTGGTATTTGAAATTGTCGGAAAACCTTGAAGAGTTTCAGAAGTATCCATGGGGCGCTGTTTCATATGCAAAGACAAATGCTTCACTTTTGAAGGCACTTTGTGCAGATTACCATAGAGTAAAAGTGCCCCAAAAAACTACAAAAACAAAAAAATCTAAACAAAAATCAAAGACAACAATGGATTTTGGTGTGAGGTGTTTCCAGCATTGGTTACACTGCATGTTGTTGTGCACGAAGAGAATGGCCACATCCCCCGTATACTACAATGGAGGAGCAATACTTTGGGCTCGTTTTCACGAGCTAATGAGCCAAGTATTCGAAAACTGTGAGTTTAGTTATGTTTGTAATGATTATGTTATGCATATGAAAATGATATGTATTTTGTATTTTGTAAACTGTGAGCCAAGTTTCCTGATATGTATTTTGTAAGTGTAAATTGCAGGTTGATGTGCAACTTCTCCGCCCAACTCTAATTGACAAGCAACAACCCTATTGGACTTGGGGTGACAATGATGAAAACACTGAAGAAATTGTTGAATTGTTTGCCAATGAGGCTGAAAAAAATACCAGCACTTCCGTTGAAGAAAAAGATGACGAAGTTGACTAAACAAGTACCCTTCCCTCGTCTTCTAAGGTGAGCATGACCTTTTTGCAATATATAGGAAAATAATAAACTTAATGACGCTGCTATATAATCAATATATAGACAATACGATAGCAATATAGTAGCAATATTTGAGTGATATTTTGCAAGTATTGTAACAGTTGCATTATACATGTATGCAGGATAAACTCTCATCTACCGAGTTACGCACTTTGAAGTGTGAGTTTCAAACCACGAAGACTGAATTGGAAAAGGTAGCCAGTTCAATTGGCTGTGGGTTGTGAGAATGTCTTTTCACAAAGCCTAAATTGCATGAGGGCCCATAGACCTCATATCAGCTCCACAACGGGGCAAACCTTGGCCACCATGGATGGCACTGCAATGACCCTTTACAGGACCTCTTGTGATGATGAGGCGATGAGGAGAGGGAGAGTGTTTGTTGATAATAAGGCTGCGTTGGTGGAGGTAAATGTTTGAGAGAAGGGTGATTGGGAGGGAAGGCAAATGTTTGTGGGATGCTGGTGGAGTTAATCAAAGGAGACAAGGTTAGGAGAAGAAGTTGTGAGGAGATTACCATGTTCAAGTCAGTTGGATCTGCAATTGTGGACATTCTTGCATCACAATTAGTCTATGAAACCTACATAATGCAACAAAATCAGTAATGCTTGCTTACACACAAATCAAATTTTCCTTTCCAACTTTTGAATTCTAGTCTTTGTTCCTCAATATGTACTTTTGAGGACATAACCAGTGAATAAAATGCAACACCAAAACTATGTTTTATTATCATTATTATTATTAGTATACAACAGCAAAAGGAAAATGCATTATGTTGTAAGCCAATCCTAAATTTAGGACAGATGCACCAAGTATATTGAGTTGGGATTATAAAAAGTAGAGCAGCCAGTTGATCCTCAAAGAAAGAAAAATTACATTGCTAAGATAGTATAGCCGTGCGCCTATTGATCAGTGCATATTTACATATCATTTTGTACCCTTCTAACTTATGATTTAGTTATGTTTTTGAGTTAAACTTGTGCTTTTAATAAGTTTTGTGTTTGTTTCAGTGTAATAAGCTTGAGACTCACTAATTGCATTTTGGAGACAAATTAGCTCAAAACGGTGTCTGCAGATCAGTCAACTTCACGGATTGGACTGTACTTACTCAAGAAGAACCAGATAATGAGCCATACATCATTGGAAATATACAGAAGTCTATTTTCTGTAGAATTTTACGGTTCATGATTCCGAGTCGTCTAGAGAAAGTTATACATGTTTTGGTAACTTAAGGTCAAATTCGGCAGCATCTGCGTTACTGGGCCAAAAATCACATTTGAAGGCCTTCCGGATTTTTCCTTGAGTTGGGCTGCATATGCTTGGAAAGATAAGACAAACAGCTTCAAGATCCATATTTTTCCAGAATTTTATGGATGGAAAAACAAGCCCAAAACGAGCACACAAGCTGGCTGCAATGCATTGTCATGCATGACATATGCATGAGGTGTTATTGATTGTGGGGAAGTTAGGTGAAGCATATTCAATTCCTATAATTGAGTGGAATTTTGCAGCAACCAAATTAATTGAAAGATGTTGAAGTGGATGATGCAACACTAAGCCTAAAGACAAGAGGAATTGTTTTCAAATGCAATTGTGTGTTAGGTTAGGTTGGTGAATTAAGTGTTGTGTGTTAGGTGAAGTTAGTGTGGTTAGTGAATTCAATTGTATATTCAGATTTTCATCTCCCCTAAGCCTATAAATAGGGAAGTTCTCTAAGCTTGTAAACACACCCCAAGGGGGGGAGCTCTCAAACACTTCTCTAGAGCTCCCTTCCCTTCTCTCCCTCAAATTCTCTTAGTTTCCCTTTTGTAGTTCTCAATTGTTGTAACAAGATCCTAGTACTATAAATCTCAAGCATTTTTCTTTTCTCTTCTTCTAAATTCTTCAAACACTTCTCCCCTCTCTAAATCTCTCAAACACTTACCTTCCTTTCCCTTCCAAATTCCCCATGTTCTCAACATCTCTCTCTTTCTCTCCAAAAACTCTCCATGTTCTTGAAACAGCTCCCAAACACATTTTCTTCCAAAAGTCTCCAACTCTCTCAAACACTTCTCCATTCTCTAAAGTTCTCAAACACAATTCTCATTCCTTCACCAAATTCTCCAAGTTCTCAAACTCTCTTCCAAAATTCTCCATGTCCCAAACACTTCTCAAACACTTTCTTCTCCCTCCTCAAAGTTCTCAAACACTTCCTTTCTTCCTCAAAGTTCTCTTAGTTTCCTTAATGTTTTCTTAGTTGTAATTTATTTTTCTTATAATGTACATTCTTTCTTCTTGTTTTGTTTCTTTTGTTTCCATTTCTGTTTTGTGTAGGAAAACTGAGTTGGATCATTCAATCACCAATCCCTGTGGAATCGACCTCGCACTTACATATGCTAAACTACCAACGGCTCGTGCACTTGCGAGTATCACAAGTTGAGGATGCAGCTGAATCCATTTTGGTGCAGCTGAATATACACAACACCTATTCTGCTCCGCTCGGGGTAGCCTACTTGTTTGTCTTCATTGCCCTATTGAAATACCATTCGGCTCCTGTCGGGGAGCCTCACTCTCTTGCAGATCTTTCGTCAACCACTAATGTTAGAGTAAGACTCCTGGTAAGGAGTTAGATCTCCCCTCGAACGGTACTTCAATAAAGCGAAAGAAACCGTAGACAAACAAGACCAAGGGCTGTCCGAGCGAAGCGAGTCGGAGTCTTTATGTCCTCTACTACCCCCTCCCCAACCCCAGACTGAGCTATCCAGCTTCGTTTTGTTCCACGAGGGCTGCCCTCCTCTCCGTTTCACCTCCCCTGATGCATGTCGAGATAAAAGAGGCGTATAGGGTCAATATACCTGGGAACTATTTTTTAAATAAAATTCGCCAATTTTTCATTTATCGATAAGAGTAGTTTGTAGCATTATCCATTACTATTAGGCCATTACCCGAGTCGCTATTGTCCCCTTTTGATTTTTTTACTTTTTCTGAGTTATTACTCGTACAAAGAATTAAGAATTTTCACGTTTGATATTCGTATTAAACACGTACGTACGTATTTTTCTATAATACATCCATTTTCAATACATGGCCTGAAGGCTCGTTAAAATACACTTTTTTAATAAGTAAACGTGCAATACTTGTATTGTACACATATGTACATATTTTTCATGTTTAATACATGTGTTTTTTACAAAAAATTTAATAATACACACAAAATTCATGTATTATACACATGATTTTTCACATATTATTGAAAATAAATAATATATGTTAAAAAATTTAAATAAATTATATTAAAATATTATATAGTGGCCGAACTTTTCATATTTTATTAGTAATTTTTACATTCCATGTGAAATTTCTCTCTTATATATATGCTTTGGATATTTTGAAACTAGCAAATTAATATCTATAAAGTATAAAATAATGCAACTATAAGGGTAAATATTTCTTAAATTGTTTTATAAAAAAAACGTATAGCCACTCAGCTATACCGTTTAAATATAATGTGTTGAAAGAGTATAATTCGTGTGATTATACCACGTTTAAAAATATCTGCAAATGCATGAATCTATTGAGGTATAGATTTTATAAGTACGTACTAGGTCGATTCCACGAGGAACTGTCGGCTACTACAAATTCTAATTTGGGTATGCAAAGAACACTTATTTAACACAACACAAATGCAAGATACAAATTGGAAACTAAAAACAAGTAAAGAAAGGTAAAAAGAAATTAAACAAAACAAGACACCAAAGATAAACACAAATTTCACGTTTCGACCTTTGTTCAGTTTTTGACCTATAACTTTCCAACCGTTAGTCCAAATTTCACGTTCTTTATACGGTTGGATTCAGCACGGAAAAAGGAAGGACACAAAGTGGACCAAAATGAAAAAAGAAAAGCTACTAGTCGCATGAACAGTGGCGACCGGTCGTTTTTAGGCAGATTCGTTTCTTTGTTTTCCAGTTTCGACATCTGTCCAATTCTTTATACGGTTGGATTCGGCATAGAAAAAAGAAAAACTCAACGCAAACCAAATGTAAAAAACAATTATAGAAATAAGCAAAATTCAGTAAAGAAAACACACAATGTTTCAAACAACACAAACACACAAAAAATTGGGGGGGCGGGGGGGGGGGGGGGGGTTTTGATTTGGTTCAAGTGATCTAATTCTAATGTTTGAAAGTAATCGAACTCTAAATGTAACAAGAATGAGATGAAAATCAAAGTGTGAAAATGATATGTAACAAACACTAGGGTTTCGGAATCCACCCTAAACAATCCTACCCATGTTCATGGACACTCAAGTGATGAATTCTAAATGTGTTGATGAAGATGTTCGCAATCAAGATCGGGTCTAGTGGCTCAAGATGCATTGATTCTCTCTAGTATAAGTAGAGTGCATGGCTAGTGCTACAATACTTGTGCCTTCCCTATAATCAATCTAGGTGTGCTTAGTACTTCAATTTGATTGCAAGAAAAACCCATTAATTTCAAAGAGAATATAAACATCACAAGAACCCTAATAGTATGATGTTTACATTAGGCATCAAAGAAACCAATTCACATGGATGATTCTTACTTCATCCATTTGTTGCTTAGGAAGATATGATGGTACATATAATCCCAACAACCTCAAGAGGCATGCTTTCAAAGGTGATCAATCAAAGAAAAACATACATCAAGGATAGATTATTTTAGTGAATGGGAATTCATCAACAATATCTAGAAATTCATACACTCAAGCATCAAAACAATAGAGTATTCATGTTTAGGGCTTCAACATAAGCCCTAGCTATGGAGTTTAGTTCCTCATACTTATTTCAAACACAAATTCAAAATAAAACTAGAAAGAGTTTACAGATTTTGTGAAAGTGATGGAAGCTCAAGGTCTTTAATGGTGGAAATCTTCTTCCACTTCTTGCTTGCGTGCACCTTGTCTTCCTTCTCTAGCTCTCTAGCTCCCAAAATCTCTACAAAATTGAATAATGATTCCAAAAATAGCTGATGCACATTCATTATCTTTTGCCCATCCTTCTCTCTCCTCCTTTCCAACTCACCCATCAATAACATAATCATTCTTTTCTTTAGTCATGATGGCTTTTTGGTTTTTGTCTTCACAAAGATGCTCTTTGTCTCAGAAAATTGTACTTCATCAAAGTAAATTCTTGTTACCAAATGGTATGGTAACAAGAAGAATCAAGATGACATCATGGAGGTAAAAATTGGCCTAAGACAAATCTCTAGAGCTGTGGTAACATGCTGGATCAATTGGATAAGTTATACTTCTTCAATGGAACTCAAATTCGGATATGTTGTAGTCAACATCCATTGGAACAAGTTTCGTGAAGATATTCACTTCATCAGAGCACCGGAGCATGCTAATCCAAGGCCAAGAAGTTGACCTACGAAAATGAACAAAAACAGAATTTATAACAAATAATGCATTTTTAGCTAATTTTCATTCTAACCAGGGTAAAGTCTATGAAAACACAAAAAAGAAGTACAAAGCTATAAAAATTCAAGAACTAACTCAAAATATTGGATGAATAACATGATAAATCATGTGTAAAAATGAACCCAACAGGCGGGCCTTCTTTTAAAAAATAAATAAATAGCATAGCCGAGAGGCTATACTAGGTTTTTTATTTTATAAAAAAAAATATTATAGCCGTTCAGCTTTACTAAGGTCTTCTTTATTATTATTTTTTAAATAAATAGTATAAATTTGGGGCTATACTATTTATAATATACTGGGATCCTTTTATATATATATATAAAGATATTTCTCCACTTTTTCGTTTATCGATAAGAGTAGTTTAGAACATTATACATTACTCTAAGGCTATTACCTGAGTCTCTATTGTTTCATTTTGATTTGTTTACTTTTCCAGAGTTATTACCCTTATAAAGAATTAAGCATTTTCATGTTTAATATTCGTATATTCTATTTATAATATATCGGGATCTTTTTGATATATATATATTTCGCCAATTTTTCGTTTATCGATAAGAGTAGTTTGGAACATTACCCATTATTATTAGGTCATTATCTAGTCTCTATTATCCCCTTTTGATATTTTTACTTTTCCAGAGTTATTACTCATATCGTATAAAGAATTAAGCATTTTCACTTTTGATATTTGTATTAAACATGTACGTACATATTTTTCTATGTTACATCTGTTTTAGTACACGTTGTAAAGACTTGGGTAAAATACACGTTTAAAAAAAGCAAACATGCAATATTCTTATATTAAAATATTATATAATTTATTTATTGGCAACTTAAACATGTTACTTATTAAATGACGAGCGGGAAAAATTGTGGAACTTGGGGATGAGATTCCCGAGTTTAATTTTTGTCAACAGAGTCATCATTACGCAATTCCAATTGAGCATGAATTTCTTTTCACTGTAATTTCTATCATTTACACAATTGGACATATATAAATCCAAATAATGAAATTATTAATTGCCCAAAATTTAAACGATGGAAATCTAAATTCGGAGGGTAACCCTCATAAACCAAACATGGGCTTATTTAAGAAGCTCAAGGGCTGTTTGGTATTGGATTTGAATCCAATTTTATAAACTCAAAAATATATTTTAAGTTAAAAGACAGAAAAACCCGTTTGGTTGGCATACTTTTAAAAACTCAAATCCAAAATAAACTAAAAAACAAAATTAGAAAATAGAAAAAGTCTGTATTATTTGAATTTTTTTTCTACTCGTCTCATCGCTTGAGCGACGCTTGCTCTGATCTTCTTCTGGTCGAGCTCAAGCTTGAAGCCTCCATAGCAGAAGCTTGAAACTCTCTCTCCATCTCTCTCTTCGTCCCTCTCTCTCATCAGTAACTATTAAGACTGGGCATCTGAGCACCGCCCTCGCTGCCTCCTCTCGTCTTTGCGATTCCGTCAGTTGAAGTCTCGACGTCACACGCCACCAACAGGCGCGCACCATTGGCTCGTCGTGAGATGGAGTTGCTCATCTCCGATCTCTACATTCGGGTAATTTTTAGTTCCCTACACTTATTGTCCTACTTGATCATCTGAGCTTCATTTTGAAGAAACCCCAAAATTGGTATTCATAATTTTTTCTACTTTGAGAATTATGTTCAAGGTCCAGAGGGGTGATCAAAGCAAATATGCATGTAGGCTTCTCCAGATTTGGATTTCGTTGAGACAGAAGACCCTCTTCAAATATGTGAGAGTGAGGGAGAGAGATTTGGATTTATAGAAGTAAATAAGAAAATTGACGAGAGAGCTTCTCTCATTCTCTTTCATTCCCAGAAAAAATCCAGGGCAAAGGCAAAAAACAAGCAATCTATAAATAAACTGATGGCTTCAATGTTAACAGAAGTAAGAAACGATATAACTCAAAGTTCGATGACATGCCAATGTTTTAAGTGAATAGATTATTACAACGGTTGAGATTATTATAGACTAAAATGCTATTTACAAAGAGATTCTATGTCAAAACAAGCTTGCCTAATTACGCAATCTAATGGTTTCTCTGGTGGTGTGGTGACAAGGTGCGAGATTGCAAACATGTATTTGTTTAGGCAATAGCTAAATATAAATACCACATCAACATGCTTTTTTTGTTTTTTTAACACCGAAGACATGCATATATACTTGTTTGGTTTCATCAGCACACTTTCTTCAATCCTTCTCCAGTATAAAGGGGTCATTTAATATCATACAATAATAATTAGCTTACAAGAGGATTGAGCACATACCCAACGAACAACACTGTTCTAGTAACTTCGTCTCTGATCAAGAACATAAATGGATGATCAGCCACATAAATGGATGTCCATATAATTTCGTCCCTATATATATATATATATAGTTTAAGACCACCTGTATGTAAAAACTAAGAAAAGCATCCAAGTAGCTAGACTAAATGTGACAAAATCTACGCACCTCTTTTATGAAGTTCTTCACACAAACTAGGGCAAACGAGGTTTTGATAAGAAAAAGAATTAAATAATATATCAACGATGAAAGTTAAAAACTTTCATAAACGTTTCTAGCTTGTTTGTAATTGATAATCTCCGCCAAAACTTAAGACTCCCTTGAAACCACCTCAAATTGAAGAGGGATGTAAACACTGGCTGACACAGATAATTAAATATATAAAAGTCCTAACTGAATGAATCAGATTTTTAATACAAAGAAAAATAAACAAAAAGAGGACATATTTATTAATACTAGTCTAGTATAATCAGCCTTGAAGAGGATTGAGCAGCTGCCCAATGAACAACACCGCTCCAGTCATTTCCTCTCTGATCAAAAACAGGAATGGGTGATCTGCCACAAAGTCTATCTTCTTCCTAGGCTCCAATGCTGCCAATGAGAAGCTCGCACTGGTGACTGTAACAGCGGCAGCTTCCGTTCCCTCTTCATTAACTTCGATGACGGCTTTCTGGAGCATTTTGGAAACAGAAAGGTCCTGACCCGGAGGCGCTTCCACCATCTCTGTCAATTTGAAAGGAAGCTTCAAACCTAACTGCTCGAGAATGCCCCAAACTTCAAACCAAGAAGTAATCTTAAACTTCGGGATTTTGACGATACCCACTTCATCTTTGAAATATGGAATATGGCGATCTAAGAAGCCTGGCTCAGAACAAACTCTCTCAACCAGAGCTGGCAGACCATCTTTTTCATCTGGAAGAAACAAGCACATGCAAAAACGCCTCTTCTCATCGTATGCTTGTTTGTATGGAAGTTTTAAGACTTTGAAGCCGTCAAAGGGACGTATAAACTGCCTCTTGTAGATAGTCATGAAGGGTGCCTCTACTTTTGATCTCCCATTGAGAAGGTGGAAGACATAGTCCTTTGTTTTTTAGTACAGAAACGGGTCATCATCCCAAGTTCCTTTGAAGTATAATGCATTTGCTAAGATGACCCTTGTTGAGCTGTCAACTGCCCGAGGAGGAAGAACCTCTCTAATAACGCCCTTAGTCTCCTTTTCAGCCCATGAGTTGACTTCAGCTCTTGCTTCTTCAGCCTTGTTCTGGAAATCGACATGCCTTTGAGCCGCCTTGTAAAAAGTATCCACCACCTCTTTGAAAGAGAGCTTGAGAGGGAGAGACGTGTCGACCCAACCGCCATTCGCAAAGGACAGGCAGGGACCCCCGCTGGGGGAGCCGTCGGCAAACACCAGAGGGAGGAGATTGGAGGCGAGGGAGTTGAGTTCTCCGGTGGACGTGGACTTTAGGGAAGAGAGCAACTCGTCTTGGATTGGACCCTTTGTGCTAGCTGCAATCATGCTCAACACAACATGGATAGACATCGGCGAGCACACCATGTTCTGCCCCTTGGCTTCAGCCAGAAACAGGTGCCTCGTCATTCTTAGGCCCACGTCAGTTTGGTTGCGTACTGATTCTTTGAGGTCCATTGTTGTTGGAACCACAGAGGCTCTGTGCTTAGAGTTTTGATGTTGTTGTAATGGTGGTTGTGAATGGAGGTGGAATGAGAAGGGGGCTTTTATACAGCCTTAAAAAGAAAACCCTCGGCCTTCTCTACAATATCTTTTACTTGTGGAACAAGATTACTCTGCTGCCAAGCCAAGCAATCCTAAATTGTCCAAAAAAATCCTCATGAAATCAGGTAACTAATATAAGCCATAATTTGGAACGAAGAATATGAAGCCATAATTTGGAAATTCTATGAGAGATGTATGGACCATTAATAGAACAATAAATCAAGGTTATAAAAGGAATGTGGAGACGGTAGAAATCTAAAGAATGTGCTCTTAAGTCAACAAGTGAATTTAAATAGACATATTTAGTCATATACCCATTCTTCGCATTAATAATATAGATAAATCCTACACCATTTAATTTCTATAAACAAACTATAAAAAAAACCCAAAAAATGACAACTGGCCCTATTAAATTTAATTTTGATTATTAAATTACTTTGATGAGTGTTTTTGATTTTTTTATGAGGTTTTGGGGTTGAGTTTGTTTTAAGAAATCAATGGCAGTTTTGTAATTTAAAAGAAGTTAAAAGCCTTTTTGTTATGTTGTAAATGGGCTTTTGGTGTATTTCTAAAGTCCATTTCATATAGGATTTTTTTATATAATAATTTTTACTCATATATTGGGTTTAATAGGTGAATCTCCCATTTAAATATTCCCACCTCCTCCTATATTAGAGATTTCATTGTATTCTTTTGTGGGTCAGCAATATTCATATTCTGTTTTCTGAAAAAAGTATTTTCTTAGTTCATTATGTTTTCAATGTATTGCAGTTCCAATTTGTGACGTTTGGCACAACATATATAGTATTGGACTATATCTAGACATGATTTTTTGTTCTCTTTGGCGATGGTTAGAGAGTGGTGATGGTATTTTATTATAAAAAGCAAGTGGGGCCTAATATACTTCTTCATTTTAAAGTAGGCAATATTGTCTTGTTGTTGAAGAGTGTATGTATATTTTCCCTTAGAGCATGAGAATGCTAATGTATTAAAAGCAAGTGAGGTTTGCCTGCTCATTTACCTCTTCCCTCAGAGATGCTTTGCATTTCCATATTCGTCTCATTGGTTTATTTAAAGTTTTGGTTCCTCTGAGTCCAGGAAAATAAAGAACAAAATCCACTCCTCTTGTGGGGTTTTGTTCTCTACGTACAAGCCCAATTTACAATGTGATTTTATAAGATTGGGCTGGCTTGGTTTACACAGTAATTTATGTGGAGCTATATATGTGCCCAGCCCAAATTTTGAATATTTCAAAACAAACCTATAAAAATTTAACTTTCATGGTTTAAATATATATATAATTTTTTTTTTTTAAACAACAAAACAAAAGGACAAATCGAGCCATGGCTGGGAATAGTTTTATCCTTTGATTGGCTTCCACAACAGCTTCTGTGTAGGCAAACCATATATAATATTAGCTTTGGGTGAATTGAGCAAATCTTAGGGTGCATCTTCTTCGATTGGGCTGGTTTTGAGCTTCCAGCTAAGCCGACTCCCATTTGTACCAGGCACATAATGCTGCAAAGGTGAAAGGTACTCAAGAAGAGTGCAGGAGGGCTTTTAAAGAATCACTAGCCCAATTTTACTTGTTTCTTTTTAAAATAAAATAAAAATTAATACACAACTAAATCTGAGACCAATAAGCATAATCTCTGATACTCAATTGTTGCAGAAGAAGAGTGTATGATTTATTATAAACAAGATATTAATATATCCAAAAACTATTGATTCCTGATACTCACTATTGAAGACATTTTACATATTACATCAATATTGTCTTGAACTTAATTAACCATTTTTAGTATGTTCAAATATAAAGTTTGATAATTGTTTGATATGGAATATTTCATTTTGATCCACACAATTTCCTTTTTTTTTCTTCCTATTTTCGATTTCCCTAGCTCTTCTGTTTTGTAATGTCTTCAAGACAAAAACAGAAGACAAAGATCTTTCAGTAGATTTAAAATTAAGAACAAAGACTAACAAAGTACAGTTTCTTTTCTACTCATGAGTAACTCAAGGACTGTAATCCATTAACATCTCAAAAGATTTAAAAACTTTTGCTGATGATCACTTTGTTTCCCAGCTTTTTGATTAGCCAAAAATACATATGCTTTTATCGGAATCCGCTTTGTGACTTCCTAATCATCAAAGATAACATGCATAATCTTGCAAAGGTGAAAGCTACTGGCGGCTAGAAGAAGGAGAAAAAATGAAAGGGCTAGAAGTTCTCTTTTGTATGGTATTAGTTAGGTATATATTTGATAGCTTCTGAGTGGGTTTTTATTTGTTTTTTCTTTCATGAAGTCTTAAGTTCATTTTAAAAATAAATATAAAAAAAAAACTTAAATATATAATACGAGGCATGCCCACTAAGCAAAGGGTTATTGATTTGGCAATAGGATCTCATATGGTGGTAATATAGTCATCAATTTTGACATATATTGTCCCACATGTTAAGGCAAGGTCGTTACTTTTCCATTCTCAGGGTTGGCCTAAACCTTTTTTCATCTTTGTTTTTAGTAGAGTTTTGTGGTTTCCTAATCTCCATGACAGCTTGCATCTCAATTACAATAAAATGGGGATAGTTATTAGAGAATTTCCAAAATATGAAAGAAGAGGTGCAATCTCACTAAGAACATGAATAAATAGGAAAGCACCAAGTTGAAATTTTAGGAAGTTCGTTATTATTTAGTGGAAATTGTCTTTGATGAATATTTAGTACACCAGTTAGCTAGTGTACCGGGAATATACAAAAATTCCTCCGAATCGAATCCTTCCTAATAATATTCATTACATGTCAATGTTGTCAATGTTGTCAACGTTATCCATGTAATCAGAATGTCTATAATGAGGTGCTATATATGCATGGGGCTGGAAAGTGACCAAATACCTTTCAACTATAGTCTCACAGTTTAACTAATCAAATGCGGTTCATTAATGTTTCTCATGGGTGAGTTTGTTGCTTGGTTGGATTTTTCTTTTTTTATGTATAAAACAAAGACACATCTAAGCACAATAAAAAAGAGTCAATGTACAAGTTCATAGTTCAGTGACAAGAGCATTTATCTGCAAATAGCACCTCCCCTTTCAAACTTCGAACAAAAACAAAAAAACAACAAAAAAGAGTTTCATCCAAATTGAATTTCGCACGGATTTGCAATACGATGAAATTAATGAGTCTCTCTCTCTAACAAATACAAACATTTGGGGCACTAATTTTCAAATTTTATTCTGTGCCTCCAGCTCATCAGTGTTATGATATTAATTTCTTGGACTCCATTTCAGTCTGTCTTCTTCACATTCACTAATTAGGTTGCCATCATTTTTTCTCTTCTAACCAAATGACTGAAACAGACGCACCCGCCAATGATATCCATTGAAAACAAAACAAACTCATTCTAAAACCAAGCCGCCAATGATATCCTTTAATGGCTTCCCTCCCAGGAAAAAAGATGGACTTACTTAGGAGCATTGGCAGCTACAACTACAAACTGCTACGTGTTGCATTGACAGTCAATTAATTGTTGGTCCATTTTGGATTCAACTGTCTCGTGCCCAGCCATCCAACTGATCATATTAAATTTCGTTTGAACTATCTTAATCTGAAAATAATTTGGACCAACTATAGTACATGTATGATTTGTCAATCTCATCAATCAATCAAAAATAAGATTACTTTGGAGGGACCATTAATTATGCTAACGTGTCGTGAAATGTGATTTTAACAATACAAAAATTAAAAAGATTTAGACGAGCATCTTTACACATACGAATTAGGTCATCGAGCTAACATCATGGAAAAATTCAATATCTTATGCTTAATAATTTGAGGCCTTTGTATCTGGAAATGGATCAAATACAGACACCTTACCTTGCTGGTCTTTTTGGCATTTATGTCAACTGTGGCAACAAAAGCAGAAGGCAGATATATTGAGGAACACAAACATGTTTTGCTCTGCCTTGTGGGATGACCTAACTGAAATGATTGCTCATGAAAGGCTAATTATAGTGCCCTTACTTACGCCACCCTCCCTCCCTCTGGTTAGACTTTAGATAGGTCTTTGTCTTCCACTAGGAGCTATATTTAATGTTCTTGCTACGCACAAATTAAGTAAATAAACGTATTTAATTATGTCGTGATCAGAAATCAGTCATATCACAAATTATTTAAATAAAAAGTATTTATATGAAGCAAAAATATTATAAGCGGTGCTGGTGGCGGCGGTTCAAGACCTAAAAGATTGCTCTCATTTGGATATGTCTAGCAGTGCTGGTGGCGGCGATACGTGCGTTTCCTATATTCTATCTCATGAGTTGGTCACTCATTTACAGAAAAAAGTGTAAGTCTAGCTTTCAATCCATTTATGGTTTAAAGCAAAACCAAACTGCACTCATAGAATTCTCAAAAAATATATATCATGAATAATATCAGGGGCACCTTTAACAAAATAAAAACATAAACATCTTTTTTCTTTTTTCCTTCTTTTAATTACTACGTGTTTGTAATTTACAACTAATAAAAGGAAAGATTTCTTACATGGATTTAAAAAACTAGATTTTTCTTATCAACATGGATTTAAAAAATTAGATGTTTGTCCTAAAAAAAAAATTTATATGTTTTTAAAAAAAGAAAAAGAAAAAAGACTAGATAATGAGATAATGATAAAGCCTAAGAGCATGCATGCGCAAGATAATTAAACGATACACTAGTTGAGTTTTTTTTTTTGTAATCCTCACAGGTACTTGACATACGTAATTACAGTGAGGGATTTAGCTGCTTATCTCTGGTGTGCCAATATATTATGTAGTTTATAAAAACTTTCCAAATTTCTACATATATTGGTGTGTTTTTGTTTTACTTTTGGAAGAATGAAGAGGGACAA
This sequence comes from Prunus fruticosa, assembly GCA_018703695.1. Taxonomy (NCBI): domain Eukaryota; kingdom Viridiplantae; phylum Streptophyta; class Magnoliopsida; order Rosales; family Rosaceae; genus Prunus; species Prunus fruticosa. The sequence continues at coordinate 14,636,606 of CM031921.1, forward strand.
ATAGTAGCGGAAATCTATTGATAGAGCTACTGTTTAGCGGCCGGGAAAACTTTTCTCCTCTAGTTTTAAATTCGGCATTAAATAGTAGCTCTATCAATATATAAATTTCCTAAGTATTTCTCAATAAATAGAATTTACAAACAAAAAATAATCATAAAGATAGATTTCCAAATGATGAAGTCCAAGAGCATGCGCAAATATAGCGCACCAAATCCATGAACAAATTACCCAAGTTGAGGTTGATACACGTGGAAGAGCACGGTTACAAAGCTTTATTTTTGCAACAGATCCTGTGTAGCAACTAGCAATTAAATCATAGTGTTTAGAATAATAATAAATCCAGCCAATAGATCAAGCTAGTTAGCTAAAACCTCATAACATTTGTGGATACAAATTAACGAAAACAAGATAGATTTATTAGGTCAGGGTTCCAACTTCCAAGTGGCTATCCATACCATCACTAATTTACCCAAACAGGTCAGAATCTTAATGATTAAACCCCTTTATGATCTCATCAATGTTACCAAACCAATCACAAGAAACATGAAATCTGATGGATTTGTTGGTGGATTTGGACAATTGGGTTATTGTCAAAAACACATATCGATTGATAAGTGAATTCAAAGATTGAGACAGTGCAAGCAAAGCAGACTACACAAAAAACTTTACTGTCAGCAGTGGTGAAAACAGGGACAAGGAAGACTATGGTTGAAAAAAGCCATGGAGGTAGAAGAAAAATTGCCCCCTTTGATGGGGCAGACCAAAGGCTCCACGAATGGGTTTCAAGCATTGTGCTTGTAAACTTGGACATGACTGATAAAAAAAGAGGGTCATTGTCTCCGCCCCATTATAATCTGATGGCAGATGAGCTAGTCTATAGCTAGTGGAAAAGAACGTATATATGTCACGGGAATAGTATGACCCCATTGTAATCTTATAGCAGATAAAGCTAGCTTAGCTGATGGAGAAGAATTTGTATGTTACAGGAATAGTATTATTTTCGCTATACTCAACTAATTAGATTTATCACGCGTGATGAAACATGATTGATTTATCATATGCAAAAAATTTCTCCTGTTGATGAGGTGCATACACCATGAAAGCTTAAGCTGTTGCATCAAAATGGATATTCGATTTAATTTGGTGACGACGCTGACGTTTTTCTTACGAGAGACAAAGTGGGATCTGACTAGCCAAAGCAGACCATAAATTTAACAAATCACAAGAAATGTAGCAATTGGAAACATGGCCACAAATGATAAGCCAAAGTCTCTATTTTAAAATCACTATATAATATGCTTTTCTTGTAGTGTTTGCATGCGTAAGAAAAAATCCAAAATTGTAATTCAGGATCTTGGCTTTGTGGTTGATAAGTCAGTGCATGGACAGAATACGAGCCATTGCGTTTCACACTCAAAAATTAGGTATTAATATCATATGCGACAATCCATTGGACAATCTAGCAATAAATCTTTTGATAACTTGAAGTTTCATACCTACTACTACTAATACTGTATAGCTTTGCTTTTTTATATTTCTGTGCATGCATGAATGTAGCTGGTTATGGGCTGCAAATAACATAAATAGTTAAATTGCCAAAATGGCACGGCAGATTTTGAGACAAAGTGGCTTTGCCATGCCTGGATATTGCAATTCTGCTCCTGTCATTCCCTCCATGCAATATATTGCCAGCGGTATCCCACACAAATTGTATGAGTGGTCTTGCTTTCTTCCTTTTAATTTGTTCTGTTAGAGGCACGTTATGTCATGCTTAATAGTTGTAATCCTTCATCACTAGCTTTAACGACTAAGACCTAACGAGATGGATTTTCTTTATTTTGCACGGAGAAAGCAAGAGTCGAACTCTGACTGTTGGTATGTGCATGCAGGGCCAGTCCAGAGATTTTGAGGGCCCTGTGCAAAACTTAAACGGGAGCACTCAATCTAATATGGAAATATTTATTTAAAAAATTGCCATGATTTAACACCATAAAATAATTTTTTTAATAACTAAAATTCATCATCTATTAGCATGAAATAGCAATCATAAATAACATTCATTAAAGTTTTAATGTTTCAATTTGATGAGAAAATGGAAGAGGAAGATGACATAAACTTTTTTTGTTTCATTTTGAGTGTGTGAAAACATACACTGCAAAAAATTTTGTTTGTTTGGTGAAAGCTTGTATGTATTGCTTTCCTCTTCTTTGACGTATTTCCTTTTTTTTTTTTTTTTTTTTCTGTTGTTAACAATAAAAAAAGGAGTAGAAATGTAAAAATACAACTACTTAATGACACAATATGGACTCGAATCCAACTTACTTACTAAAATCAAGGGGATGAATTCCAACTCAACCAAATACACTTGTGTTATGTTCCTATATATATATAATACCTATAATATTAATATACATAATATACACATATAAAAATTGGGGGCCCTGTGTGGTGGCACCACGTGGACACCCTCAGGGCCGCCCCTGTGTGCACGGGTTGAAAATTTTATCGCTAAAGCTATAAGTCCATACAAAACCTATTGATTTATTTTAAAGAGAAAAGTTAGCAAGAAAAATTAAATATGGTGAAATAGAATGTCATTTGGCTGAAGAGCTATAAGTCAATAATATAAGAACTAATGAAGTTTACAGAAATTAATTAGCAATTTAAATATGTTCAAAAGATAAATGAGAGAGTGTTTTATTTGTCTATTAACCAGGGGCATGTAGAATCAACACAAATAATTTAGGATTATGAAGGATGCCTTGACAAGGTCATTTAGTTGATCAGGGCAGTAAGTTGATCCCCTTGCACTCAAGTTCGAATGTCCACATAAATTCGATTACTTTTAAAGTAATTTAGACTATTACTTGTATGAAGAAAAAAAATAACTTATGTGAAAATGAGGTGCAGACTGAAAAACCATAGGTTGATTTAATTTGCCTCTTTAGAAAAAGGGATCATGCTTGGTTTTGCTCTTGACATGGGATATAGTTTTGCCATTTTAGAGATGGACACAAAAGAATGCATAACTAGTATTCTTTTGGTGGAGGAATGAACAAATGGTCTTTTATTTGAAAAAGCAAAATGCTTATTAAGCCAATTTAGAGTAGCTTTCTGTCAATGGTCCCCAAGGAGTTGTAATAAGCTGGCACACATCTTGGCTCAATTTGCAATCAGTTGTAATGATTTTGTTTCTTGGATTGAGGAAGCACCTACTTGGCTGCTCCCATCTCTTTCTGCAGATGCTCTCTTCTTGAGTTTTTAAAATAAAATCTTGATTCTCAAAAAAAAAAAAAAAAAAAAAGAATCATAAAACTCAGAAAAGTATATAATATCTATTTGAGTAAAGCATATATAAAGTGGAAAGAACAATTACATTTGTCAACAACCAAAAAAACAAAGAATCGCAACTAATTCTTATAAAGACCTGAAATAGTCAATATTATTACTTCAAAAATATTGTACGTAAGGATGACACATATCAAAATTACATTGATTGTAAAGAGGAACTCCTCCTCAATTTTATGGAGCCAAAGCTTTTTCCTTAGTCATTATTTAAAGTACTGTTTACTAATTTCCTTGTTTGGTTCATAAACAAAGCAATTCATAAATTGTACATAAAAAACAAAAACAAAAAAACAACTTGGAATTTTAGGTTTTAAACTCAAGAAAGAGATATTTTAAGAGAAAGAAACTACAATCATCATCACCACTAACACCCCCTACTGTCATCGCCTACAAAGGCGATGAGGAGGTGCAACTAAACCTCCCTCACCAAAACAGGAGTTGCAGGTGTCGGAATGTTGCTCCTTCACTAAGGCAGCTCCTCCAGGTGTCGGAACTAACCCTCATTTGCTGCGCTGCTCTATGCTGTTCGATGTGCACAAAGCGCGCTTGTATTTTTTTATAATAAAAACTCCATCTCCAAAACGATGTCGTTTTGAACTAGGGGAAAAATAATAATAATAATTAACCGTACTGTAGACGGAAAAGGAATTCCTTCAGCAATAGGGATATTTTGCTTGGTTTTTTGTTCAAACGAAGAGACTTTTTTTTTGTTTTTTTTTGTTTTTTTTTTGTTTTTTTTTTGTTTTTTTTTTTGTTTTGAAGAAAGAGTTCCTTACGTCACAACCACCAATTCCTTATAAAAGATTAGAAAATTCATAACTTTTTTTACACCCTCGTCACTATGTCTGTGTTTTTCCTTTTTTATTTATTTAATTTTTTTTATAGAGAACTTCAAGTCTTTTATAAAAACTAATTCATCAATCAAGTCTTGTGCCAAGGAAGAAAATTTTGTATCGATCAAGCTTTCAAAGTAAGTTTGAATGTAATTCAAACTGATTCATAAAATGTCTTTTTTTATAAAAATTTTAATAAAGCTTTTAGTCTTTCAAAATTGCACCTATGCTAAAAAATTCCTAAGCCCACCAGTGATTGCCTACATCCTACATCACCCATTAACATCACTGATCTCACTACCCTACTAGCTGATTTACCTCCCCCCCCCAACAATCCCCAACTATCATCGCCACCATTACTACCGCCATCACCGTTCATTTATAGATTGATAGCTCCATAAAGATAAACTGTAAATTAACATATGTTACCCAAATAGGAAAGTTTACCATCCCTAAACTTAAAACATGATCTTATTAAATTCCATCATTTTTAAATTTTGTTACTTCTTCTCTTGGTTGATTAGTAAAGTGAGAGGATGACGGTTGGAGGTTCAGTTTTTTGGAACAAGACCTCTGAATATGATACCATATTATACAATTGTTTGACCTAAAAACTTAGGGAATAAATCAACAACATATATCGAGCTAACGAGAATTATGTTAGCACTCTTTTCTTTAGAGAAAGGTATTAAATATCGATATTATCGGCGATATTAATTATCTCGATAATATCTGATTTTTGGGGGGCCGATATTTTAGCAACTAACCATGGTGTTATCGTCAATATACCGATATTATTCAGATATTATAACAATAATATCGAGGAGATAACTTCAACATTTTTATGAATGATTTGGGCAATATATCGAGATATAATCGATAATATCCCGATACGAAACCCAAAAAATACATGAAGTTTTTTGAAAAGCCTCCCCTGTTGTGCATAGAGGGATTCAAACCCCTCCCATTTTACTCCTTCAGCACCTTAACCACGTCAACCAATAGGGGTGAAATTTTTTGAAAAGCCTCCTTCAACACCCATCCCGATAATATCCCATTCCTGTTGGGAGGAATCAAGCGACTCATGGAAAGAATCCGAGACTCAATCTTCAAATGATTTTGCTTATGGACAACGTCAACCAATCTCAGAATCGATATGGGTGGCATGTTAACAATTACATGCAAAACTATTTTGGGGATTTATCATTTGATAACTACTCTTCAAAATATACTTACTCTACACATAGAGATGATGAAGATGGTGAAAATTTTGAACCTCATAGGAACTCTATGTGGTACTAAGTCACTCATGTATCTTACCATGCAATGTATAAAGTGTAAACTATTGTAGTAATTCATTATATATAAATGATTATGGTGTGTTTAATCTTCTTTCATTAATTACTACATATTTTCTACACTTATAGTGTTTGCCAGCTCGCTATATAATCAACTTAAATTAGTTAAATCCATCATGCAATGCATTTCCTTCCAATTATTTTGTGATAAACTAATAGATAATTGACTGAATAAATATCCTGCAAAGTTTCAATAAAAATTTTCAAGTTTTTCTTACAATATTCGTGGTTTTTATTCAATTTTTACCGATACCAATAATATCCCGATATTTCCATCGACATTTCCGTATTTTTGAACTTCCGATATTTTTCTGATACCGCCGATATTTTAAACCTTGGTGGGCACCAGGCAGAGGGGAAAATTTCGGCCTCTCCAAAGGATTTTTCAGCTAGAAGATGTGCAACTCTACCTCCTTGTGCCTCTATCGCTCTGCCACTGGCAGGGATAATTTGAATGTTATAGGTATGGAGTCGGGATGGGGCAAAACAACTTAATGAGATGGGGATGCGAATGACACACACGGCCCATACTCACTCATTGTCATCCCTATTAAAATCATATCAAGAAATAATATCCTACTAGACTATTTATTCTATAAATAAATTATCAAAGCAATAGACCATCACTTTCATAAATAAATAAAAAACCTAGCCGCATTTTGGCCCCCTTTCTCCTTGTCAACAACCAACCGTAAGGTGGCTAAGGGGGGAGGTGGATGTTGCCCCTCCTCCCCTCCGCCCATCTTCCCCTTCCTCTCCTCATCTACCCATCTTTTCCCTTCCTCTTATCCCTTCTTCTCCTCCCCTTTCCCTCCCAGATAATCTAGATATATATATATATATATATATATGTTTGTCTGTTTGTTTTGTTTGCTTGTTTTTGCAGTGTTCTAGGTGGTTGGTATTGTCTTTGTCTAGACGGCGGCAACAATAGTGATACTGGATTGTGTCTCTCATCAGGAGAGTTGTAATACCTGGTGGCTGATATTTTGTCTCTGTTTCAACGGCGGCAGCAGGAGCAACGTTGGTGCTAGTTGTTGGGATGTGGTGCTCCTCTCTACTCTGCGTTGACCAAATAACTATGCTTGGTCATAAGAGGTTTTCTTTGCCCGGTTTTAAGTCGAAGTGGAGTGCTTCTCAAGGGTTCTTATATTGTTGTTTATGTGGTGACGCTGGATTGTGTCTCTCCTCGGGAGAGTTGTGATACTTGGTGGCTAATGTTTTGTCTTTGTTTTAATGGCGGCGGCATCAATGATGTTGGTGGTAGTTTGTTGGGATGTGGTGCTCTTCTCTACTCTGTGCCGACAAAAGAACTATGCTTGGTCATAGGAGGTTTTCTTTGTCCGGTTCTGAGTTGAAGTAGAGTGCTTCTCAGGGGTCCTTTTATTGTTGTTTATGTGTTCCTCCTACGTGTTCTCTCATTGTTTCTACTATGATATGTCGTGCAGTTTGTGTGGGTGTCAAAGGACTATGATTTTGCTCATAGAATGTTTCTTTTGACAGCTGAGATGTTCTACGTGTTGTGAATTAATACTAACTCACTTCCCCTTAGGACCTTGTTGTTGATGAACTTTGTGACCAACTCAATGATGGATGAGTCTTACACACACACAGAAATTTAACCAAGAAAGAAATGACACAAGTGTTTATAGAGGTTCAGCAAATTGCCTACTTCCTCTTTGGTGATCTCCTTGAGAACTTTCACTAATGAAGATATGTTACAAACTTTGGTTTACAAAGAAAGGAAACCCCCTTAGAACACTACCCTCACAATCTGTTTCTCTCTCACCCTTGCTCAACACCTTGATACACTTAGAGAACTCTCTTGCTCTCCCCTTGGTATTTTCTGAACTTACAAGTTTTCAGCTTCTCTATACTTTGCACAAACTTATGCACTTAACAACTTAATGTTCTCTTGCTTCCTCTTCCCTCTTATATAGGCCTTGGGACTCCAAGATCAGATATCATTAAGTTATACACGTTCATGCTTTAGTTATCTCTCTTTAGACACCTGTTGTTGGCAGCTCATAAAGCAAGGGACAAAGGATGCTAGCTGCCATCAATCTCTTGAACCAAGAGAGAAAACACTCATGAAACAAGTTATCAATTTGCCAATGTGTTCTCCCAACTTTCCAGCTGCTATGCCACCTTCTAATATCTCAGATTTGATCAGAAATATCCTTGCAAGTCGATAGGAAGTGGTAGCACACCAAGGAAGACTTGAAAACGCGTAGGAATTTGAAACAGCATCGTCTGGGCGACGGTCGCCCAATGCTGACGACCGGTCGCTTTGTCACAGAATCAATTTTTCGCTCCAGGACTTCGACCTGGGCGACCGGTCGCTTGTAACTTGCGACCGGTCGCTTTGGAATTTTGCTGAAACCGAGGGTCGCCGTAACCTTAACCGGTCGCTGGTTTTTAATATTTTTGTATCTTTTTAATTGAGCCATTTTTCTCAACAATCTCCACCATGGCGAGATTAAAACCCCTTGTGGACACTATTGCTTTTCCAGGACATCTTTAATTTCTTGAGAATCGTCCGGATAACTCTCAAGAACTCCACCTCAATCTTAGCATGGAACAAGATTGAGCAAGCTCAAACAATGCTTGAACTTTGCTGCTGTGACTGGCTTTGTTAGACAATCTGAAGCGTTCTCCTTTGTATGAACCTTCTTTATCATGACGTCTCCTTCATTCACCCAATCCCTTACCCGGTGGTATCGGACATCAATGTGTTTAGACCTTCCATGAAATACTTGATTCTTCACTAGGTAGATTGCACTTTGACTATCACTTTGAATCACCACCAAGTTTTGGGCTATCCCGAATTCCTTAGCCAATCTCTTCAGCCATACCGCTTCCTTCGAAGCTTCCGTGAGCGCCATATACTCCGCCTCTGTTGTAGACAAGGCACTAACCGATTGTAACACCGCTCTCCAACTAATCGGTCCTCCACCACAAATGAAGACATATCCCGTGGTGGATCTCCTCTTGTCTAGATCCCCTGCATAATCAGAATCTACATACCCTGACACACATGCATTACCTTGTTGTTTTTCAAACAATATCCCAAGCCTCCTTGTGCCCTTCAAGTACCTGAGAATCCACTTTGCTGCTGTCCAATGAAGTCTGCCCGGATTCGCCATGTATCTTGACACCACACTTACGGCTTGAGCTAAGTCGGGGCGTGTGCAAACCATTGCATACATAAGACACCCTACCAAGCTTGCATATGGAACTTTGCTCATTTCTTCCTTCTCATCATCCGTAGAAGGACATTCCTGTGCACTTAATTTGAAATGCTCCGCCAAAGGAGTAGACACGGGCTTGCAATCCATCATATTGAATTTTTCAAGTACTTTGGAAATGTACTTACTTTGTGACAGCCATAGCTTGCCTGCGTTTCTGTCTCTCCTTATCTCCATTCCTAGGATCTTTTGTGCAGAGCCTAGATCCTTCATGTCAAACTCCTTTCCAAGCAATGTTTTTAATTCCTGGATTTTTGACATATCTTTACATGCAATTAGCATGTCATCAACATAAAGAAGTAAAAGGATGAAGTTACCATCCTTAAATGCATGACTGTAAACACAGCAATCTGATTCACATCTTCTATATCCAATCTTCATCATGAAAGAATCGAAGCACTTATTCCACTGCCTTGGAGATTGTTTTAGCCCGTATAAAGACTTCTTCAACCTGCAAACCAGATTTTTCTTGCTTGCTTCAATGAACCCTTGAGGTTGGCTCATGTAGATATCTTCCTCCAAGTCTCCATGGAGGAAAGCAGTCTTCACATCCATTTGCTCCACCTCAATGTCCTCTTGGGCTACTATGGAGAGGAGTAGCCGTATAGAAGTATGTTTCACCACCGGTGAGAAAATTTCATCATAATCAACTCCCTCCTTTTGCAAATATCCCTTGGCCACCAATCGAGCTTTGAACATGGTGGCTCCCTTCTCATGCATTTCTTCTTTCTTCCTAAACACCCACTTGCAGCCAATAACCTTGCGATCTTTGGGTTTAGGAACTAACTCCCAAACTGAGTTTTGGTGTAGAGATTCCATCTCTTGCATCATAGCTTCCATCCAACTTTCCCGCTCCTCATTCTCAACAGCTTCTTGGAACGTGGTTGGTTCTTCTTCACTTGCATTTAGAGCATAGTGAACTGAGTCCGTGTCCCATCCAAACCTTTGAGGTGGTTTGATGGTTCTCTTGGGCCTGGACCGAGCTATAGATGATGGCTCCACCATTTCTTGAGCATCTTCTTCTTCTTCTTGAGTTTGTTGTTGATTTTGCCCAGCTTCTTCCTCCTCAATGTCAGACTCCTCCTCCTCCTAACGTCTTCAGTTGGCTGTTTTTGTGAAGTCTTTCTTGACACCTTCTTGAGTGGAACTTCAATGGTTGTTTCTTTTTCAACAACATCCTCCTTTGCTTCTGAATTCTTGACTTTGTTCAAAGGCATGGTCTTTTCATCAAACACAACATCTCTCCTGAGTATCTTCTTGTGGTTCACCGGATCCCATAGCTTGTAGCCCTTCACTCCGCTCTCGAAGCCGATGAAAATGCATTCAAGAGACTTAGGCTTCAACTTGGTTCTTTCATCACTAGGAATAAGTGCAAATGCACTGCATCCAAACACTTTAAGATTAGAAAAAACTATTGACTTATTTGACCATACCTCCTCTGCACATTTGAACTCAAGATTTCTTGAAGGTGATCGGTTAACCAAATAGGCAGCGTGGTTAACTGACTCTGCCCAAAATGATTCGGGCAATCCTGCATGAATCCTCATACATCTCTCACGCTCCATGAGAGTTCTATTCATCCTTTCCGCAGCTCCATTTTGTTGGGGCGTCTTCTTCACGGTAAAGTGCCTCCTAATGCCTTCGTTTCTGCAAAACTCAAGAAATTTGTTGTCCTTATATTCACCACCGTTGTCACTCCTTAGGATCTTGATTTTTCTTCCGGTTAGGTTCTCCACTTCCGCCTTCCACTCTTTGAATTTGGTGAAGACCTCAATTTCTCCTTCATGAAGTAGACCCAAACCTTTCTGGAAAAATCATCCAAGAAAGTCACGAAATAGCGAGCTCCACCCTTTGATTTAACCGGTGATGGCCCCCATACATCTGAGTGAATATAATCTAGCACTCCTGTGCTACCTTCCTCTTTATCTCGCAGCTTGAAAGCTATCTTCGATTGCTTTCCCATGGTACAAAATTTGCAGAACTCCAGCTTGCAGCTTTGAACACCTTTCAACAATTTTCTTTTATGTAGTTCCTGCATGCCTCTCTCACTCATGTGCCCTAGCCTCAAATGCCAAAGCTGAGTTTCATCATCCGAGTCCTTGCTTGTGGACACAGCTGCTCCACCCTGTTATTGTTGTACCGCACAATCTATATAGACAATTAGGTTGAACTTCTCCCTTCATAACCACAAGTGAACCTTTTGAGATTATGATTTTCCCTCCATTAGCCTTAACAGAATAACCATTCTTATCAAGAGTTCCAAGGGAAATAAGATTCTTACGCAACTTTGGAATATGCCTTACCATTCCAAGCGTCCTAACAGTCCCGTCATGCATCTTTATCTTGATTGTACCGGTGCCTATGACTCTACAAACCGAGCCATTCCCCATTATAACTTCGCCACCTTCTTCTTTCTCATATGTGTCAAACCACTCCTTGTTTGAGCACATATGGTATGAGCACCCGGAATCCAAAATCCAATCCGAAGAGAAACACCTTGAAGAATTAGCATATGTATTAGTATTAACATTGCCATTAACACATAAAAGCTCACCATCACTTTCCGTGACTTCCTCAGCTGTGTTTGCTGCATTCTTCCCTTTGTTCTTCTTCTCTTTCCATATGGGGCAATTTCTTTTCCAGTGCTCTTTTGACCCACACTCGAAACAACCATCTTTCGCCTTGGATTTTGATCTTCCTTTGTTGCCTTTCTTGCCTTCACGCCTTTTTGAACGACCCCTATCTTCGGTCTTAGCAAATAGACCTTCACCTTGAGAGTTTTCTCCAGAACGTTGAGCCATCCTATGGTGCGTCATGATGTCTTGCAGCACAGGCTCGAAATCCAGAGTGACCTTCCCGAACATAAGAGTGGTTCGAAAGTGTTTATAGGACGGAGGTAAGGATGTTAGCAACATAAGTGCCTTATCCTCCGTACTATAAATAACTTCAATTCTTTGCAAATCAGCAACACATCTATTGAAACTACTTAAATGTTCCATTAGATTACCTCCTTCTTCCATCTTCAGATTTAGGAGTTCTTCCTTTAGGAAGAGCTTGTTGGACAGCGACTTCCCTGCAAACATCTCTTCGAGCTTCTCCCATGTTTGCTTCGCGGTATCCTTCAACACGTTGATGAGCACATCATCGGAGAGGTAGTTTTCGATGGCTCCTCTAGCTAACTCGTCAAGTACGCCCCACTCCTCATCTTTCATGTCTGCTGGCTTCTTTTCCTTGCCAACTAACACAACATGGAGATGTTGTTGTGTAAGAGCTGACCTCATCCTTCGTTGCCAAAGAGTGAAGTTCTCCTTCCCTGTGAAAGGCTTTAGCTCCACCTTCATGCTTGTTGCCTGTGGTTGCTTCACATGTTGTGAACTGCTACCACTCTCAACTTCTTGTTCACTTGCCATCTTCAACACACTAGCACTCCAAAAGAAAGACTAGCACAACTGCCAAAACACAGCTCTGATACCACTTGTTGTGAATTAATACTAACTCACTTCCCCTTAGGACCTTGTTGTTGATGAACTTTGTGACCAACTCAATGATGGATGAGTCTTACACACACACAGAAATTTAACCAAGAAAGAAATGACACAAGTGTTTATAGAGGTTCAGCAAATTGCCTACTTCCTCTTTGGTGATCTCCTTGAGAACTTTCACTAATGAAGATAGGTTACAAACTTTGGTTTACAAAGAAAGGAAACCCCCTTAGAACACTACCCTCACAATCTATTTCTCTCTCACCCTTGCTCAACACCTTGATACACTTAGAGAACTCTCTTGCTCTCCCCTTGGTATTTTCTGAACTTACAAGTTTTCAGCTTCTCTATACTTTGCACAAACTTATGCACTTAACAACTTAATGTTCTCTTGCTTCCTCTTCCCTCTTATATAGGCCTTGGGACTCCAAGATCAGATATCATTAAGTTATACACGTTCATGCTTTAGTTATCTCTCTTTAGACACCTGTTGTTGGCAGCTCATAAAGCAAGGGACAAAGGATGCTAGCTGCCATCAATCTCTTGAACCAAAAGAGAAAACACTCATGAAACAAGTTATCAATTTGCCAATGTGTTCTCCCAACTTTCCAGCTGCTATGCCACCTTCTAATATCTTAGATTTGATCAGAAATATCCTTGCAAGTCGATAGGAAGTGGTAGCACACCAAGGAAGACTTGAAAACGCGTAGGAATTTGAAACAGCATCGTCTGGGCGACGCGTCGCCCGATCCGCGACCGGTCGCTTTGTCAGAGAATCAATTTTTCGCTCCAGGCTTTCACTGGGCGACCGGTCGACTTGTAACTTGCGACCGGTCGCTTTGGAATTTTGCTGAAACCGACCGTCGCCATAACCCTTAACCGGTGCTGGTTTTTAATATTTTTGTATCTTTTTAATTGAGCCATTTTTCTCAACACTACGATCCTCTCATGTGGGTATACTGTGTTGGTCTATAGTTGCGATTCTCGTCAGAGGTCTATGTGTTAGTTTTTGTTTTTTATTTGTTCTTTTATTGTAATGTTCCAAAGTGACCTGAATCGAACTCTCTTGTTAATCCATGACATGTATGATACTTTTTCCTCCCTTGGGGTTTGTCCTATGAGGTTGTCCTAGGAAGGTTTTAACGAGGCCACTATATCATATCGTTCTTTGTATGTCTTTGGTTCTATAAATGAATTCTCTTTTTAAAAAAGATAAAAATAAATATAGATCTCGCCAAAAACCAATTATACTTGAAAGTTACTTAGGTAATTAATTGATGCATAAATGAGATTCTCTACCTTTAAGCACTTTCCCACGAAACCTTGAGCCGCTTTATTTTATTTAAGTTTTTCAACTTGAATTGACCCATATTTTGTCCTATATCACAATTTGTTTTTGGAGTCCTATATCACATTCTTCCTTCATTTCATAATGTTTATACATAAAGACAAGGTAATTAATTTTACATATTAGTTACATGCCCAAACAGAGTCTAAGAAGGTTTTCAAAGTCTTCAACATCTCTTTTCACCATTTTGGGCAAGCCATCCCATGTTATAGAAAGAGTACTTTCTCGACCAAAAAAAATTTGCAAACCATTGCTAAACATTTGTAATTTTTTTCTATTAAGTTCAAAAGGACTGCTTGGACTTTGAAGAGCCAAAAACACTCCTTCAGTTCTATACGTGGCTTCGCCCCGTTTATATGTTAGCATTAAATGATAAACCTTACTATATGAATATCACTAAAGTCTAATTTTTCCGAAAAATTTGTAGGACTTTTTTTTTTTCATTTGTAGCATAACCAACATCACCGGTGAAATTTCACCTATATATATAATGTTCAGCATAAAATGGAGTTTCGGGCCATCCGATTACAGTCGTCCGGCAAGTTGATCAGATGGTCTCAGTCGACACAACAGACATTCCTCATGGGATGTCCTACAAATTTATTCTCAGGAGATTCTGCAAGAGAACAATGCTCTTATATGGTACTTTCCAACACTACTCACTTGTTCTATTTCTTAATTCTTTTATTTTCTTCCCCAAGTAGATTATAAATTGCCATAAGCATATGGCCATCAGTAATGAATGAAATTATATATATAGCTTCGATTGAGGGATGTTGCGTAGATTTCAGCTGCACCAAATGGATTCAGCTGCATCCTCAACTTGTGATACTCGCAAGTGCACGAGCCGTTCAGTAGTATAGCATATGTAAGTGCGAGGTCGATTCCACAGGGATTGGTGATTGAATGATCCAATTCAATTTTCCTACACAAAACAAAAATGAAAACAAAAGAGACAAAACAAGAAGAAAGAATGTACATTACAAGAAAAATAAATTACAACTAAGAAAACATTAAGGAAACTAAGAGAACTTTGAGGAAGAAAGAAAGTGTTTGAGAACTTTGAGGAGGGAGAAGAAAGTGTTTGAGAAGTTGGAGAAGAGAAAGGTGTTTGGGAAGCTTTGAGGATTTTGGAAGAGAAAGGAAAGTGTTTGGGAAGCTTGAGGATTTTGGAAGGGAATGTGTTTGAGAACTTTGAGGATGTTTGTGAACTTAGAGAATTTGAGAACTTAGGGAAGGAAGAGAAAGGTGTTTGTGGAGTGTTTGAGACATGGAGACTTTTAGAGAAGAAAGTATAGAGATGTTTGAGAACTTTGTGGATTTTGGAAGAACATGTGTTTGAAAGCTTTAGAGAATTTGATGAAGGAAATGGGAGAAGTGTTTGGGAAGTGTTTGGAGAAGAGAGTGTTTGAAGAATTTAGAAGAAGAGAAAGGAAAAGTGTTTGAGATTTAATACAAAGAAAATTTAGTAGAATGATCTTATTACAACAATTGAGAACTACAAAGGGAAACTAAGAGAAATTGAGGGAGAGAAGGGAAGGGAGCTCTAGAGAAGTGTTTGAGAGCTCCCCCCTTGGGGTGTGATTACAAGCTTAGAGAACTTCCCTATTTATAGGCCTAGGGGAAGTGAAAATCTGAATTATACAATAGGTTTACCTACCACACTCACTTCACCAACTTACAACACTTAATTCACCTAACACACTATTACATTTGAAAACAATTCCTCTTGTCTTTAGGCTTAGTGTTGCAACTCCCACTTCATCATCTTTTGGCTCATTTGGCTGCTGCAAAATTCCACTCAAATATAGGTATTGAATATGCTTCACCAAACTTTCCCACAATCAACAACACTTCATCATGCATATGTCATGCATGACAATGCATTGCAGCCAGCTTGTGGGCTCGTTTTGGGCTTGTGAATCAAGTCTGAAAAATCTGGAAAAATATGGATCTTGAAGCTCTTTGTCTTATCTTTCCAAGCATATGCAGCCCAACTCAAGGAAAAATCGTAAAGGCCTTCAAATGTGATTTTTGGCCCAGTAACGCAGATGCTGCCGAATTTGACCTTAAGTTGCCAAAACATGTATAACTTTCTCTAGAAGACTCGGAATCATGAACCGTAAAATTCTACAAAAAATAGACTTCCGTATCTTTCCAATGATGTATGGCTCATTATCTGGTTCTTCTTGAGTAAGTACAGTCTAATCCGTGAAGTTGACTGATCTGCAGACACTGTTTTGAGCTAATTTGTCTCCAAAATGCAATTAGTGAGTCTCAAGCTTATAACACTGAAACAAACACAAAAGAAGTTAAAAGCACAAGTTTAACTCAAATACATAACCAAATCATAAGTTAAAAGGGTACAAATTGATATGTAATTATGCACCGATCAAGGGATTCCTCAAATAATCTTATTTTAAGCATACCTTTGTAGGGCTCACTTCACATTTTATTTCACTAATCCAAACCGTCTATGTTTTAGATAATCATTCAAAGATCATATCTACAAAAAAAACAACTTGAATCCAATATCGTTTGACCACTCAATTGTGTTATTGAAATTTTAGTACTTTCTTGAAGCACCGTGTTCATTGATTTTGTAAGACACAATTGGATGTCGAAACAGTTTCCGATTTGTCTAATTTTTTGCAAAGATAATCTATGAATGTAGACTTAAAAAATAGATGATTTAGATCGTTGGGAAAAAATTTGTAGGGTGCCCCTCAAATAAAATGACTTGAGGGATATATATATATTTGTTTGTTTATTTATTTATTTATTTATTTTAAGTGGGAGAAGCATCTTCACAAAATTCAAAGAATTATAAAGATGCATGAAAATAATAAGATTAAGAATAACCAAATTCTAAAATGCTATTCCTATCTCATGTTTCATAGGAAATAAAAGCCAACATAATTCGCAATAATTAAGGTCATGCTTAACTATTGGGAGATCCGTATTCTTCGCAAATCTCGGTTGTCTAATTATTTGCATTATTAAAGTCTCATTGATTCTACATGCCCTACTTCTTCACATTAGCCGCATCTAATGATATTCTACTTTACTAGACTACAGTTTGAGATTCAAACCCCGGTGTAGAATAGAAAATACATCCGTTCTAACCAACTTTGTTAAGTCCATATCTACCATTTTAATTAGATTTTAGGAAAGTTTATTGTCCCTGTACACCAATTCAATTAAATAAAGAGATATTTAGTCATATACTCATTCTTAGCACTAAAACTATAAATAAACTCTACACCATTTAATTTCTATAAACAAACTCAAAAAACACTTCAAAAATGATAGCTGACCCTATTGAATTTAATTTTGATTATTAAATTACTTTGATTCCCTATTGAGTGTTTTGGGCTTTTTTTTATGAAGTTTTGGGATTGGGTTTGTTTTAAGAAATCAATAGCAGTTTTGTAATTTAAAAGAAGTTAAAAGCCTTTTTGTTATGTTATAAATGAGCTTTGTGTGTGTTTCTAATGTCCATTTCATATAGGTTTTTTTTTATATAATTTGGGCTCCTATATTGGGTATAATAGTGAATCTCCCTTAAATAAAAGCACAAAACATCAATACAGAAGAGATTGTCTTGTCTTGTTTTCAATGTGCATGGAGAACATTGGCCAGGCCAGACCATAAATACTATTCTTTGAAGAAAATTTGTATGATTTACAAGAGCTGAGTACAGAAGAATTTAAGAATCTTTTCCCTCGAAACCCAAATGTGATATAAATGAAGGCATATATTAGCTGACATAAGTACAATTCTGTTCATATTGAATTAGTCATCACAAATCACTCATTCTTGATAGAATATCTTTCTGCAAAATTCCCCTTACTGATGAAAATTATAAAACAGAATATTATCATGTGTAAGAGAATGTCTTAGCAACTTGAGGCATAAAGTGTAAACAAATGGGTATTATTAGTTGCAGATAATAATCGAACTCCCACTTAAAAGACAGATATATCAAATACGCGACCAATTCCCCTGAAGAAGAATATGAACTCATCTTGTGTGATTAGTGAATGTGCATAATATAATTAAGGAATCTTATCCTCTGTAATAATTGAGTAGCAAAGTAAAGATGTTTTATGCAAACTATGACATATATATTATATGTATATGCATATAACTGTTTTGGAGTACTAATTCCTATGTTGACATGTATTTTGTATTACCATTCCTCGCTTTCCTCCTTGTTTATAATGACATCTACATTATGTGAACATTTAGAGGTAGAGGAATAACTGATATATATATGTATATGAATATAACTGTTTTGGAGAACTAATTCCTATACTAAATGATAATACATATGCTTTAACTAGAAGACTTTCCCGAGCTAAATGGCAGGCTAAGTTACGTTCACTGCGCAGAGAAGAGTTTATTGATTCCAACTCATTGAAATATTAGAATAATGTCAAGCCAACGAGTGACAATATAGACAATCCTTAAGGCGCACTTTATTGTCCATCTCGTTGTGATTAACGAATCTTCATCACACACATGTCATATCAGAATTGTTTATTTTTTTAAATCATCATAGAAAGGTCATCTTTGAGAAAAATCAATCAAATTGAAAGTTGTTTAGCAATTCATATTTATTGAACAAATCAATGATTTTAGTTGATATATATGAATGATTAAACAATTTCCAATATGATCGATTTTTGCATAAATGACTTTTAAATGGCGATTTAGAAAATAAACAGTTTCAATTATGATATATTCGTAACGAAAATTCGACATAGGTTATGGTCCTTGCAGTATATGCCAGCAACTAAAAGAAAAGTGTGGTAGCGTAGGAAGATAATCACTTGAAATATGAAAATTTTCCATGAAAAATGGAGATAATCAGCAGCATAGGTAGCATCAAATCGCGAATACGTTACAAAATAAAGAGTCAATATATTGTTCAAAATACTCTGTATTCTAAATTTTTTTAATATATATATTTTTTTCGGTGTGTGGGTAAAGGACCCTTGTTTTCAGCAATATTGTATAAAGCATTTATCTCCACTCCCTCTTTTTTGAAAAAAAAATAAAATGAAAAACCTGCCCAATTTTTATTCATCTTTCAGTTTTATGTGGATCAAGTTAAAATATTTGAGTTCTAGAAAGTTGAAACACACTTGCCACTACACCAGTCCAAACAATCTTTTTTGTTGTTGTTGTTGTTGTTGGTGCTACTCTGTCCAAACAAGTTGCACCCTACACAAAAATTGGATGATTTTGGTCATGTTGGTGAGCCCACTTTCATCTGTCAAATCTCCAGCGTCTATTCTCCCACCCCCTTCCTTTATATAATAACCCCCCACCCCTTTCATTGTTTGTCTAAGTTCTTTCTCTTATTTGGCAATTTGGCACTCTCACCACCTTCCTCTGTCTCACCATCCTCTCCACTCCATTTCAAACTTCTCTAGCTCTTCAAGAAAACCCAATGGCTTGCTTAGAGGTCTACAAGGAGGTGAGAAAATGTTTCAAATTACAATGCCCTTCTCTCTCTCTCTCTCTCCTCTCTCCCCCTCTCTCTACCCTCCTTGAGCTCCAATTTGCTCAGTTTTTTTCTTTTCTTATATGTTAAATTCTCCAAGGAACCATCATCTTGTGCACCATGTACATGACTTCCTTCCTTTCTTTTCTGTTTTTTTATTTCTCCTCAAGAAATATTGGACAACGTGCATTCTTTGGGCATATAAAGATTGTTGCTATATAGTTATTTAAGAAATATTTTTTCCATTTTTCTCAACAACTTTCAGGGCAAGTACAAAGAAGATGAAGATGCGTGCACTCTGGATGGTACAGTTGATATGCATGGCCAGCCTGCAATCAGAGCAAAATCTGGAAGATGGGTTGCTGGGATCATCATTCTTGGTAAGCTCCACAAGAAAACAGAACACACAAAAATTTCTTAGTTTATTGGGTTTCTTTGATAGTTTGTGGTAATCTTGAATTCCTTGAAGTTAATGCACGCTTTTCTTTTCATTTTTTCTTTGGTGCTCATTGAATCGGTCATTTTTAAAAACAAAAATTTGGTCACTTTCCAAGGTCCTCTGATGTCCCTGTTGCTTTATAGCTTGGTTCTCACTCAGCTTATATATACAGTAAGTTCAGGAACATTCAAGTCCATCCAAACAAACTAGAAAACAGAGTTTATCCGAAATGAAAACTTGTTTATGGATAAGCAGTTGGAAGAAGAGGTTCTTTTTTTCTTTTTTTTTTTTTTTTTTGGGGGTGTGGGGGGTTGGGGATGTATGTTATCTGTCAAATACAAGTCATAATAAGTGGAAGGGGGAAAAGACAAGATAAGTGAAAGGAAGAGGTAACATTTGGCACTGAAAACAAAACCAAGTGTTGCAGAGAGTTTGTTTGTTGCATGCTGGGTTTTAAGCCAGCTCATCATCACCATGTTTTTAGAGAATGAAAAATAGACATCATAGCTTGAAGAGAGAGGGAGAGAGAAGCCTTAAAGGCTTGAGTTACTACTTTAGTTTCAACTAAACGACATGACAAGAGACTTGAGAAAAGGGAGTGAAGGTGAGGAAAGCATGCATTCAGAGTAATACGTGCCGGACACGTAATCAGTCCCTTGAGTTTCTGCCACGTGGGTTTCTGCCACGTGTCTTTCTTCAATATTTAGGCTAAACAAATTTTATGGAAGCACTTGGACCCCCCACCACTCCCAAATTTAATGTCTTCATTCAGTTATTTGTAACCTCAAAAACTAGTCTCTGTTTTTTTTTTTTCAGATTAGTATTGCTGGGTTTATGAAAATGTCCTACTTTCCAATATAATTTGGTAAAATTAGGCAATTAAATAATTTAAAGTATGACTGTAAAATCAAATAACTTTGTCACAGCCTAAAGCTTTTCTTCTTTTTTGCCTTTTATTAAAAGACAAAAAGGGAGCATACCATACAAAATAACCACAATCACTGCACGAGTTTGAGTCAATTTCGGTGTTAAAAAGACAAAAAAGTCATAAAAATTTCATAGAATTTTATTAAAATATTGCATATTTAATTTAAAAATAAAATTGAAAGCATTTGCATGGATGGCCCTTGTCGCAAGGTGACCATTTTTTTTTAAAATTTTCCAAAAGGAACCTTTCTTTCTACCAAGACTATTTCATAGTGAAATGGTTTACACGCCACAATTCCATTAATTTTACTGTGGCAGAGCAACCTAATTATATGTGCATGCTTTTATCACATTTTCTGTGGTGCTTGTCAACTTGCTAAATATATAGCCTGAGTGCACATTTATGATGATTGATGCTTATTAATTTCTGGCCGGTGATCTAGTATGTAGGAGTCTGATTTCAGTTAGCTATGATTGAAACAGACGATGGACCATTTGTTAATAGGCTTTGATGACTTCTAGCCATATGTGGGCTTTGATTTTGTTTTCAAAGAAGTTTTGGGAACTTCTCTTTTCCATTCTTAATTAATGCTTAGGACTTTTCTTGGAAGCAACTCTGAAAACGATTTCTCTGATCACCCCGAAAGCCGCCTAAAATTGATGCATATGAAACTTCATTACCCTTGGGATGTTTTGGTTTTTGAATCTTAGCAAGATTTATTATGTACAACATTTACTTGCTTGAAACTCCATTCTGACACTTCTCTTATTGGATCGTTCGATGAAAAACCAGTGAACCAAGGTCTGGCTACCCTAGCATTCTTCGGAGTCGGAGTGAACCTGGTCTTATACCTAACAAGGGTGTTGCAACAAGACAATGCGACTGCTGCTAACAACGTGAGCAAATGGACTGGAACGGTCTACATCTTCTCCCTTGTTGGTGCTTTCCTCAGTGATTCGTATTGGGGGCGATTCAAAACCTGTGCTATCTTTCAACTAATCTTTGTCACAGTAAGTGTGATTAGCTTGATTTTTTTTAATCTTATATGCTCTTGAAATTGGAGCGAGTATGAGTTAGTATTGTTTTCAATGCATTGTTTATGAGACTTGTGTTGTGTGCATTTGACAACAGGGTCTGATATCATTGTCACTATCATCCCAACTCTTCTTGCTGAAGCCACAAGGTTGTGGGAGCCAAGAAGATCCATGTGGAACACACTCAAAGTTACATGTTTGGTTATTCTACCTCTCCATCTACCTCATTGCCCTAGGAAATGGAGGGTACCAACCAAACATTGCAACATTTGGAGCTGATCAGTTTGATGAAGAGGACAACAAGGAGGGGCATTCAAAGGTGGCCTTTTTTAGCTACTTCTACCTGGCTATGAACCTTGGTTCCCTTTTCTCCAACACCATATTGGGATACTTTGAGGATGAAGGAGTTTGGGCCATTGGGTTCTGGGCATCCACTGCATCTGCATTTGCAGCTTTGGTCTTGTTTCTTGGTGGGACTGCTAGGTACAGGCATTTCAAGCCAAATGGCAACCCGCTTTCGAGGTTTTGCCAAGTCTTAGTTGCTGCGATGAAGAAATGCAGGGCGAAGATGCCACAAGGTGGAGACGACTTGTATGACGAGGCTAAAAAAGAGTCTTCCAATAGCAACCGAAAGATCCTCTACACCCATGGATTCAAGTAAGAGTGCAGCTTAAATTCATAACTCTGTCTATGTTCTTCAAAGTTGGCTAAACTTTTATGGATTTAGTTGGTATGCACTATGGTTTTTCGATTTGAGACAATTATCTTCCATAGGCTCAATTAAGCAATCCTGCTCAATTTGGGCATCTTGAACTACAAATAGATTTTCCCATTTTAAGCTCTGATGATAAATGCTATTGCCAACCCAACCAACTGATAGGAAACCAAAGCCTGACGGGCTTAGTTACAGTCAGTTTCTATGACTATTGAAATACAGAGCTAACTCATTTTCATCTGCATAAACTGCAGGTTCTTGGACAGGGCTGCATATATCTCATCAAGAGATTTAGATCACCAGAAGCAGGGCATTCGCAGCCCATGGCGTCTCTGCCCGATCTCACAAGTGGAAGAAGTTAAATGCATTTTAAGATTACTCCCAATTTGGCTCTGCACCATTCTCTACTCGGTGGTTTTTACACAAATGGCTTCTCTCTTTGTAGAGCAGGGAGCTGCCATGAAAACTACTGTTTCAAACTTTAAAATCCCACCAGCTAGCATGTCTAGCTTCGACATCCTCAGCGTTGCAGTTTTCATTTTCTTTTACCGACGTATTCTTGACCCAGTTGTAGCTAGAATAAGGAAATCAGATGCTAAAGGGCTTACTGAGCTCCAACGAATGGGCATTGGCCTTGTTATTGCAGTCTTAGCAATGCTTTCAGCAGGAATTGTGGAGTGCTATAGGCTTAAGTATGCCGATAAAGAATGTCCACATTGTGAAGGGTCGAGCTCCTTAAGCATCTTCTGGCAAATACCTCAGTATGCATGCATAGGAGCTTCTGAAGTGTTCATGTATGTGGGTCAACTGGAGTTCTTCAATGCACAAACACCAGACGGGCTGAAGAGCTTTGGGAGTGCCTTGTGCATGACATCAATCTCACTGGGTAACTACTTTAGCAGCTTTCTCGTGAGTGTGGTCATGAAGATCTCAACGGCAGATGACATGCCTGGATGGATCCCCGGAAACCTCAACAAGGGTCACCTAGATAGGTTTTACTTCCTCTTAGCTGTCCTGACATCGATAGATTTGATTGTCTACATTGCAAGCGCCAAGTGGTACAAGAGTATCAAGTTGGAGGGAAGATTTGAAGCAACTGATGATGAGCAAGGAAACTTCAAAGTCTGATGTATAAAACTAAGCAGACATGTTAAGACCTATGCAAGCAACTTATATTAAATAAGAAGAATGAGGTTGGCAACAAAGTCAGGAGTAAAAGGAAGCCTTTTCTCACCACTCCTAGCCCCGTTTCTCTCCGTATCTCAGCAGCACCAACACTTGTACTTTTTCTACCCAGGAAGTGTGTTTAAAGAGGCGGGTAACTTTTGGTTTAGGTCTCACATCTTTCCTCATTCTCATTTGTTTGTTTTATTGCTAGCCATAGAATTAACATGTGCTGGTAGAGAAATCTATTGTAATATGATTGGGCACTCTGTGAAGCTGTAGCACATAACTATGTAAGAGAACTAATCTCTCTCCAACCTTAATGAAAGCACCTCTTCTCTCAGACTTAGTTTGCATGTTTCTTCAACAGACATAACCTACCAAAACCTAATTTGGCTTCACATATATGAAACACATTTATGGATGAGCCATGTTAGTAAAGGATTGACTAGAAAAAAGAAAAAGGCATCTTCCTATGATCTGTCTAAGTTTTCCAGAAGACAATTTTCCTAAGCAACAAAGAAAAATGTCAGAGTAACCAAAGATTATGATAAGTTTTTATCTGAGAAGGATGAAAATTGCAGTTTATCTTCCAGGCAGAATGTTAAGTTCCTCGGGGTGAAACTTGGCAAGGATTTTGTTTGGGGAAGCACCATAAACTAGCAACAAGCCAAAGCTCCATAAACTAGTAGCTACAACTATCACATAACAAAACAATTCTTTACCAGCTGGCGACAAGCCAGAGAAAGATAGATTTCATCGTACACACAGAAGACAACTAGGCGGATATCGGTAAGGGCAATGTTAAAGAAAAGGACCAAAAATACAAAAAGGAAAATTGCATTCAGAAAGAGAGGTTATGGCTCGAAATGGCATAGATTTACAGATCTGGATCCATAGATTTCTGTGTACACATATAACTAGAAACACAAACAAATAATTCCAAAATTTTACAGGGCACTATTGAAACATCTAAAATTCGTAACGACATAACTCCTTTACATTATCGTTTACGAAGTTCATTTGATCTACGCTTTCATTGGAACTTGGAACAAGTGTTCACAAGATGTCAACTACTTAAACTGAAACTTCAATTTGAATAACAGAAACTAAAAGTGAAAGAAAACTCCTCAGAGGTTCAAAATCAACTTTCAACTTTACGAACTTGGATATGGTGAGAAGATTCTCGACGCCAGATTGGTTGCGCACCACTTTGTACAAGAGTAACAAACTGCCCCTCTTTTAAAATACCTTTAGCCTGTGCAAGGAATAATGCCAAAATTCAGAACACATAATAGTATAATGTAAATCAGATAGAAGGAGACACACAATTGAGAAATAAGTAATCACTAACCACTAATAGCTTTATTGCTCTTGAGAAAGTCTCCTCCGAATCATTTGAGAACTGCATATATATGGGGACAACGCCATGATAAAGCACTAACCTCTGCTTAATTCTTTCTCTGCTAACAAGAAATTATGTCACAAATTTAAGAACAAATAGTGAAAAGAAGTTTAAATTGCTCAAAATCCCCAACATAGAAAAAAGAATATCGATTGCATTTGCAATAACCCTGTGAAGCAAAAACCAAAGGGAATGTGAATGAAAAATTTTTAATGGCGCAGCAAATCTGAAGAATATGCAGTCTTCAACATGGCAGTTTAACGTAAGTTTAATTTAATTGTTTTTTTATAGCAATATCTGTAGAAATGCTGTACAAGTACCCAACAGCCTCCATCAGAAATGCTTTTAGCTTCTGCAGTCAAAAGCTTCAACAACCCTAATGCAAACAATTGTTGCATGAAAACTTCTATAAATAAAAGTATACAACAAAAACAGAGATGGAAAACTGGCTGACCTCTATCAACAAAGCTATGGTAAGTTAAGGGCTATACCAAGGAGCTGGTAATCTTCCTGACTGATCGTTTCTATCTATAACTGTTGAGTAGGAGGTCGAAGAGCAATGCTTAGAGCAGAGAACATTGTATCACCTTTTCTCAGAAGGTTAAACAATTTTTTAGGCCCCTAGTTACAGGTAAATGTATAATGCCACTTCTATAAAGTTGACATGGTTTTCCGTGTAAAATCTATATTTGAACCACATACATGTTCACTATAAGGCAAATGATGCAAACAAAAGATAACTAAGAATCAACTGCAGAGAGCTAATATACATATATATATATATATATATATATATGTATATGTATTTCATCCAATATATAAGCAGGACTGACCGACAATAAATGCAGCAAGCTGCAGCATGTCAATCATTCTAAAGTAGAAGTTGTTTCAGAAATTGTTTTCCAAGATATAGATCACATGACAAGTCAACATGTGACCTTAAAAAATTAGAAAACCGGACTTACTCATTTGTGAAGGCAAAGATTGTTGAGCAAGGCCGATAATGACTTAAAAGCACAGCCATGGATCCTGTCCTCGTGAAAACAATGATGGGTGTTTGAAGACTGTTTGCTATAGTTGTGGAGTGGAAAGCAAACATTTCCCCCATATGACTCTGAAAAGTATCCACAAAGTAATCAGATTCAATGGGTAGATCTCAAATCAACTGCAGAACATGCTAAAATTTTAACCTCAAGCAACCCAGCACCAAGAAGTCCTAAAAATAAAAAGCATATACAACCGAAAAATATCAGACCAAAACGAAATGAAAAAAATCATATTTCCAAAATAACTTATACATCTGAAAAAGTACCATAATTCCTCAGATGCAATCATTGCGTACCTTATTGGCCCTCAATTGAATTGGAGGAAAAGTGCTAATTGGTAGGCTTGACTCAGTTCTTAAAGCCACAGTATGCATTACTTTAACAGCTTTCAATGGATGCCTAGATTTAGAATTGCAGAATATATAAAAATATGACAGTTGTTCCACATATTGTCAGCATTAAAAAAGTATGAAACTTTTCACAAAATATAAAATAAAATAATATACTAAATATATAACAGACAAATGTCATTGGCCATGAATGAGGGAATCCAGAAGAAAAAGAACCAAGGTTTCCCGAGTATGTATCCATGTATTAGGCAAGTAAAAATTAACACAAATATAGGATTCTCTAGCTCTCTCGCTATTACAGAGAAACTTATAAAATAAACAATTACTTGGTCACATGGTAACAAAGTCAGAGTTTACCCCAAAATGGGGAACACTCTAATTAATCTTGTATGTCATGGGATGACTAGCTCGCAATCAAAGGTGTTGTTATGCAATAGACTCTAGTGGCATAAAAATAAATAAAATCCAGAAACAGTCTTGACAGCGAACTGATACATGACATAGCCCAAACTAGAACCAGGACCAGCATAAAAATTGAATAGATGGGTGTCAACAGTAAAGTTTTTAAATGAGGATTAATAAAAAACTTACTGGCAGTGAAAATATGAAAAGGTATTCAAGCAGGTCAACCTAAACTAGCCCATCAAATATGTAAAAAAAACAATTAATAAATTATTAACTGGATGCATTGGTATTTTACACATGTCTGCAAAGGTTGATAAAAGTGACGAAAACCATCACTGGTCATCTCAGGATTTATAGATAAAGAAAACCAATCACTAATGAGAAATGCAATCCTCATATTAAAAACCAACATAATAGAAAGAAATTTTCACATATTAAAAGTGACGCAATATCTACAAATAAATAGATTACAATTTATATCAAGATAGATACCAGAAATAAGTACTGTGACTGCTAAATGTCAACCAGTTGACTTACTTTCCATGGGCAGTTTCTCCAGAAAGCATAATTGCATCAGCACCTTCTTTTACTGCAATTGCAATGTCAGAAACTTCTGCCCTGGTTGGCGTAGGATGATCAATCATGCTCTCCAGCATATTGGTTGCTACAATCACTGGTTTCTTCATATTGTGACACCTTCTAATGATGTCCTCCTTTTAAGATAACACAGGATTCAGTTACATAATAAAATTAGCTTCAAAATCAACCATAAAGGTTAAAATTCAACTTTATCATTTGAAAATGATAAGGCTATACACAGACATAGAGAGAGCATTATTGCTTTGAGATGCAGATTATAGTCAACCATCACAAGCTATGTTATATAAGCAGCAAATATTGTGACTCTGAAACATCCTATTATTTACCGTCTCTAAGCCCCAGATATTCATTAGCAAAGGTACTATTGATTATTGAACTACTGTCCGGTTTTGAAAGTAGTCTTGAGATCTCTGATTGTATCAGTCTTTAGTACTCCTATCAGTAACAAATATCATTGTCAGAAAGCCGAATCTCCCACCCAAATATCTTCCCAAAATCTCTCTCTTTCCATTACCCACAAGAAGCTTCATCAGAGGGGAAAAAGAAAGGTAACCTTGAGAAAAGTGTTTCCAAGGTCTTTGGAACAAACTCCTCACAACAATCTGAGAATTCCATCCATTCGCATGGACTCTTCATTTGCTCAAGAGGCAACCTCCACAAACACTTATCAAGAAAATCCACTATTTCTCTCCTCTAGATTCCGAAACCACCCTTCTCCCTTGGTTTTTGCACAAGTTCGCAGCCATTTGTTTCCTCTCCACTCCTCTTCCATGGAAATCACTCATCGCTTTCCTAAGATCTTAGCTCCCTTAATTGGCACATGAAAAAATGGACAAATAGAAAGTACACAACTAACTCGGCACCGATAGAAAAAGTAAAAAACAAAAAGAAGGGTGCGCAAAAAGGCTGCCTTCGAGAGGAATCAGGGTTAAGGCACATAGATAATAATATAGAGTACCACCCAAGATAAGACATAAGGTAACTCAAAGGCCACTCACCTAATTCACAACCGAACTCTTTAGCTAAGATACACTAGAAATGGTAAAGATACAACTACGATCAAATTACCTGCAATAAAGGAACTTCCTCAATTGGAAGCTCAGCTCCAAGGTCTCCACGAGCAATCATTGCCTATAAAGCAGACAGCAAAACAAGAAAATGGATAATAAGTCATTGCTTATGGTAGTACCAACATATCAAAGAATAAGGATGGCAGGGCTTTTGTTGCATGCAAGAAAAAAAAAAGTTACAAATAAAGACGAACCCCGTCAGATGTAATAATTATCGAATGAAGATTCAGTATAGAGTCTGCACTTTCTATTTTTACAATAACATGAATATCTGCATTGCAACCTACAGAAGAGGCGCAAATTAAGTTTAGGAGACAATACTATAAAGATCCACAAAGAAGAAATGTTAACAGAATAAACTGATAAGAGATTGAAGAAGTTTACTTTTCAGATAATCTTTCAACTCATGGACCACCTCAGCATTTTTTACAAATGAGACAGCATAGAAGTCAACTCCATTGTCCACTCCAAACTTGATATCTTCCCAGTCCTTTTCTGTAGAAGAGAACAATAAAGCAGACCAACAAATTGAATATTGTGTGCCTCTTCGAATTTTTGAAAATCAAATGGACTGATGTTCATATAAACACCAAAGACATTGGTGAAGATTACCTGTTATTGAAGGCAGAGTTGCACTTTTTCCACGCACATTTAAATGGCGCCTTGATTTTAGTTCTCCGCCATCAACTACCACACATTTAACCAAATCTTTTGTCTTTGACTTCACAGCTAACGACATCATTCCACCTAGCAGAAAGACATGATATATCATCAGGTCTCTTAACCATGTGAGTAGATAAATAGAAAAGAAGGTGGGAGGGAATGAATGATATTCCACCTCCCTTGGTTACAACTTATGAGCTGTAAGAAAAGAATCAATTCAAGACAGTCTAACCACTGGAATGATAAAGTACAATTACAACTACTTGAACTTGCTAAATCAAACAGATTAAGATACATATAGTCCCCTTCCTTTTTAAGAGAGATCCCTCTTTGCAAGAAAAAAGATAGACAGCATTTATGGGCCCACCCTGCAATGTTGGTCCCATGATTTGAACCATTCACTTTTTACGTCACCATTTAAGAATCATTCCTACAAAAAAATAGCTAACAGAGACTCGTTCAGCCATTTTATTATCCTCATTATCATTTCAGTGTTTATCTGAAACATTGTGTCTATGTACTTGGTCATAGTTAGATCGCCAAATGGTTTCCAATTGAACTATTCTTTGTAAAGAGATCCTTCAATTAGGAAAGCAGACAGTTCAGATTATCATATCACGTTGAGGGGTGGGCCCACATGTGATTCCTTAACAGAGGCACCATCTTCACAAGTTTTCCCTGTAGAAAATATATGAGGCCCGTACTGTAGCCGATGTGATTCACCTGAGAGGCCACAATTACCACGAGCAAACATATTAATGATGAGGAACACATTCCACACTATGGACTCGACTCAAAAAAAAAAAACAAAGGCCATTCAAACGGCCATACACAGTTATTTGAACAGCCTTTGTTATTCTCACCAGTCTGCATGCAGACAATTTCACACCTAATCCATTTCCCGTGTGTGTGTATGAACGGAAATGTTCTCTCGCCACACAGTGGCATGTCAGCTTGGATTCTTAATTAGGGAAATTCTCTTCTTTTTATCTTAAAGAAGCTAATAGAGTATATTTTTACTGTTCATGTTGAGAGTCTGGCAACATAACCAGCCAGAGACTTGGGAAAAGAAATCACCCTATGCCTATTTATACCAAAAGACAGCTGAGTTGACTCTTGACATCAGGGTGGCCAGTTTGATTCAGTAAATGGCAAGATGCAGTCGGACATTACTTCCAAAGTTCCAATACATCTGAAAACAGTCAACATTAGTGTGGCTAAGTTCTTCCTTGATAACTCCTATCCCACCACTTGAGGTTAACAAACACCAGCTCACTACAAAACTAGTCTAGTTCTATAATATTACAGTTGCCATTAAAGTTGACCAAAGCAACAACTCATAATGCACAACAGCTATGACAATAATCTGTAGGTCACTCTAACCAGTTATAGAGTTCCAAAACTTAGTGGAATTGCGTGCACAAACAAGTTCCTTCAGTCTCTTTAATGAATTTACTCAAAAGAGTCAAGATTTGATTTGCCATACTTCTAAAACCATAGAAAGACATGCTAAAAAAAATATCACCACATAGGATGAAAAACAAAAACAAATTGACTCGTCCACAAATTCAGCACCCGCAAAATATTATGCTTACCATCAACTAGAATAATGTCACCAACATCCACATCATTCACAAAGTCGTCATAGTTTACACTAACTGTGTCCACTGTGCTAACTCCTCTTTTGATTGTAAAGTTAAACTCTTGTCCCTCTTTAAGAAGAATTGGTTGTGGTACATCTCCACTTCTAACCTCAGGACCCTGCATGAAGAAAGAAAAATCATATATCAACCATAACCTCAACGGTGATTAGAAGGAATTAGGATGAGATATTCAAAGCCTTTATGCTATAACAATTATTTACCATGTGATAAATACGAGCATTCACTTGAGAGTAGTACACTAAATATTGAGAATGAAAATCTAAACTAACACATGCTAAATGTAAACGAAACTTTTAATCTAGAAGGGGCAATGTTCTGCATTTTTCAAAAGTCCAGTCTTATTTTATGATACACAATTTGGAGTAGTCTACAACAGTAAGAATGAAAATCACAGTTTACATAATAAATGTAAAATTTCTTCACGAAAATAAGCAGAGTGAAAAAAAAAAAATCATATGTTAAACCAAAAATAAAAAAACTTTTGATTCCTGAATTTCGTCCTACTTTTGATCCACAGCAGGTGAAACAAATGTACCCGCCAATGCAGCAATTCTTGATGCAGAAACCTGTGCTCCTAACCATAAGTTAAATAGGATATGAGCAGGCAAAGAATGAGAGTGAAAAAGCAATCAACATACCTTGGTGTCCAGCATTATGGCTACA
Organism: Prunus fruticosa; assembly: GCA_018703695.1. Lineage (NCBI taxonomy): Eukaryota > Viridiplantae > Streptophyta > Magnoliopsida > Rosales > Rosaceae > Prunus > Prunus fruticosa. Next base: position 14,667,881 of record CM031921.1, read on the forward strand.
ACCTTGTCTTCAAATTGAGAGTTGTATTCTTTGACAAGTTCAATGGTTTTCTGGTGTGACTCATGGTCCCCATGTGACATATTCAAACGTGCAACATTCATTCCTGTTTCAGCCAGTTTCCATATCATTTCACGTGAGCTTGTTGAAGGACCAATTGTACATACTATCTTAGTTTTCCTTACACCATCTGAATATACCTTTGGCTGGGCCATAAGGTAATCATTATCAGACTGAAGTTCAAAAGTTGAGTCAGCCTTGTCCTAAAACAAGACAACAACATTTCAAGGTTATAGATTTAGAACACGCACAAGTGCTACTATTAACTGCATTCTAATGAAGCACCTGTCTTCAATACATAAAACATAGCAAAGCTAGAAAAAGCATTAAAGCAGGCAATAAATTTACCATGCATTTATTGTATTTCTAAGTTTTATGCTAGAAAGCAACTTAACTAATCCAAGAATCTGTATTCAGCCTTTTAAAAGGAGAAGGGTATTGCAGTCCCCAGCTCCTCACAATGCAAATGTGACGACTGGTATCCTATTTTGTTCGTTTATCCTAAACTTTCTCAGCAACCAAACAGAGCAATAACACGAGAAACTAAAGATTATAGGTGTTTTTGAAGTAAAGGAAGAAACTTCAGCCCCATGTGCCTACCAATTGAAATACCAATTATCTAAAATTTCGAAATATTCCAAGTTTTCCACACTCTGAGAGACGGAACAATACAAAACCAAATTAGAACACGCACAAAAGCCACATAAATTCAAGAACTATTGACAACCCATGTTATAAAAAGGACAAAAGCAAAGCTCCCCCAATAGGAAAAACAGAGAAAGCATAACAAATGGAAACAAGAAAAAGCAAACTTACAACGCTCTCCACAGGACCGTTGTGTGAGTTAGAATGGCCTCTGCTGCTGTCCTGGAAGATCCCAGTTGATTTAACGGTAAAGCTTTGCTTCTTCTGAGCATACTTTCTTCTGGGTCTACAGTGAAACGCAGTAGAATCACACAGGCTTTTGGAGGAAGCCAATCGATCAGTGGCTCTAGACCTTTCAGGTTTCAAGAAAGACATTCTTGCGGGAACATTAAGGGTCGCCATTGAAGAAAAGCTTGGAGAAGTGAGAGTGTTTTGTTAATTGTTACTGACGAAAGATAGAGAAAGGAAGCTATGGCCAAATTGGTAATGGCCCTACGAGCTATGGTGAAATGGGATGAGAGAGGGAAAGCCGAGGACGAGAGAGAGTATCGTTGGAGCAAAAGGAAAGGAAGAGAGTCTGTCCAGGATTCAGACAGTTTGACCGTTTATTTCTACTCCTCTTATTTATTCTTTCATTTCTTACACGTTTCCCTTTTCTTCTTTTTTTCTTGTAAATAATAATATTGGAGATTATAAAATAAAAAATAAAAAGTATAAAATAACATGTGTGTCAATAGCTAGTAAGAATAAATATTTATTTATATTATAACACAAGAATATATATATATATTATCATAGAGCTTCTATCGAGGGTTCCCTCAATTAGCTTATTGAGCGACACTTTTGTAAGGCCCATTTTACATTATATTTCACTAATCCAAATTGTCTATGTTTTAGATAATCATTCAAGGATTATCTCTACAAAAAATCACTTGAATTCAATATCGTTTGACCACTTAATTGTATTATTGAAATTTTAGTACTTTCTTGAAGCATCGTGTTCATTGATTTTGTAGGATACAATTGGATGTCGAAATGTTTTCCGATTTGTCTAATTTTTTGCAAGGATGATCTATGAATGTAGACTTAATAATAGATGGTTTGGATCATTAGAAAAAAAAATTGTAGGATACTTTAAAGGGTGTCCCTCAAATAAAATTATTAAGGGATCCCTCAATAAAGGGGACGGTATATATTATATTATAACACAAGAATATATATAATGAGATCCCTCAAATAAGATTATTTGAAGGACACTCTTGTAGGGCCCACCATACATTGCATTTTATTAATCCAAATCTTCTATTTTGTAAATATTCATTTGAATATCATCTTAACAAAAAATCACTTGAATCCGATATTATTTGACCTTTCAATTAAATTATTAAAATTTTAGTAGAAGCACGTTTTGTAGGTACGGATTTTAGATGTCTAAATGGTTTGGATTTTAGATATTATTTGATCATCTCTGCTCATTTTAGATGTCTAAACGATTTCTGATTTGTCTAATTTTTTACAAGAATGATCTATGAATGAAAACTTAAAAAATCGATGGTTTAGATCGTTGGAAAAAAATTTCATAGAGTCCCTAAAGGACGTCTCTTAAATAAAATTATTTGAAAAATTTAACAATAAAATTGAACTATATATGGATATATATTGTGACTCTTATACTAAAATAGCAAACGACGTAGGCCAATCAAAGTCATGTAGTTTTCTAGGGCTTTTTTTTAATGTTGAAAAAGATACTTTATTAAACACCATAAGAATATACAGCGGATATGATAAAATTATAACCATGAGGTCGACGGACAAACGTCACACGAAGATATCTATTACTGTTAAATATTATAGAAGGTTCCCGGAAAATTCTGGTTCATAAGCATATTCTATGACATACACCCTGACACCCACACAAAAGAGAGAAGAAAACAAAACTTAAAAAACCTGAAGAAAAAAAACCGTGATATGGTTCCCATCTCATTTTATCCAAAAGAAGAAAAGAAAATCAATGAAAATATAAAGTTTAATGACCTGAGCCAGGCGTCCTCCAAACCCTAAGCCCTAAGCCCATCCACCACTCCGCCGGGGCCGACCACCCCCTGCCGCCGCAGCAGCCCTTGCTCCTGTGTGGATGCAACATTCCCAAAAACCAAAGCTTGAAGACTGAGCAGGACATGATCATTTTAGGGTTTTAATTTCAATCTCGATGAAAGGTGGAAGGAAGAATCTGAAGAGGGCAGTGGAGGAAGAGAGCTTGACCCTCAAAGATGGTCACTCTATAATGCAAGTGGTTTCTCTACGTGGTTCCAATCTCATTGAGGTGCTCTTCTATTCAATAAATCCGCTATTTTTTATTTATTTATTTTTTTGGGGGGGGTCAAATAGAGAAAAACCCTTCTAACACTCTGTTCATATTCAATCTATTTCTTCACGCACTTGGTTGCAGTAAAGTGCCAATCTTTAACCCTAAAAGCTGTATTTATTTTTTTCGAAATCCAGCTTCTGCATGTAGTTAACAGATAGTGTTAATGAAAATGCACTAATGGCTATAAGCTTAGTGGGTTGGCTCCTTCCTATGCCCTAGGACTTCACTCAAACCAAAAAGACATTGTTTTTGTGTTCATTTTCTATGCAGGGAGCTTTGTTGTTGTTGATGCAAGAGGAAAGGAAAAGGTTGTTGAATCTGGCAGCAAAGTGGCATTGTTTCGCAAGTTCTGTTTTACGAACAAGTTCGTGCGCTTAAGAAATCACCAAAATGGTGTGTATTCTCTTCCCATCTTAAAATGGTGTGCCACTATCTCACTATATGCCACCCTCTAAAACCCGGCTTGCATAAACATTTAATATTACGATGTCCTTTTGTGTTTTGGTTTTCAGACTTTGAAACTTAACTCAATTTTTACTCCGGCTTCCTTCATATGGGTGAAGGTCTACTGTTTGAGCATTATGTTGCAACTTAATAAAGTTGGAACTGTCAAAATTCTTTTTCGTTTTTCTTTTTTTCTTTGGAAATAGTAGTCCAACAAGCCTCCCATAGTATCCAGAGCTAGCACATAATCCTACCAAAAGATGGAAAAAGGTAGCTCATGGAAGTGTAGTGTGAAATCCTGCAGCCTTGTGGCACATTTTCTGTAATGTTTTAAGTGTTGAGAGACAGGCACTCACGTGCATCTCCTCCACCTCATCTTTCTTTTTTGTTGGTCTTTTTTTCCTTATATTTGCTTTGACCACCCAATGCAGGCCAGAAATCTTCAAATCCGCAGTTCCAGATGGATGCAACGCAAGTCTGCAGGGAGACACTACCCCCCAACAAGAAGAGAATGAGCTTGACTCAAGTGGTGATGATGGACTTCCTCCACTAGAAGCCAATACGAACAGGATGATGAAACCGGTTGATTGGAAATCGGACACAGAATCGAATTCTGATTCAGATACAGATTCATAATTCAGAATCAGACTTGGGTTCAGCAACTGATTCTTGAATAGTTGTACAGAAGATGTATGCTGAAACAACTCCATCCATATCCAAGACGACATGAAGTGAGGATAACAATGTCAAACTTGTGTCCAAAATTTTCGGACTGAATTTTTGTTGACCATGTATGTAAGCATGTATTAAAATACAGACACACTATTAATCAATCCATTCATGTAACGTTTAAACGTTTATGCAGAGCCTTCCACATGGAAATATTCTCATTCAAAGTCCAGAAGTGCGTGATTATTTGATTTTTATATCCGAGAAATCTCATCTTAACGTTCCGCAAAAATACAATTAATTGGCAGAGTTCTTTCTCGGAGATTGATTATACAGAGAGAGATTAGAGAGAGAGCAATTAGCAGACATTCAGGAACTGACAGTAGTAGATTGAAAGAAGGAAGAGCATCCTCACTCACTCACTTTGACGCTTTCCAAGTTTCCAAATTTCCTCACTTTGACACTTTTCGACTAACTGACCTACAAGGTGACTGATAATACTGAGTGATCTAAAATTGGCGATCTCATATGAAGCTAACAACATTTTCACTTTTGAGGGGTAATATGAAGTTACAAAATTCTTTGAAAAAACGTAAAATATAAAATATGAAGACTCTTTGGCAAAAAATATCATGACTAAATTGGCCGAAATAGAAATTGTTATGGTTTGTTTGAAACTGCTTTTAAAAGGGATAAAAACGCGGGAAATGCCGCTAACTACCATCCAAGGCAAAACGGAATCTGCAAATACCATCCTCAAGCTACACAATATGCAAATACCTATAAATACATACTTATTGCCTACTTAACACATTTTCTCACATTTTCTTTTTTCTTTCAGCTCTCTCTCTCTCTCTCTCTCTCTCTCTCTCTCTCTCTCTCTCTCTCTCTCTCTCTCTCTCTCTCTCTCTCTCTCTCTCTCTCTCTCTCTCTCTCTCAGATGAAACCCCAATTTGCTTTCTTCTTCTTTGCTTCTCTTGTTTCTTTTCAGGTAAACGAAAAGAAAATTAGTTTTTCCCTTTTTTTAAATTTTTCGTTTACCTAAAAAGAAACAAGAGAAGCGAAGAAGAAGAAAGTAAATTGGGGTTTTATCTAGAGAGAGAGAGAGAGAGAGCTGAAAGAAAAAAGAAAAAGTGCGAAAATGTGTTAAGTAGGGAATAAGTATATATTTATAGATAGTATTTACAGATTGTGTAGCTCGAGGACGGTATTTACAGATTATGTTTTGCCTTGGATGGTATTTAGTGGTATTTTCCAAAAAATTTGGGTTTGGGCCAGGCTCAAGCCTTTTTTTTTTCCGAGCAGGGTTGAAGTTTGAAAGGGCTTGGCCCGGGCCAAACCATCCGCCTGGGCTCGGGGGGCCTAACGGAGCGGGCTTTTAAAAAAATATATATATTTTTCTAAGTCTTTTAAATCTTTTTGTTACATATTTTTTTTTTCAAAAGTGATGGATAAGGAGTTTTCTCTTAAACAATAGTATAGATTACTACATAACTTCATAAAATAAAAATATAAAGCCAAATTCATTTACTAAACCTACACCAATAGCCAAAATATATTATATTTGACATGAATCTTATGAAAATGTATTACTTCTATACCAAACTAGGATTGACATCATGAAAATTAAAGCAATTTATGCCATTAGAATTAGTAAATTCAAAATAAGCTTTCAAATTCTTTATTGAACCATTAAATTTGAACTTGAAAAAAAAGGGGCATTAAAAGATATAGTGTATATATTGCTTGTTTGTTACAAAATTTTAGACAACATTGAAAAAATTAACTTAATTTATAACATGTGTACACAATATTCTTAACCAATTAAAAAACCTCAATGATTAACAACAACCAAAAGAATGCTCAACTCACACAAAAATATATACCAATTTGAGACAAGCCCATAACACAAACATACCAAAAGCTTCATACAAGAACATAAAAGAGAGCCCATATGATAAAATTACCCAAAGAGATAGGGATCAGAGGAGCCTTCAACTGGGAAGTCGACAACACCGCCCGCCTCATTTTGCAAGAACGGGGTGCTACTCAGTCTTAAGTTATGTAGTAATCTCTACTATTGTTTAAGAGAAAACTCTCTATCCATCACTTTTGACAGAAAAAAGTGTAATAAAAAGATTTAAAAGCCTTTTTTTTAAGCCCGGCCCATTTAGACCCATGGCGGCTCTGCATAATGGGCGAGCCCAGGCCAAGCCCTTTGAAACCTCGAGCAGCTTGAAAAATAAAAAAATAAAAGTCCATAAAGCCCGACCCAACCTAATGACTAACTATATGCCCATCCTTATGAAAATTCATGACTACACCCTTATCTAAATACTTAACAAATACCAAAATCAATGAAACAAACTATATAACTTCATAGCTCTCCCGCCATCAGTGGTTGAGTGCCTTTAAAACATCTCACCCAAAAACAATGAATGTTGAAGAGTTAGAAATATAAGACTGCTCTTGAATCCTATCAAAATATAGTGCATCTGATATGTAATAACCAGTTGTCCCTCTTCAACCTGCATATTGATACTTGTACTTGCACTCGCTAATGTGAGAAAGCAAAGCCCATGGGGATAGGCCTTGTCTTTGAATTTTCTGGAAAAGCCTAGCCTGGCCCAGCCCGTAAACGAGGTGAGAGGAATCAAATTTGACTTACCCATGGAGTGAATATTGATTTAGAGGTGTTTCAATGGGCTCTATCTATTATATAATAGTTGTCATCTCGAGGGTTAACTCCCAAAGTGTTCTTGAGGGTTAGTTAGATGCTGTCACTTTTGGCTTTTTAAACTTTTACTTCTTAGCTATCTGATATTACTTATTTGTTTTTGAGTTTTTCATATAATGTCCTTCACTATTATTTTCAGGCACCATTATTATTTAAATCTGCAAAGCATTGCTGTCAATGGGCAAATCTTGCCAATTGATCCGCAGTCTTCACATCACACGGCGGGAATTATTATCGACTCATGAACAACATTGGCACTACAACAAAAAAGCTTTTTGATGACATGGTTTTAATTCATGTTGGAATTTCCTTTTCTTTCTTCTCCATTTAATTCATCTCTCATCCTAATTTCTGTCAATTTGAGTTCAAACTTCCTTTTAGTTAATAAATTTCAGCATTGGGAGGAACATAATGGTTGTGGTGTTTGGTCTGAAAAATGAGTATATTATTAAAATAAGATATCTTCTCCTTACTAAAAGCTGATTTTGTGTTGGGATGTACATAGATAACGTCAGCTATTTCACGATCTGTGACTCCCTTGATTTCAGACGAAAAATCAGTGTTATCTTGTAACCACCAAGTTGGTTTTATCTCTAAATATTTTTTAAGTTTCCCTCTGAAGAAAAGCTATGAAGACCTGAATGAAATTTTATGTTTCAGTTTGGCTGAGATTTTTCTGGCAGTTAGTCTAAACTTTGCTGCCAGTGCATCAATGGTGTTGAAATCAAAACAGTACCTTATACATAGTGTAAATTGTTCCTCCATCTCCATTTATACAAGTTCTTATTTAAAGTCATTGCATTAGACATATGATTATTGCAAATTGTATGCAATAAGTTTAATGGGTCATTGTATTGTTATAGGTAGCTATTCCTGTGTGGTGCATTGGTTTTCAGAAGGCTAAGGGAGGGGTGACAATTTTAGGGGGTTAGTCCCTAAATTTAGGTTGGTTATTAAATTTTTGTGGAAAAAAGTTTGCTCATATTTGGTTGGATGAATCCTCTTCAATTTTTCTCAGTGTGTTTATTTGTTCAAAAGCTTATTTATGCTAAGGTTTATGCTAACTAATGTATTTTCTAGTCTATGTGGTGGTGCACAATGCAATGACTTTCTGAGCATTTTGTAGTTACTTTTGTATTGATAAATATTGATGATCACAATTTGCTTTTGAAAACCATGTATGTCAATCATAAATGTACTATTTTAATTATGCCGTTTTATTTGTTTCTTCAATTGCAGATCTTGTTCTAAAAGATAAGATGATCGTGTATGATTTAGCTCGTCAACGGATTGGATGGGCCAACTATGATTGTAAGTTCAATTATGAGTCCATATGAACTCTCTTTTTTAGGCTCATCGTCGGTGAATGTCTCCATTAAACCTGTAAATAAAGCCTAGGCTCAATGGGCTAGCTAGAACCTGGCCCGATGTCTAATGGGTAGAGAATGGGCCATGTTTTTAAGCCCTTAAAAAGCTCAGCCCGACCCAATTTTAATTAATTAAGTTTTATTTAAATTAATAATAATTAACACTCAAAACAAATAAAAACAATAGATATTTATAAAAATACCCAATCCTAGACATGTATTTATAAAAATAACCAAACACTATTTAAACATAGAAACATACCCAAAATCAACCTCACAATCAACAATTGTATATTTTTTGGGTATGTTTATAAATGTGTTTTGAGTGTGTGTAATGATGAGTTTTGGGTATGTTTATAAAGTGTTTTGGGTGTTGGGTATTTTTATAATTTCAGCCCCCATTTTGGGTATTTTTATAAAACTCCCTAAAAACAATTATTACTAATGCTCTGTTGAAAAACTCAAACTCAACATTTAACATAATACAACTAACACAATTATGGCAGGAGGGTGGACTTACCTATTTATAAAAGATTTAAAATATAAATAAATAAATAAAAAAAGAGGGAGGTTTCCTTAAGAAAACAATGTGGGACTACTAGTAGCAGTCCAACATGAGGCCTCTGCTTGAGATCCTGAGTTTGCTAAGTACTTGAGGTTGATGAAGGTAGTTTTGAGAAGGTTAATCTTGAGAATAGCTTAAATCTCGTTGATGTTTTCATTGCTTTGGACATCAATGTTGACCAAGGACGACAATTCTAGCAACTTAGTCCTTTTGTTTTGTTCATGTGCCTCATATTTGAAGGCTCACAATTGGATGGTACATATTAAAGGTTTTGATTGTGTATTTGTGTGGTTTCAAACTTTAATTACAACCACTTTAGTTATTTTGAGCTTTATAAATATCTTCATCCACCCCAAGCAGCGTTTTACCCAAACTTGAAGGCCACCCTGACAAGGCGCTTGGGCCCGGAATGTCTACTCAATTTGGACTTCTTTCCATGGGATTTTTGCCATATAGGCTTGTGCGAAAAGCCAAGTTGGGCTTTTTACAAAATGTTTACTTGAGATTTTTGATAGATTCCTAAATTGGTGTTTAAAATCTCTAAATATTAGTTCGAAAATTATATGGGCCGAGTAAGCCCAAAACTAAAAGCCCGAAATAGTATAGCCCGTGGGTAGGGCTTGGGCTTAGCATATTTTGTATAGGGCTGGCTCGGCTCGGCCCGGCCCAATCACTTCCTAGGGCTGTAAAAACTCGTCAATAGTAGGGACTGAGCTCACACCTCCTAGGGCCTCCTAGGACCGGTTTGGCCCAACCCGTCCCATTTACAAGCCTAGTCTCCATACCTTCTAGTTATGCTAGACAATTGAGTGAGAGCAGATCATCATCAAAAGACATGCTATTGAGCTTGCTAACAATAGGGATTGTGGTGATGCACATATTATTAGCGTGAATTGTGGACCAACACCAAGGATTTTGATATTAATTGTATTTGATTTACTTTAAATCTTGATTTTCTATTGTAAATAGAAATATGAATTTATTATTTTACTTTGCCACTAAAACTCCATTGGATTATAAATATGACCTCCTATTTAATGAAATATTTTATATTTCAACATTTTCATTAACAACAATTTATGTAGGTGGATTAAAGTAGGAAAAATAAACTAACAAATACAATGATAATAATAATAAAAGATTACCGAAAAAAAAGGGAAATATTGTAAAATACAAGGCCAAACTTACTTCTCCAAATACCATTCTTGGCTGTACAATCTTGGAATACCAAGTATAAATACATACCTATTGGCCACATATCCCATTTTGCACACTTTTGAATTCACTGTCGCTCTCTCTCTTATTGGGTTCTTTTTCTCTTCTCTCCCGTGTCATATTGAAAGAAAACATAACTCACTCTCTCAGCCCCAAATTTGGTTCTCTCTCTCCCGTCTCACCACCATCATTCTCTCTCTCAGTTCTCTGCAACCACCACCACTCTATCTCTCAATACTCCGCGACCACCGCCAATTTATGTCTTAGCTCTGAGATCACCACCAACTGTGACATCGAACACGTTTCAGCTCCAAGCTTCAGATTCCATCCAACAGACAAAGAACTCGTCATTTGCTATCTCAAGCGCAAGGTATGTTGAGAACCCTTCAAATTCAACGCGATCTTTGAGATCAACATCTACAAGAGCGAGCCTTGGGACGTCGCAAGTAATACCCACGATAGCAATAAAGTCACGAAATTCGTGTTATATTTTCCAAGCTTTCTAACAGTTTCATTATTACCTATGCAGAGCCATGGTAAACTCTCTTCAACTGAACTTGCGAGTTTGAAACGTGAGTTACAAAGCACAAAGGATAAGTTGACAAAGGTAGATACTTCAAATCGAGCGCTTAGGAAGAGAGTACGCGACTTGGAAGAGATGCTAAAGGAGTGTTTGAAATATGAGAAGGAGTCTGAAAAAAATTAAGAAGGCTATGAGAAGGACTCAAATTATGCTGTATAGAAGGTTCAAATGCTGCTTATAAACACATTATTGGCAGTTGGGCTGATGTGTCCAAAAGGCCCAAAATAGGAGGGGCAGGGTAAACTTCATTTGTTTCAGTATCATTATAACCACCATGCATCTCCCTCCACCTCACTTCCCACATTAGCAACATTTGTATTATTCGGAGTTACCTCATTGCTTTCAACAATGGCAACTGAAGAATGACCTATCTGACTACTATCCGTTGTCATGTGCATTAGTATATTATCAACTACATCATTTAGTCAGTCCTCTATATTTTATACTCACTAGTAAGGGGAGCTAGTTTTGAAGGTGTTACATCACAATTGTACTTCATAAAAAATTGAACATCATCATTGTCCTCAATCTTTATGTGCTTCCACAAATTCAAAGTTACCAAAACTGAGAAATTTTAGCAAACCTTATCTTTCCTACCGTTTGTATTACCAATCTTATGCACACGATCCAACAGTTAAGCAATGTGATGGTCCGTGGTACTATTATACCTTTTGAGTTACCCTCTTCGTATTTACACATCTTTTTTAAGGTTACCCATTTTCCATTGTAGCAAACCAGAATAACAATTGTTTCCATTTCGAGCATAACAAAACATCATTTCATTAACACATGTGAAACCACCGGTAAACCACTGGAAAAAAAAACGGCAATACAACAGCAATAAAACTACAAAACAATCATAATACAAAAGCAACACAACAATAGTAAACAAGAAAATCCCAATATGAAATGCAAAGAATTAATCGACAAAGAACAAACTCATTGGCTGTTTCAAACAAAAAATCATTAGAATCAGATAATACAAATCCACTACATCAAATGGAAAATCCCAAGTTTCAAGATTCACATATCAAGAGCAATCTAAATCCATTTGAGAAAAACCCAGATGGATGAAGAAAAGGAGTATGAACATTAAAAAGGGATAACCCAGAGCAATCAAAATAAAACCAATTTGAGAGAAACCCACATAGATGAAGAAAATGACCGTCAAGACTAAACGAAGGAAACCAGAGCAATCAAAACAAAGACCATTTGATAGAAACCCACACAGATTTAGAAACACAAAAAGAATACAAGAAGACAACCTATTGGAGGTCGGCGATGGAGTTGAGCTTCGAGGTTCAAACCAGTTGCTCGCTAGGCGATCGGAAGAGAGATCTAGAAGATGGGGTCGATGGTGGGTTTTGCGATTTAGAAAGAGAGAGATGAGAGGATGCGATGGGTTTCTCGAGAGAGAGCTCAGACATAGAGTGGTGGTGGTCACAGAGCAACGATGGAGAGAGATGTTGGAACTCATTGTTGTCCCACATCGGCTAGAGGGCCAAAGAGAAAGTAGTTTAAATAGAAATATCCATCTTTAACTAACACGAGACCTTTGTGATAAAACTCCACACCTGGGAGGATTGTGCAGGTGGTGAAGTGGGGATAGTATTGGTGTTGTTGGAGTGAGCCCTCGGCTCATCGACCTGGAATTTTCTACAAGAGAGTGTTGTTGGTTGCGGAGATGATGGAAAGAGAGAGAGCGAAGAGGGAATTGAGAGAGAGAACGAAGAGAGAGCTGAGAGGGAAAAGAAAAAGTGATGAGGTATGTATTTAGACTTGGTATTCCAAAAATGTCCAGCCAAGGATGGTATTTGGAGAAGTAAGTTTTTTTTTTTTTTTTTTTGTCAAATGATGGAAATTCATTGATAGAAAAGAATACAAGAGCCGAAAGGCCCTACAAACGTAACCCATACACAAACCGACTACAGGACTCATACAGATTACACTGGGGTACAAAGAAATTGTCTGTTGTGGTACCACCCCAAGACATCACCCAAAACAGCATCCAAGGACAAAACCTGGTACAAAGCCAGCACGCCAAGAGATAACCGAGACTGGTACTAGACCAGCACGCATGGGTAGAACACGAACCTCTCCCAAAGGGAGCACCAACAACCTCTGCAACAAAAGACAACAAATGTTGCCAGAAAAAAACCTCACCCAAAGTGAGCACCCAAGGCAACCTCCGAAGAGTTACAACCCTTATTTTAAACAAAAAAACAAAAAACCAAAAGACTCAAACACCACCATCACATAGATCAGCCCAGATCTGAAGTAGATTCACCACAGCAGCTACAACCTGCAAAGATCACCACTTATGACCAAAGAACAACGAATCTGACTAGATCCAAAACACAATACTCGGTACAGAGCCTAGTGGGGCACAACAATGAGGAGGGAGAAGTAAAGAGGAGAGAAGGGAAGAACAAAAAGAAGCTGAGGAGAAACAGAGGGGGATGAGAGAGGGAAAGGAGAGCAACGTAGGAAAGGGTAGAGAGGGAAGATAGGAAAGGAGGAGGGGAGGAGGAGGGAGGAGGCCACCTCCCCCCCCCCTATTGTTGCAGTCGGTGGGGGTTTTTGTTTGAGAGAGAGAGAGAAGAACTCTCATTCAATGATTCAAGTATGTCGGTTTTGGAGAAGTAAGTTTGCCTTGATGATATTTTACGGTATTTCCCTAAAACCGCTTTATGCTTAACATACTTTTTGGTTATAACAGTGATATCCGGAGAAGCACCTAGCACGACTTATCCAAAAAAACTAGTGAATTTTGCATAAAAATCTCAACGTGTATATTTGGTGGAAAAATAAGCGAGCCTCAACAAAATAGCAAGCACGAGGGTTAACATTGGAAGTTTAAAGCCCAGAAGCACTGTTTTCCAGCTGCCCCGAAATTGAGGAACTCTAACGCAATCAAGAATCTGCTGCGCTGCTTGGCTCCTCTCCCTCCTTAGAGGCAGAAAAGAAATTTCTCTTGATCACAGACACACAAAGATGAAGATCTCCCTCGGGTTTCCAGAAGACCAACCAGAGTTCCAAAACCAGCGAAACCCACTGATAAAGGCAAAGGTACCTCTAACCATCTTCAACCAACCTTTTACTTCTTCTATTGCCACCGTCCCCTCCACCACCACATCCACCTCCATGCCCACCAACTCTTCTTCTCACCTCTCGTTTTCTCTCTCATCCAATTTCTCTTCCGGGCCTTCTGTCAAACTTTCTTACTCTCACACCTCCACCGCACCCTCTCCTCTCTCTCTCTCCCTCAAGTCTGGTCTTGGCCTCTTTGGCTCCCCTAAAAACTCCCCTCTTGTTTTCAAAGCCCATTTCTCTCTCTCCCACACAAACCCCAGTTTCTCTCTCCACATCAAGCCCCAATTTGGCAACTTTTCCCTAAAACAAAACGCATTTTCAGACCCTAATTTTAAACAGATTTCTGGGTCTGCCTCCAATGTTGGTGCCCATTTGGATTATGGGTCCGTTTCAAATGGTGATTTTGATAATGGGTTTGTCTCTGAAGGGTCATCTGTTTGGCAGGAGCTTAGGTTGGAGCCTTGCGGTGGCAAAAATGGGGCTGTGAACAGTGAATTTAGGGATAATTGTGGAGCTCATTTGAATGGTGGGTCTGTGGCAGAGAAGCCATTGGCTTGTAAAAATGGTGGGAAAGATGGGCTTTTTTCTGGAATTGCTGTGATGGCAAGGACTGTTTTGCCAGTGACAAAAAGTGTGGTGGTGAATATGCGATGGGGTGTGAATCTTCCACCAAAGTTTGGCAAAGCAATGCCGTATTTAACACTTAATAAAATTGGTATTGAGAGAGTTGAGGAGGTAAAGGCAGAGGTGGAGAAGGGTACTGATAGTAGTAATGTGGGTGATTTGGAATTGTTGAAGGGGATGTGCTTTTGGATGGGAAGGGATTTGGAGGTCATGGAGAAGGAAAATAAGGAGATGAAGCACAGGTTGGAGGAGATGAAGTCGGGAGTTTCTAGGAAGCATTTTAGAGGGGAGAGTGATTCTGTTGGGAAGAGAGTTTCACCTCCTTTGGATGAGACTTCTGGCGGGTTCGAACAGTGGAGAAACAAAAAGAAAGTCAGAGAAGAGAATGCGAGAACAGAGGCGAAAATGTCCACCAATTCCGCTAGTGATTTGGAATCTGAATTGCAGAGAGCTATCAAGGCTGCTACCATTTAGCAAGGTTCGAGATATATATAATGTAGAATTATTGCTTTGCTTTGAAATGTATAGGTAAATTATATCTCTGCTGTCTTCAGGGTTGATTGCCTTGATTAGTTTTTCAGGGTAGTTTAAACTTAATCACTAAACATTGGAAATCTGTTGGAACTTGTAAGTCTCGCATCAATGGAGTTTATCTCTTATGAAGAGAAGGGAATTTATGTTTTATTTCAAGTCTTGAGTTGATTGCCATGATTAATTTTTTTCTTAGAGTTGTGTTAAGGTTTACAAGTCAATAATCATTGATTGTTAGCTAATGTCAATGCACCTTTCTAAAATTTGGAAGGCAAGGTAACTATGGATTTTGTAATGCCGAGTTGCTTAAAAACATACTGATGAATTAAACTTTGCTTTATAAGTAAATTGTTGTGTTGGCATTTGCTTGAATTTCAACTCAGTTGTGTTTCACAAATTTAAGGGTTTTCCTTTATTGTTAGGGTATGATAATAAAACTAAAAATTATAAAATAGTTGAACAAGCAGAACAGAGAACCATTTTATGCTTAAACATACCTGAACGGCCTTTAACAGAGTCTCTCTCTCTCTCTCTCTCTCTCTCTCTCTCTCTCTCTCTCTCTCTCTCTCTCTCTCTCTCTCTCTCATTTGTGCGTATCCTCTAAATTGTAAATTTTGATATACAAGTTCTGGTCTGTTATTGATTACTTGATTTAATGGTATTCCTAGGTGCAGAGATGTCTAGAGTGGCAAAGATTTTGAATTTTCCAAGGCACACCTTTGAGTATGAGTTTTTTTTCTTTTATCTGTCATGTCATTTGTTAAATTCATGGCTGGAAATGAGCAGGCTAAGTGGAAGATTTTATTAGCAAAAAGGCCTGAAATAATAATATAATCGGCATGGAATTATATGATATTCATATTTTGTATCAGTATTAGTCATAATAGGGGAAAACCTACAAAGAATAATTGTCAGTGGTCCTGGCCCTTCATGCTTCAATGGTTCAAATTTGTTGGTTCTTTTGAAAAGCACTGCTGTATGTAAAAAACTTTATTATAGAAATCTTAAATTTTCAGATATCTTGTTTTCTTTCGCTGTAGTTGTAAGAAAAATTAGTGAATATCTATTGTCTGAACTACCAGAGAAGCCTCATGCATGAAATGCACACAACTAGTCAATGTGCATGCTCACGTTACTCTGGTAAAAGATTTGTAATGTATTGGATAATAGAAAAGAAAAACATGCAGCTTTGTTCGTTCTCTGTTGCTATCATTTCACAGCAACCAAACAAGTTACAACATATCTCTTCTGAAATATTAACCTTTACAAAACTCCTGAAAAGAACTGTACCTAAAACTTATTGTATAATCTGCATCCTTCATGGGTTTGTACAACGATTGATTCTCCATGTTGAAAAAGTGTATATATCAGTCCAATTTATTTGATTACTGAAGATAAAGTCGTTTGGCATGTGTTAATAGACTAGAATAAATGTCTGCATGCAGCCAGCCTAGTCTTGACCTAAAATTGTACCGATATTAGCAGAGTTCATAGTTATATGAACATGGTAAGTTGTGAAGGAACTATTCTTGTTTCTGCAAAAAATTTAGCCACTCCAGCAGCAAAGTAGGGATCATACTTTCGGCCCCCAATGATCTGGACCGCGCACCTGAGTGGTTTCAAGGGTGGCTTGGCAGCGCTCGGCACCTATGTGAATATGGTCTTTGATTTTTCCATATGATGCAAAAGTCTCATCGCGGCAGTTCGTCAATATTACTCCAAAATATTCTGGGGGTGAGTCTGGCATGTGGATAGCTGGGGGTGAGTCTTCACTCATGGATCCTCCTTGCAAAAAATCAGATAAATTGAAAATCATTAAGACATCTAATTGAGACCAACAAAATCTATGAATACAGTGTTTCAAAAAAGTACTTAAATTTCAATAATTTAATTGAATAGTCAAATGAAATCGGATTCAAATATTTTTTTGTAGAAATGGTCTTTGAATTAATATATACAAAATAGATAGTTTGGATTAGTGAAAAACAATGCGGAGTGGACCCACCCTACAAGGGTGTTACTCAAATAAATTTATTTGAGGAATCCCTCAATAGAAACTCACTTATATATATATATATATATATATATATATATATATATATATATAGTGTTGGTTGTGGAACATCCAATTACAAACATAAATTCACATTGTGATCATCTTCGGAGATCAAGGAACTCTCATATGAAACTGCAAGGAGGAAAAAGACCAAGATTTTGATAAACTATTGCCAGCCATGGAGTTTGTATTTTCCTTGAGCAGTTTCTAAATTTCCAACACAATATTGGTCGTCTGCAAGCGTACTTGGAATTTGAAAGTCCTTCATTTGTTAGCTTCATGTTATTTATTTAGCTAATTTCAATTGTGAGATATGATGCTGGTGAAGGAACACTTATCATGACTAGGATGGATCAATACATGAAGTGGTAACAGTCGGATGATTGTCACTAAAAACATCAGGAGTTGGGGTTTCTTTTTTCATTTTAGGCAATTGTGGGAAGACTTTAAGGCCCTGCCAACTGAAAACCCGTTTCCTAATTATTGGAGAGAGAGACAAAAACAAACGCGTGATTTTATCAGTCATTGATAACTGTAGAAACTCATGTGATTGATTTTCTGGATGTGAAATTCACATTCGATAGTAAGAAATCACACATTTGCACTTGAATGACTTATGGTGTATCACAAAACTTGTCATTCTAACAAAGTCTATTTATTTGCATTTTCCATCAATACGAAAGGCCCCAAGAATATTATGGCCTAGGAGAACAAAGGAGGGTTTAATCAATGCGAGCGGACGCATTTACATACCCCATCAACACATTCGAGTGTCGAATCCTCACATTTAATTCCTTTGCAGTCAGCTACACTCGAACATTTCCCATTTTCATTTTGGTGTATGATCCCAACTGAGTCATCAATAATATTGGCCACTTGGCATGTGCAGAGGTGGTTGACACAAAAGGCGAAGCTTGTAGTACATGGAAACGCTTTGCAGTGATCGTTAGTAGAACATCTTTTAACGAGTATGGCTTCTGCTCCTCTTGGCAACATTGAGAATAATGATACACCTGCAAAAACGTCAATTGTTATACAATTATTCTTTTAAAAATCGACCGAAAATGTTCCAAAATGATTGAATTGGAAAACATGGGACAGTTTAAGGACTAAAACGACCTGAAAACGAGTTGGATGACCAAAATAAAACTCGTGTATAAAAACAAATGAATAATGTAATTGCTACAACATTCATAGAGAGTGGAAATTAATTATTAATAGTAAGAAAAACTCACAAGATGCAACAACCAAGAAGAAGAGGAGCGAGTTCAGAGCAAACTTAGATGGGGCTTTCTCCATGGTTCGTTCTTTTTTTTTATTATTGTCACCTTGGGTCAATGCGACTGAAATTGTTATAAAAAAATATAGCTTTCCGTAAAGCTAAATACAAAAACATTTATATTATAAATAACATATGAACAAATTGGAAAGCTTTTAAGGTACAATGAAACTGAAGAAAAATAAATTGATAGGTAAGTAAAAGCAAAATAAATTATAACTAAGAATGTGAGTTTGGTACAGTGAAACACGTCAAAGATGTTGTCCTAAAGCCTTTGTAGTCTCTCTACGTGCAAGTCCTCGACGGCCTGCAAGACTCCAAGATACGACTCCTTGTACACAAACCCAAGATCCGCTATGAGCACGTTCATAGACGGATATAGGTATCGAAATCACAAAACCATTGCCCAAAATAATAATATGAGCAGAGAAAGTATAAAAAATAGAAGATGAGAGAATCAAATTGTGGTGGTGATTGTGGTATGTGATATTCTGATGGTGTATTGTGGTTGTTCAAATGTGAAGGAGGAGTGGTCTTTTATAGTCATCCAATAACATGTAACATTCACCACATTAAGACTAGAAAATTAAGGCATTCAATATAGAAATAAAACCTAAAAATTTAATATGTATAACCCCCTACAATAAATAAAATAAAACAGCCAAAATAATTAAATAAATCAAAAAAGTTGAAACATTAAAGGAAAGACATTAAAATGAATCCAAGACATTAAAACAAAAATGTAATTACATAAGTGTTCAGAACATTAAAGGCAATAATCACCTAACAATATCAACAACTTTACTGTCAAAAATAAAAGATCTAAATCTCATGAAATTGACATTAAAGTTTTGAAACTAAAGCTGCATGTAGCTGCCTTTATACTACCCAAAAAAAAAAAAACTGTCCCTTTTTCTCCCAAATTCAAAGCCATGACAGCTAGCAAAATAAAGAATAATTAAGCTCAATAAAACTTGCAATAAGATCACATAAATTATCTGCCCGTTTTCGGAAAATTAATAGCTATAAATGAAAATAAATAATTAATATAACAATTGAATACACGAATAGGCCAAAACTAAAATTGAGGTAATATTAGATTTTGAATTCAAAATTAAATTACAAAAGAACTGTTTGTACCTTTTTTTGTTTCCTTTCAAGAATTTAAAATCAAAGTAAATATTATACTACACAGATTTGTGTGAAGGTAAAAAGTCTCATATTGGAAAGTTAAGAAACCTAGTAAGGGCTTATAAAAGAGTTGGGCTGCTCCCTAATTGCCAATTGATTTTGGGGTGGAACCTCAACTTTCATAATAGTATCAGAGCGGGTTAGCCAACGTGTGAAAGCCCAATAGCCACATATGCTTCACGTCACCCAATATGTGTTGCCCACGTGTTAGGCTTAAAAATTCGTCACACATGCAGGGGCGTGTGAAAATATAAAGGTAAAAAGTAAAGAAAGTATAAAAAATAAAAGAGGAGAGAATCATATTGTGGTAGTGATTGTGGTATATGATATTTTGATGGTGTATTGTGGTTGTTCAAATGTGAAGGAGGAGTGACCTTTTATAAGCATCTAATAACATGTAACCTTCACCACATTATATTAGAAAATTAAGGCATTCAATATAGAAATAAATTTAAAATAAAACAACCAAAATAATTAAATAAATCAAAATAATTAAATTTTTAAAACCTTTTAAAATTCCAACAAAAATTTCAAGTTTGCTTTGCACTACAATAAGTGAGACATTCTCCTCCTTTCTTTTGAGACTGGTCTCAAATTTCTCTCACATGGATGACGATAAGTTTGATAATTAGTTGTAGCTAAACTCATTATGAGTGGATGATGTAGTTGAGTAAAAGTGCAATTATTTTGTAAACATAAGTTAGGCCAGTACCTAGTTGGTCTGGCGGTGAGCTCGGCCCCTTTATCTAAGTTTGAATCCCCTTTCTAGCAAATTAGATTAATTTGGAGCATCGTTCGTGCAGTATTTGTACTACGCTTTCGAGCTATCGCCATTACCTAAAGGTCATAGTGCCTATGTAATGCAATTGTGGCTATTTTGGAACAAAAGTTGTGAAGTTGGGCTATTTTAGCTAAATTCTCAAAAATAAAATAAAAACACGCTTCCGAGAGCTAGGAACGGTGAGAAGAATGGCGAGCTCAACCGCAGGTGGAAGCAACAGAGGGAATACGGCAAAAGCCATGGTGTCTGATCAGATCTCTCAGGCCATACTGTCCACTTCCAACCTCCTTCACCTCATGCAACAATCCTCTCCTACCCAGGCATCCTCCTACTCTCTGTTTCTCACCTTTTATTTTTTCAGATTTTCTATCAGAATATGCATGTCAGAGAAGATAATAGTGATTTAATGGGTCTTCTTTGTCCTTTGTTTTTTTAATAAGAAATTTCAATATAAAATCAATTTGGGAAATGGGTTTTGGTTAAATTTAGGGAGGGCGACTGTATTACAGAGAGAATTATTTTTGTTATCCCAGGTGTGGAGGCTGATTTGATTGGTAAAATTAAGATTAATGAGGAAAAAAATAGGGGAAATATATTTAAAACATAAAATTTGAAGGAGATTCCTATGTGGCTCGGGTATTTTAGTTCAAAGATAGTACAATTTTTTGAGACAGAAATGTTATAAAAAATGTGAAGAAAAGGAATGTGGTCATGGACATGTATCTGGACACTAAAGAACTGAAATACCAGAAAATGATGTCCAAATTATCAGACACATTCTTCCTGGTGAAGGATTGTAAAACTGATACAAATAGTAGATGGATGAATGGAAGACTGAAATGCTTATTTAGAATGTGCAGGAGATGCAAGAGTTTCTGGAGGCTGTGTCATTAGGACATTTCTGGTGAAACAGGAATGGGGTAGATATAAGCAGGTTTTTTTAATAGGGAATCAGAATTTCCTTGCTTTTGAAAATTTGTATTATCTTCTAGTTTGTGGTGAGGGTGTGTGGCCTACCATGACTTGGCGTTGAAACTGTGATGATATAATAAACACACTGTGATGGCCGATGGGAGTGGAGGTGCATTAGTTCTTATTAGGAAGCTGCAAGCTGTAATCTTGGAGATAGCCTTCATTCTAAATTTTGTCAAAATCTGCATAGAGTTGTTAGAGATGGAAATATGTTTCAAAAGGAAGAAGAAATGAGAAGGTAAGTAACTACTAAGGTCAGTAAAACTGTGTCTCTATATATGGTAGGGTTGCTTATACTTTTGTATGCCGCCTGACACTGTAACTCTTCTAAATCCACGCTTTTGGTATGATTCACATTTCACCATTATCATAATATTTGAATATCCTTAGTTGTCAATTAGATTACTCTCGTGAAAATTCTTGTTGCAACTTTCCTGGCATGTAACGTAACTATATCTATATGTCACAAAGCAATGTGAATTACTCACTCTCACCCTTAATTTTTATCTTATTATTTGGGTACATGAGGTAATTAGACACTATGCAGTATGTGTAATAGCATAAATTGACCTTGCCTCACTGGCCTATTATATTTCTGATCTCGTCTCTTATGCAGGCCCAACTGATAAAGCTTCCAAAGAACCTTTTGGTCAAAACATCTACAATAAAGCATACCGGACAAGTATGTTTCTTTTCACCAAGATGATCTTGACTATTAACATTCCATGTAAATTTCATTTACCCATCTTGTATTCCTTTCCTTTTTATGCAGTTGTTGGAGCAGATGCCTCGAGTAGTTTCATCTCTGGATGCACATATGGAAAGTGGGTTACAAAGGTTGTAGTCATGTAGGCTTCGTTTTCGCAAAACTTTTGTGGCATACAGTTACATACATCAGCACCTTGCCTGCGGCAACTCTTTTTCATGAGATCAGAAATATTTTTAATTAACAGTTGTGATGTGTCATCATATGTTTTTGTTGTTATATCTCCTCTAAGAAATATAAGCTCATATGATTCTGTTACTGATAACATTTATAAATTTTTCAGTGTTCCTCATCTGCAAACTGTAATCCAATTACTCGAAAACATGGAAAGCTGCCAACTTAGTTCTCTCTCTCAAGCTAAAGTCCTTCAAGAGGTTAAGATCCCCCTCTCGCTCTCTGTGTGTATGCCTTTGTGACTCTTTCTTTTTTGAATGCTCAATGCATAAGATATTATTTCTTGGTTGGCAAAAATCTTTCTGCCGCAATTTGTTCCTTAGAAGTCTTTAGCTTTCATTGGCATTTCCTTATTTTTCCCCTCTCAGGAACACGAGGTGGAAAATCAATCTCCAAAGGTGGGCTAACTATCCAAACTATGTACCCATTTTATTGTATATTGGCGGATGTAACATAATGGTTGTCAAATTGAACCTTTGGAGTTCTTGTTGAGACTGGTCAGAGTAAATTATATGTGATCTCAATGTACATAAACACACTAAGGGATAGTACCAGTAGACTCAGTATGAAGTTGTTCTCTTTCTTTTTCTTAACATAAAGTGGAAAGAAACCATGCTGCTTGACCAACTTAATGTGATCTCCTGAATCTCGTGAATTTCATTTTGATGACCACATCCAACAAGATGCCAAATTTGCGTGCGCCTTGGAGGAACTAATTTATACTTTCAGGGGCCCTGGCTTGTTTCTATTCTATTGTCCTGCATTTGGTGCTTCTGGCACTCTTTTGTGAGTTATTTGAGAAGCAGACAAGCGGGGTCGTGTTCTTATCGTTGGCAAGTTTCATTTCCCATAGCATATTTTCCTATGTGAGGTACATTATGTAACCTGCATAAGCATTCCTCTGCTTTAATATACCAAGTTAGAACCTCATTCCATCTGTCTTTAAGTTTCTTTTTAACATAAATGGCCAGGATTAGTTTAGCTCATTTTACCGGCAACCTCAACACGGTTCCAATTTCGGTTTTTTGAAATGGTTAAAGAAGCATCCAATGCAAATGTTAACTGACAATTACTCGCCCCAAAAGCTTGTACAACAAAGATGCAGGAAAGGAAAGTTGCATAAATTACATACATTAGCCAAAAATGTTTACTAAGAATGAAATCCCAATCTGAACAAAAAATAGTTGCAGAGATGAGAACTCAAGTGCATCATATGTATATATATATTCAGAAACTCACAACATTCATAAGTTTTATTGTACTTCGATCAATTAAAATTTCAATTAAGTGATTATACTCGCTCATGTTCGTGTTCATCTTCCCTTTTCCACAGTTAAAAAAAAAATGTTACTGCTTACTGGTGTGTCTTAGAACCGTTTAACATATTGTACATAAACACACAAATAGCCCTCATTCATTGACTTGAGGCGAAGGCATCGAAGTGTCAAAGGATTTCTTCCTGACCAAGAGGCAAGTGATCTTTGAAGTCTGGCCATGAGAATTGTCAATGCTACACAGAACAAGGTCAGGCCTGTGAAGCCTGAGATTCAAGTGATCCTTCCCAAAAACCAGTTCGGTTGCATCAAGAAGAACATGCCACGAGCTCCGGTGAGCTTCGGAAACCCAATGTAGTGAGTGATGAACACCATTTGCAAAAACTGGATAAGAGAACAACCCTTTGACCTTGAGCTTACTCTTCTTCCTGAAATACTGGCTTAATTGGGAACCTTTGATCCTCAAATCCAACCAAGTCTCTGGTGCCAAAATCACTTTGGATTCCTTGTAACCGGCAAACTCCTTTATGCAGTCTTGTTCCCCAAGAATGGTCAAGTAATAGTTTCCCTTGAAGAAAGGGTAGCTCTCTGCTACTAACACCATGGCATCCCTGTAGGTTGGGGTGAAGAGAACAAGGTACTCATCATCAGTCAATCCACAGTGCTTCAAGACCTTGTTTTGAGCTTGTATCTCGGGGATCGAGATGAAGCTTCCGGGGAAGGAGGATTTCTTGGTGAGGATGTCAAGCAACCTTGACGGCTCCAACTGAGTCCTGTCCAAGTCAGGCAGGTTGCTCCCGGCGAATTGTGTTGCGGACTCCCTAGGTGACTTCAAACTACTCCTTGGTGATTTCCTCTTATCATCAGGCATGGTCTCAGAAGATTCTTCAATGATGCAAATACTAGAAAGATCAAACTGTTCTCCTTCAACAAGCGCAGCATATTGTGGGTACTTTGCCAACACGTACTGCTCAACATATTCCCTTTCTGTTGGTGTAATAGGGCCTGAAAATCTGAGCTCCACACCATCACCATGGAGTGTTGATATGGCTTCAGCTACAATGTGAGGAGGAATCATATTGTGTGCTTTCTGTTTTGTAGTTCCAAGTTTAACCAAGCAAAGCAAGCAAACTCAAATCAGATACAGATTTATTTGAGATATCTGAAGTCAAATATGAGAAAAGATATTTTGAGAGAGTTCACGTTTTACCTTAATAACCATGCTTCTTGGTCTCCCATCATCTATTGGTGGTTTGTGAATAGAAGCAAAAAGGGATTTTTTCAATTGCCCTTCTCCTTTCGTCATGGCCTATTTTTTAACAAATTTGTTTTTCATATTACCATTAAGATTGTTACAAATTGTTTGCTCATAATATTCATACTTGCAGTAAATGAAGAAAATGATCTTTGATTTATCAGCACTTACCTCAGAGCCTGCATGTGAAACAATTTCACCAGTGTTCCTCCCCATAGTATCAATTCCAATTCTCACCACTGCTCATAGAGACAGAGAAGATTTGTTATTCAGTGCTTTTCAAACAAGTATCAACCTTTTGATCATAAGATTAGGAGCAAAAACAGTTATTTTTTTGGGTATGTAAAAGGCTCTGGCCAAAACACCACTAAAATCTCTATTTACAAAGTGGATTTGAGCAGAAAGATTTAAGAGATGAAAGAAACTATGCCAAGGACAATGGAAGAAAGAAGATCAAGATTCAAAACTATTTAGTTCATTGGGTACTAAGAAACTAGGAAAAAAAAACACACACTAGGAAATGGACAAATAGAGGAAACTGAAAATAAAACAGATTCAGGCATGAAGACAAGTGTGAGGCCCAAAAATCATGACATGAATCCCAAGACATATATCCATTTTAACCGTGCAGATCACATCTAAAATACCCATAAATCTAAAACCATAGTTCCCATGATTTAATTCATTTAAGTCAAAGTATGAAACCATAGATCCATTGCAATAATGGTGCAAAATAATAGAGAAATGAGTTAATATATGAACCCACTCTAAACCACACAAAACCCAGATGGTAAAAGCTTTATGACATGTTTATTAATCCGTAATCGGGTAAACAGTAATCCGTATTCAGAATCCAACTCCTTATTTTGATTATGATTATGGATTAGTAAGTTTACTGAAATCCCCACTCTAGAAACACACAAAACTGAAACAAGCTGAGGCTGTGGGGTTGGGGATGAGAAAGATTGAGATTGAGAAACAAACAAAACCCAGATAGGAAAAGGTCTTAAATTCATACCGTTTATGGCTTGTAATTGAAAACCCCTCTCTAAAACCCACAAGCCTGAAACAAGCTGAGCTCTGTGGGTCTAGGGGATGAGAAAGCTTGAGATGCAAGGGTGACACTTTTTAACCACTCTTAGTCTTCTGACCGCTGACAATGTGTTGCTCAACATTCTTAGACATTCTTTTGGCAAAATAAATGTTCTATTGGCTCAATTGGGCACAACTCAAATTGGATCCAATTGCAGAAGAAACCAAAAAGAAATCTTTCTCTGCTCAAATCTATTGTAATTGTAACCAATGTTTCAAAGGACAGAGAGGTTTATGCAGAGATGCCGCATGGAGATCCCTTGTTTAAATGCTTACAAATGGACAAAGTCACAATTTAGTCTTATTTATTTATACAAATTGGCATTAAAAAAAGCAACTACATGGCCTTCACTCTGATTGAGTTGTTGCTAGATTGGAAGAATTTGGTGGGAAAATCTTAAGAAAAGATGAGCTGCCGTACACTGACCTATATTTCAGTTTCAGAATGCATTATTATAAGGCAGATTATATAACGTCTCTGCCTCAAAGAGTAATAGAATAATAAGTTCAGAGTTTGAAGAGTCTAATAATATTTTTAAATATATATTTTTTCTTTTGATATGGTTGAAGTTTACGGTATGAAGGTTCCTTGAAGCGCTGGTTGAAAGGGACTCTAGAGAGTAGAACCTTCACTGGTCAGATGAGTCTTTAAGATGAGAATTTTTCAGCACATAGGAAGATGATGGGTCAAATCTTAGTTGGTAGGTATGAAATTTCGTGGAAATTGAATATTGGTGTCAAATGGTTCAGAAAATAAAAAAAGTTATGGAGCGCGTACTAGTCAAGGACAACACAAATTGAAGTCGATAAAAGGTCGTTTGGGACTATTTCTATAGGGAGCATTTGCGCTTATCAGCGCTTCTGTTAGAAGTATTTTTATTAGAAGAGTGTCAAAATTTTTGTTAAGAGTTTTGTTTGCTTTTTAAAAAGTGGTTTTATAACTTAAAAGCACTTTTAATTTTTATGTCAAAAACAATCATAAGTATTTTTAATTGTAGAAAGCGCTTTTAGATATTTCAAATGATTCCCAAACAGACTTCACCGCAGATGGTGTTTGTCCCTATTAAAGAAAAAAAATACAGAATTAAAGAAAAAAAAATACATAATTAAGTGAAGCCGTTGAAACATGACATGCCAATGGTATTTGGGTTAGAGCAAGTCCACCCCAAAGGGCTAAGGCAAGGGCTAAGGCAAGGCAAGGGCTGCCACTATTCATGTGAATAGTGGCAGCCTTGCCTTTTTTGGTTCCACTCCAAAAGGCTAGGGCAAGGGCAAATACTATTCATTTGCCTTTGTTTTGTGTGTTGTTTGCAATAAAATAACGTTTGTTTTTAATTAAACTTTGTTTTCATTTGCAAATATTTATAATAAATATTCATATTATTTAATGTTTTCTTTATTGAATAAAAGGGAAACAATACAACAATTCTTCATACATACGGAAGGAGAAGAGTTTATATGAAAATTGGTGTGGAAAGTGAATGAAATTGATAGGTATTTATAGAGAAAAAATTCAGAATTTTTTGGTATTTTTTTGATTTTTTTTTGATTTTTTTTATCCCAAAAAAAAAATTGATTTGCTTCGCTGACGTCAGCATGACGTCAGCGCCTTCGGGCTGAAGCCCAGTCAAGATCTGCCCTTGGGCTTGCCCGGGCTGGTGGGACCCAGGGCTTGCTCGGGCTGCGTTTCCTGCGCTGGAGGTCCATTTCCTGCTGGGGGGCCTGTTGCCCTGGCAAAAGAGCATGCGGTGGACTTGCTCTAAGAAGTACTACTAGAAGTACTACTTCCACTACAAGAATAATTCACATAAGCGCACAAATATTGTAATTTTTCACATGCCAAAAAAAGGAGTCAATTTGCCTTTTCAAATTTTTTTTTTTTTGCAATGTGCTACATATAGGTAATTCTATTATTTTTTGTCTAGAAAATTATGGGTTCTGAATATGAATACACACTTTTGACCCAAAAAAGAAGAAGGTGGATATACACTATTTTTTGTCCAAAAAATTATGTGTTCTAAATAAGGAAAATGTCACTTGTGGTCCATGTAGTTTGCTGAATTTTTCACTTTGTGATTTCAGTTATGGTAATTTGATCAATGTAGTTTGATATCCATTATAATTCAAGAACACGTCCAAATTTCCGTTCAATTCGGCCCAAAATTGCTTATTCCGTCAAGAAATTAGACAAAATTTTGGACGTGTCCCTAAATTACAATGGATATCAAACTACATGGGCCAAATCACCAGAATTAAAATCAAATGGAGAAAAGTGAAAAATCCAACAAACTACATGACCATAAGTGACTTTTTTATGCCTTATAAATATGATCTTTAATCTTAATAGGAAAATTGAGGTTTCTCTACATCCATCTGGTAGAGTACCTATCCCGCTATCTTTTTCCTCCCACTAATTTGAAATAAAGAAAACAATCTTATTGCCAAAATTTTGATTTCTGCAAGAAACTTAATACACAATTGAGCCACAAAAAAAAAAAAAAAAAAACATAAAAGAATCGTATCCAAGTCCTGTACATATTTGAATACAACATATATATGCATACATCAACGAACAAACAAAATGAATATTCATGTTTTCAAGGGTCCCTCCCTCCATGATTCCATCAACCTATTGACGGTAAATCTTGTTATAATGTGTTAAAAATAGAAAATAAAAAGACAATATTTGATCCCTAATCATGATATATGCATAGGCAACAGCTCTTCGCTCTTATCTTTTTTACTAAACAATAGTTTTATGCGGAACACAACCACACACATACAACAGCTGCTGCTTGAAGTGAGATTCCTACAGTTGGCTCTTTCACTTTCAAATGGTTGTAAAACAACCATTCTTAGTAAGGACCGATCACACCAACAATTAATATTTCCTATCTCCGAATTAATTCGTATGATATATGATATCTCTACTTGTATTTTGTAAATGGACCAAAAATGGTCTATCTCTCAAAAGAAGGTATTTTGAGGCCCAGGCCCAATATCTTTTTCTTTTCTTTAAAAGCCAAAGGAACCCTTTTGCTTAGTGGGCCGTCAATAGATAAAAGAAGTTAATAAAAACCCACAAAGACAAGAAGCCCAAGCATTTGAGTCGCACTAAAGTTAAAAAGATCGGTAATCGTAACACATTGACCCACGTGAGGGTCTGAAGAAGATTGTCACCATTAATGACGATCGACTTGACTTTCTTCTCGCCCAACAAGGAAGCAAGTTGGACAAAAGCCACCGAAACCAGAAGGAGCCGAATTGCCAACCAAACTTCTGGGTACAAAGGACTCAAGTCAGGGGACTATCGCAAAGGACCAGCAGTTTTGTTAGAAACCTCCCATCGTCCCGCCTATGAACAGGTCCGGATCAATAGATCAGCAATTGACTTTGGATAGCAACCAAATATCATCTTTCAGCTTTCATCATTGAAGCTTGCTCCTTGCTTATAAATAAAGAGCATCCGCCACAGAAGAAGGAGACTCTCTCCAAACTAGACACAACGTCTCAAAAACACTTGAAAAAACTCAATATCTTTTCAAACTAGCCTGCTTAATTTCCAGGATAACCAGTTGACAACTGGATAAAGAAATCTCCAGTCCTTCCTTGCTTTGTAATTTATATTTCGAATTAGTTAAATGGATAAATTCATAACTCTCATCTTCCTTTTGTTGACAAGTTAAAATTAGATAAAGAGATTATGGAATTTATTTTGACTGTTTAAACATTTGTCATTTAATCGCTTTTATATATTATAAATGTTTTGGTAGATTAATTTAATTTCTCGTGCTATTTTAAATTCATCATTCGGACCTAAAATAAAGGTCTAGGCCCGAATAAGGCTATGTTAGTCCAAAAATAGAAGGTTGATTCATGCCCGAATTACCTTATTAGGCCTGAATTGACTGGAATATTGACCATGTCTGAGGGTTGTTTGAATTTGAACTAGGCTAGGTTTCTAAACCCGAACAGGGTATTAGTAACCACGATCTTGGTTTCCTCCTTGTTTGATTAGGTATTGCTTATATCTGTCAAACTGATACACACGAATGAAAGAATATTGAAGTCCTCTTAGTTGAGGCATAGAAAAGAACTCATCCAGGCTAGCACCCCCCTTGGAGCACAATGGCTTGAGCAGAGGTCCAGAACAAGCGCAAACACAACAAATCAACACACTACACTACTAACACTGGGTCTATTGGGCTCATCTCATACCCAATAGTGGCACGCCTACGCGATTCCCCGAATCAAGACAAAATAGGAGCAAACCGACAGAGCTCGGCCCAGCACGCCCGCTCCTACCAACCTGATTTAACTTTCAATTTTGTTCAGAAGTTGAGAGAATCCTCCTCGCGAGCCAAGAAGATCCAATCGGGGCATTGGTGTTGATCTAGCGACCTCCTCACTACGCAGAGCAATCTGATTCTCCGAAATCACCAAAAGGAGTGTTTGTGGGAAAAAGGACCAACATTATAAAGTTAGGCTAAAATCTTTGGAGTCACACGCTTCACTAAAAAACAATTAGACGAAAATAACGTCAAAAATCGGGAGAGAATGCACCATCCTGCAAGAAAAGGGAAGGGGAAAACATAAAACAAAAGCAAGAATGCACAAGTTATTACACAACTTTTGGTCTATGAAATTTATAACTTTCAAGCATTGAGATGAACTAGATTTCTCAAATTAAGTTTTATTTATTTAAATATTTATGCATTCAGACCAAAATTTTAAAAGCATTTTATTTATTTTTTATTTTTTTAATTAATTCTCTCATTTTTCCCATTTCACTTTTTCTTTTCCCTTCACATCCCATCGTCATTGGTGAGCCTTAATTTCTTAAAAGAATTTATATGTCTCATATAATAACCTCAAAGGATTGATACCAACAGGCACCCAGCTCCAAAGCTTCGAAGCTTCTGCGTTTGAGGGGAGCCAAAAACTTGTTGCGTAGATTTCAGCTGCACCAAAATGGATTCAGCTGCATCCTCAACTTGTGATACTCGCAAGTGCACGAGCCGTTCGGTAGTATAGCATATGTAAGTGCGAGGTCGATTCCACAGGGATTGGTGATTGAATGATCCTATTCAGTTTTCAACTAAGAAGCAAAAGGGTTGGTGTTTGAGAACATGGAGAATATTTGAAGAGAAGAAAGTGGTGTTTGAGACGTTTGAGGATTTTGGAAGGGAATGTGTTTGAGAACTTTAAGAATCTTTGTGAACTTGGAGAATTGAGAACTTAGGGAAGTGAGAGAAAGGTGTTTGTGAAGTGTTTGAGACATGGAGACTTTGATGAAGGAATGAAGAAGTGTTTGAAGAAATTTAGAAGAAGAGAGGGGGGAGAAGTGAGTGTTTGAGAATTAGTAAAAGGAAAATGAAAAGTGTTTGAGATTTAGTACAAGGATCTTGTTACAACAATTGCACCAAAATGGATTCAGCTGCATCCTCAACTTGTGATACTCACAAGTGCACGAACCGTTCGGTAGTATAGCATATGTAAGTGCGAGGTCGATTCCACAGGGATTGGTGATTGAATGATCCAATTCGGTTTTCCTACACAAAACAGAAATGAAAACAAAAGAAGCAAAAAGGTTTTGTACACATTTGAGAACTTGAGAATTTGGAAGAGAAGGTGTTTGGGAAGCTTTGAGGATGTTTGAAAGAGAAGAGAGATGTGTTTGAGAACTTGGAGGATGTTGAGAACTTGGAGAATGTTAAAGAGAATGGAGAAGTGTTTGAGAACATTGAGAATTTGACGAAGGAAGGGAGAGAAAGTGTTTGTGAAGTGTTTTGAGAGCATGGAAACTTTTGGAAGAAAATGTGTTTGAGAGCTTTGAGGATTTTTGGAAGAGGAGGAAATGTGTTTAAGGACTTTGAGAAGAGAGCAGAAAGTGTTTGAGAAGTTGATGAAGGAATGGGAGAAGTGTTTGAAGAAATTTAGAAAGGGAGAGAAGTAAGTGTTTGAGATTTAGTGAAAGGAAAATGAAAAGTGTTTGAGAATTAGTACAAAGATCTTGTTACAACAATTGAGAACTACAAAGGGAAACTAAGAGAATTTGAGGGAGAGAAGGGAAGGGAGCTCTAGAGAAGTGTTTGAGAGCTCCCCCCCTTGGGGGTGTTTACAAGCTTAGAGAACTTCCCTATTTATAGGCCTAGGGGAAGTGAAAATCTGAATTATACAATAGAGTTCACTAACCACACTCACTTCACCAACTTACAACACTTAATTCACCTAACACACTAGTGCATTTTGAAAACAATTCTTCTTGTCATTAAGCTTAGTGTTGCATCATCCACTTCAACTTCAATTAATTCATTTGGCTGCTGCAAAAATCCACTCAAAAATAGGTATTGAATATGCTTCACCAAACTTTCCCACAATCAACAACACTTCATCATGCATATGTCATGCATGACAATGCATTGCAGCCAGCTTGTGGGCTCATTTTGGGCTTGTGGCTCCAATCTGAAAAATCTGGAAAAATATTAATATTGAAGCTCTTTGTCTTATCTTTCCAAGCATATGCAGCCCAACTCAAGGAAAAATCGGGAAAGCCTTCAATTGTTATATTTGGCCCAGTAACGCAGATGTTACCGAATTTGACCTTAAGTTGCCAAAACATGTATAACTTTCTCTAGAAGACTCGGAATCATGAACTGTAAAATTCTACAGAAAATAGACTTCCGTATCTTTGCAATGATGTATGGCTCATTATCTGGTTCTTCTTGAGTAAGTACAGTCTAATCCGTGAAGTTGACTGATCTGCAGACACTGTTTTGAGCTAATTTGTCTCCAAAATGCAATTAGTGAGTCTCAAGCTTATTACACTGAAACAAACACAAAACTTATTAAAAACACAAGTTTAACTCCAAAACATAACCAAATCATAAGTTAGAAGGGTACAAAATGATATGTAATTATGCACCGATCAGGGGAACCCAAAACTTTGTGGTGCGCCACTTCCAAAGTGCGAATCAAATAAGGGCATTGATGCAGATAACAAGAACAACAAAGACGTGCACAATGGGCTTCATCAACTTCCATGGTTTTATATTTTCATTGCGTTGGGGTGCATAGTGGGATTTTGGGGAGTATGTGGTTCTTTAATTATTAACAAGACATGGAGATACACATATTTTCGATTCATAGACAATCTACAAGATAGGGTCTATGTGATGGTAACAGTGCGCATCAACACGATGAAAAAAAGGCTTAGAGGCTAGATATATATTATTAATATTGTACTTTTTATTTTGCATACTCAGTCCAAAGATATGAAAACTGATGCATATTCATGTAATACGGTTGTCAATTGTGAAGGATTGATGTCTATGTCTATGTTTTGGATTGGAATTCCCTTGCTCTGTGCTTTGGCATGTGGGGTTCAAAGGTTAATTATGTTTGAATATTGAGGTCGCCATTTGTTTTCATGTCTTTTTAACTTGGTTCATTGCTTGTTGATATTAAGGAGCGTATGGTAAGCGCCCTCATGCCTTGAATCATTTATCATCAAAATATTTGATATCCTAACTGATCATGCATTTCATACGCTGACAAAAATTTGTGGAATTTGTCTAAACACATGAGGAAGAAACACATACATATGTAGGTGGGCTTTTAAGCCAATGAAGACATTCAGAATTTCATTTTGGAGTGGAGGAGCTCATGCTAGGGACATATTTGTGTATGGGAGCATGAGTTATATCCCGCACAAAAATGATAAGAACTACTCTCTCACTTGTCTGTTAATACATTAATTAGTATCTCTATTATAACATATGTTACCAATATGAAGTATCTGTAAAACTAATCACTGCCCAAAGGGAAGGGAAATTGCTCCAGTTGTGAATGATCGGATGAAGCAGCCACTGCACCACTCAAGATAAGAAAGAAAATTCAAGAGTTATTAATAGCCTTTTTGTCTTTGGCAATTTATGAAGAGGTTGTACTTGAGCCACATTGTTAAGTTAGAAAAATAGATGCATTTGAATAACTCTAGGGGCGTGTCAGTACCAAATCAAGTATCCGCTCTTTTTACTCCCATTTCATTGAAAAACAGGGCAAAGCCCATCATGAAGCAGCCGATATGTTAAATTCTGGTGGTTTTTCAAAGTAATCCGCCCGCCCCCCCTCCCAACCGTTTTCATCGATTGGTCCTCCCTTAATCAATTAAACAATCTAGACAAAACCCAAAAAGCAATTATATGTATCATTTTCTCTCTCAGTGCTTGTGTCCAAACGCCCGTCTCCTATAGTCATTCTCCACGACTCATTTTATTGCTATCAATATATTTAGCAAGTAGTTGTCAACTTGAACATTATTGCTATCAATATTTTATTATAGTAGTTGCCTTCTTGGGGCAAACAACTTGGAAAGAATGACTATCCTCCAATTTTGAATTTTCTTAGAAGGATCATCAACAAGAAAAACAACTTTGAACTTGGACTTTGAGTGAGTAACATGGAAGATGAGTTGGTATCAGTTATCAGCCGCCTTAAAAATAAAAGGAATTAGTCAAAACATATTCCAGTTTGAATTCAACAAGGACTCTGTTTATCACATATAACACGGCAACAACTTTGAGTACTTTGTGATGTTTCCATCCAAATCTGAATCCGTGAGATTTTTTGAAAACAACTTTGAAAATGGATAGGACGTCAATGTATAATGTTGGATCAGGCTTGACTGGCACTGTCTGGCAAGAAAAATAACACAATATGTCTTCCAAATTCCATGAAGAATTATCACCATATGTCATGCAACAACTTTGAGTACTTTGAAAGAGTTGTGGACTTTAAATTGCATCGTTTTCAAGCGTGGATATATAAATACCTGCAGTGAGCAACCACATACACAAAGCAACATGCTAGTGCAGCCTCATAGCCTAATGGCTCATGCCTTCCTTCTCTTCCTCTTGTTCCCTTACATTATATCTACAAATATACATGCCTGCAAACCAACTGAACGCAGCTCCCTCCTGTCCTTTGCATCCACTCTATCTTCTCCTCCTTTAAATTGGACATCCCTTGATTGTTGTCACTGGAAGGGCATCACTTGTGATCAAGATGGTTCGGTCACCCATTTGCTCTTGCCTTCCAAAGGGCTCAAAGGAGGTATCCCTCCCTCTTCACTTAGAAATCTCACACATCTCACCCACTTGAACCTTTCCCACAATTCACTATATGGTTCACTTGAAACTCAGTTCTTCTTGTCTTTGAATCGACTTGAGATCCTTGATTTGAGCTATAACCGCCTTTTTGGAGAGCTACCACTTTCTCTACCATCCAGCAATATCCGGATATTCGATTTTTCCAGCAATAGCTTCTTTGGTGCAATTCCATCTTCATTCTTCCAACAAGCTAGCAATTTGACAAGTTTCAATGTCAGCAACAATATCTTCACCGGGTATGTTCCGTCCTCTATTTGTCTCCATTCTTCTCCCTCCCTTAGGTTATTGGATTTTTCTTCCAATCTATTCAGTGGCAACCTTGCTCCTGGGCTAGGAAAGTGTTCCAAATTGCAGGTTTTTCGTGCCAAGTCATAACAACCTCTCTGGATTACTTCCAGAAGATATCTATAATGCTACCAAACTTGAAGAAATTTCATTACCTCTCAATTCACTACATGGAGCCATTAGTGATAGAATTGCCAACCTCACCAACCTTGCAATCCTTGACCTCTACTTTAATCATTTTGGCGGGGAGCTTCCTCCCAATTTGGGGGAAGCTTTCCAAGTTGAAATTCGTGACCCTTGATTTGAACAATTTAGAAGGTGCTTTGCCCCCATCATTGATGAATTGCACAAACCTTGTGGAACTACGTTTGCGATCCAACAACTTGGAAGGTGATATCTCCATTCTTGATTTCTCCAGACTTAGTCAACTTACTAAACTGGATCTAAGGAACAATAACTTCACTTGGTACGGTTCCAGGAAGCCTTTACTCATGTAAGTCCCTAAAAGCCATTGCATTGGGTAGAAATCATCTAGAGGGACAAATAGAAGCTGAGATTCTTTCATTGAAATCCTTGTCCTTCCTCTCGCTTGGTTACAGCCGATTCACCAACCTCACAGGGGCAATGAAGATATTGATGAGTTGCAAAAGTCTTCACGCACTCAAGCTTACCTGGTGCCTTTGAAGGTGGGGGAATGCCATTTGATGATGACATGGTTGATTTTGACGGATTCCAAAATCTTCAGCTCTTCAGTTTGGCTCATTGTGGCCTCATTGGTCAAATACCTCTATGGTTATCAAAGCTCAAGAATTTAGAGATATTGCTTCTGGGTAGTAATCAAATCACGGGGCCAATTCCAAGTTGGTTGGGGACTCTTCCTAGATTGTTTTATATAGGCTTGTCAAACAACCAAATTTCAGGTGAATTTCCAAAGCAACTTTGTAGACTACCAAGGTTGATTTATGAACCTAATATTGCATCTCAAGCAGAAGACCAGTATGAATTTGAATTGCCTGTCTTCAGCAAATTAAATGGTGCAAATCAACTTTTTCTACCACAAAAATTGTCTTCTTTTCCAGCAACGATAGATGTATCTAACAATAACATTAGTGGTTATATACCCTGAGATTGGCCAATTGCAGCTTCTCCAAAAGTTGGATCTTCACTCTAACAACTTCTCTGGGGTCATTCAGACCAAATATCCAACCTCAAAAATTTAGAGGTTTTGAACCTCTTCATGAATCACTTGTTTGGAATAATCCCATCATCATTGGCGAACCTTAATTTCTTGAAAGAATTTAATGTCTCCTACAATAATCTTGAAGGCCCAATACCAACAGGCACCCAGCTCCACAGCTTCGACGCTTCTGCCTTTGAGGGGAATCTAAAACTTTGTGGTGACCCACTTTTAAATGAGTGCATATCAAATAAGGACATGGATGCAGATAACAAGAACAACAAAGACGAGGGCAATGGGCATCATCAACTTCCATGGTTTTATATTTTTGCTGTGTTGGGGTTCATGGTAGGATTTTGGGTAGTCTGTGGTTCTTTAGTTATTAACAACACATGGAGATATGCGTATTTTGGATTCATAGACAATCTACAAGATAGGTTCTATGTGATGATAACAATCTGCATCATCACGATGAAAAGAAGGCTTAGAGACTAGATATATATTATTAATATTGTAATTTTTTATTTCGCATTTTCAGCTTGCTTTGCCCTTTTTTTTCTTTCTTCCTTTCAAAGTAGCCGGACTCAAATTTAAAGGATATATGTTGTTCGGTTCATGAAGTTATGGGGTAAAAGAAACCCTAAACATGCAGACAAGTGAAAATACAATACCATAACCCAGTTCAGCTGCAGGAACAAATCTACAACATCGTTATGAACTCCTCAGTAACTGTTTCTGATAGATATGAAGAAAAGAAAAGATAATATATGATGCTGCTGTCCAATTTATTTCGGAGAAAACAAACTACGAATCTCACAACTTATGGTTTTCTTTCTTCCATGTCTAACTTACAAAACCTTGGGGCTCTATTGTGTGGAGTTTGAATCCATCACACAACCCCTGCAGAACAATAAAATTGTTTACAAACTAAAAGAGAAGAACCAAATCCGTGAGGTTTTTTACTACTGTTAAAAAAATCATGACACATCCTATACAGCTTATAACAACTCTGCAATAAACAAGTTGTAAGACATTTGCAATTTAACTCGACTGTCTAAAATCAATATCACAACCAGCATGGATATTGGCAAGGCAAATCAGATATTTCCTGTGCTTGAAAGCGGATGATATAATTTCTGGTCATGACAAATTCACCTAACAAATTTTTCACATAAAACGCTGCACTGTCGCCAGATGGACCTCTTCCATATAACATTGGAATGAAGCCCTGAAAACAAATGACCGGACACTTGCAACTAGTTGGAAAAATGCGTCCAAGAGTGATAGTTTCTCTTCCTACAAACCATCAAAAAATGAACACTAAGCTACAGAAAAACAAGCAAATTGTCCCTCTTTAAAGAAGAAAAAAAGTTGCCCTCCATACACCTCTTACCTCTATTTCAACTGCTCCTAGGAATGTGGAAATTTAAGCGTACTCCCCTGGTTTCTTGTTGGCTGCATGAACAGAGGATGAGGCTTCCATAGTTAATTCCATTCTTTTGTTTTTGGCAGCTCTGATCTGGTCTGCGAATGAAAATTCTTTCTGCATTTTTTCTCTCTTTATAAGCTCTAGATCCAGTTTCTCAAAAGCTGAGATATGCAACATGACTATGCCCCCTCGAGCAGCAGCTTGTCCATTTGTTGAAGTTTTTCTTTCAAACTATTAAGAAGAAAGAGAATTCAGTAACACACTCAAACAAACAACATTGGAAAAGGTGATGCCATTTAAAAACAACAGATTAGAAAACATGAAGGAAAATAATTAATATGCTGATCTAGCAAGGTTCCCTAAATGTTTAAAGCCAAGAGATCAAGAACAGAGGGTGAGATAGTGCGGATTTCAAATTGGCCTCAAGAAGAAGAAATTTTGCAAGCTGGTTTATGAATCAGGAAAATAATTTTGCAATATACAAGATTTTAACCTTAGCCCTGTCTCAAATATGAAAAGCAATAATTACCCTTTTTTTCTATCCGCCGTCAGTTTCTTTACATATATCAAACCATTATGGTGCAATGTTAAACAGATTTCATCTGTAATTTGAATAGTCCTCCTCCCCCTCCAAAACTCACTTCTCTGTGACCTACTCATGAACTTAACATTGTATGCTTAGCGATACTATTTATTTATGCTTAGTTTGTGAGTGATGTGATATGTCATGTATTTCTAATTTATATATGGTGAACTACATAATTGCTTCTAGCTATAATTTAGTATTGTCTTGGCTACTGAGCAATTACCGTCATTAATCTCTGCTTACAATTCCGCCCTTGAAGAACTGTCAACTCTTCAGTATCTTCATAGACTTCTCCATCTTTTCTCCTCTCACGAGCAATCCTTGCCATATTTTTTTTCTTTAACTTGTTCTGCTGTCATTGCCCTTTTCTTTGCCCTCTCCTTCGCCTTTTCCTTTTTCTTTTCAGCAGCCAGCCGAAGCTCTTGGAGATGTAGTTTTTGCTTTTTCTTCTCATAGCTATCCCAACAGAGCTCTTGCTGTCTGCTACCACCTTTCTTAGCCGCCTCTGCTATGCTTTCAACACATGACAGAAATAATTTCTCCCTTAACCGTTTCCATTTTAAACGCTGTCCCCAAACACGTCTAAGTGAAGAACGCATTTTTGCCTTGGACTCGGCACTACATAACAGTCCATTTTTTTGTCAAATTTTTTGCCTTGGACTCAGTCACTCAGAGCAAGAAATAACATTAAACAAAAAAAAAAAAAAGAGACTAAAATAGAAAATGTATCTTTCATCAAAGATGCGCTGCAACCTTCAACTATTGGCTTCTACTGGTCACATTATGTTCATGAAACCAAAAAAATCACGTTTACTTGTTCAGCAGGCCTAAAAAACCTTAAACTAAGTTATCTCTCTCCCTCCCTCCCAAAAAAGGCAAGGAAGATAAAGCTTACAAATAGATATCCAAAGTTCATAATACAATCTGAGGCCCATTTAAGGGGTTTCACAAGTTTATTTATTCCCCTCTTCCTTTGATGAATGATTGATTAACTT
Organism: Prunus fruticosa; assembly: GCA_018703695.1. NCBI lineage: Eukaryota > Viridiplantae > Streptophyta > Magnoliopsida > Rosales > Rosaceae > Prunus > Prunus fruticosa. The sequence continues at coordinate 14,707,261 of CM031921.1, forward strand.
GCCAAACTATTCTCACAGGAGAATTCGAGAAAGAAATAAACATATAGTTTAGGGCGCTTGCTTTCCTTTACATTATATCACCATACTTCTTATGATTACGCAAACATTATTCAATGGCCCATACAGGGCTAATAACCATTTTAACAAGAAGCGACTGTTAGAACTCGTTCAATCTTAATGGTGCCTCCAGACAAATTTATAGCATTAAGTTCCCGACTTCCGTACATGTAATCATTTTGAGAGTCATCAAATAGGCATCAATCACAGCATTTGTCTTTCTTTCCATTTCTGTGCATATAACTAACTTGACATTGGGTTGTAAACTACAATTTACTTTCCACTCAGTCAAAGCATAAACCTATCTCTTGTTATTTGAAAATGACAACCCAGCTAATTAATTTATAAAGTTCTTTTGTTTCTGTCACAGAAAAACAAAGTTCTTATGTTTCACAGCTAATTAATTATATCTGACAAAGATTGTGAGTGTACCTATGAGGCCGGGGATGCTCAGACATCTTCTTTCTAACCTGAAACCAATTGAGGGTGAACGAAGAGCAAGTTTTTAATTAAAAAAACAGTTGATTGAAAAATGAAAGCCTTTTTCTTTTCTCCTTACATGAGTTGTGCAGTGCTTTTAACTGAAAAGGGAAATCCAAAAATATAATTGACAAACTTCCAACCATTTTCAAAACAATTCTGTTATTGCACCTTTTGATATAAACTCTTACATTCTAATTCAAAAACACCCATATCATGAAGAAAATATCTTAAAACTTATTGAATCTTACATGACTTCACCTTGGGGTCTTTTAAGGCTTCTATTGTTCTCTGTTTGATTCGCTCACAAGTCTCTGCATTACTCGGAAGATCACAACTTTAGATTCAACCAAATGTATGAGATTCAAAATCCAATATAAAAAAAAATTACACTCTATCTCTAGTTACCCGAACTATGTTTCCTGCCTTTGTTCCATGGTACTCTCCCTTTGTTGGCTAGTCCTATTTTTTTTTCGTCTCTGCCTTTCCTTCTCTTCCTTGCTAATACTGTCTGGAGAGTCAGTATGATGCATTGATTGAACCTCCCTGATCGAGCTTTGCTTCTCATATGAATTCATGCCAAGTATAGAATGGCAGATGTTGAGAATATCAAATTTCTCAGCCATGTCAGCACTGATGTGCATGCCTCCCAAAGAATGAAATCTAGGGAATGAATGAACAAAAGCATACAAGGGAGGCCAATTCTTCAAAACAGGTAAATGATAATTCAAATGATGCGTGTTCTGTGGGAAGTGAGTGGGTTCCACCACATAACCAAACAGCGGAACATGATTGAGAGTTGAGTGTGGAGCAGTCAATCTCCTGACAGAAACTAAAAAATGTGATATCAGGACGGCGGTTATACAAATTCCAGATCAATCTGAAGCCGATTTCATTTATTAAAATTATCAACCTATATATCAATGCCAACATACATATGTTTATATAAATCACTTAATAATAAATGCCCCATACATGCAGGAGAGAAATAACTCTACCACAATATGATGCAAACCCTCCATATGCATGGACTTTTGAATCGTCCAAGCAAATTATCATGCATACAAGGGACATATACTAACTACATGCGAGACCATTTGTCCAAGAACTTCACCAGAATGCCAACATGGTTGGTATTTTATTACATTTCCATCGTAAAAGTGTTGTCGAAATGAGGAACAGAAACCTGAGCAGCAACTTTACTCATAGAGTAACTGTACTGATAACAACTCAGTTTGATGACATATAAAAACAACAACTGTGCGACAATTCCCCACCCTAAGCATTGTCAGCTACTCAGCAAGTACACAAATTGCTAAATAGAACCAGCCGCACTAGGGATTTGAACGCAAATCTTCATGCTAGCAGTAGAACAATCCTTTGAACATTGACAACTCTTTTCAATTATCAGTATTGCATATGTCACCACTAATATCACTTAGGAAACCTCATTTCTGATGCACATTTCTGACATTTGCATATATACCCAATTATATAGCACACACCAAATCTGCACTGAGGTCAGATAAAGTACAAATTTTGATTCATGAAACTGCCACTTACTGAAGATACAACCCCCCTCCCCCCTTTTTCTTTGCTTTCATTTTTCATTTTTATAAGGGAAAAATCAATTAAGAATACAAAACAAGAAAATTATAAAACTAGACTGAAGCATTCACAATCTTTGCTTTTCCTCTAATTTATTTCAAAGTCTCAATTTTTGGAGGTGATTGAGAAAATGGGCAAGAAGAGAAACATAATGTGGAGGAAACCGCTTTCAAGAAATGCGTTAATCTTCTAGAAAGAAAGAGACAGAGAGACAGAGAAGAGCCAACTTACAGGTGAAAGAACGGCATTTCAAGGTGGAAGATAAGGGAGACGAGGGTGCAGGCAAACCAGACCCGTTTTGCAACAAAACGCGGATTAGAGCTTTCGATTGGCACCCGCCTTTTCGGGACAAAAAAGACGGCTTGGGCCTTGGCCCAAATATATGCCATACAGATTTTGCTAAGATGAGTCCCACATGTGCTCGTCTCCCATATATATGTACACACATGAGATATCAATTATACATGTTGTTTAATAATGTGGACTAAAATTATAGCCTTACCATTTAAAGGGAGACAAAACGTGAACACGAGAGAAACAGAGAAACAAACGTATAAGTGCAATCACACCATGCACTTTGAAACCAATAAAAAACTAGAGAACGAGATCTCATCAAGAATAAACTCAGAACATCTTAGGGTTTAAAAACATCTTACAAACAAGTTTCAGGAATACCGTACTAGTCAATCACTAGCCCTAGATGTTTAAAATATCAAGGAATTGGCCAACAATACACCGACGGAGCTTAGAAAAGGGGAAATTGGACTTGAAAGAGGCCCGTTGCAATGATGATGGGCTGATGGGCCATTACAACTAGTAAAGGTTAAGGAAGCAAGTTATACTCTGAGACTATAATGAGGGGCAACTTATAAGGGGTAAGTTATAAGGGGTTCGCTTTATGGCCATCAGAACAATCCAAGGGCTAGGGAGAATTGAGATAAAGTTTTACAATCGGGTAGGAGAGGAACCCAAACCAGAATTTAATACCCAGCATTGAAGTTGGTAAAAAAAAAGAAGCAAGTTTGAAGTTTGAACAGAAAAAACCCATAGCTCTAATAACTGAAACTCATAGCTCTGAGAAACCACTAAGCTTTCAGAAACCCGTAGCTCTGAACAAACGACGGTTGAAGGCCACTCTTAACGACAGTTGAAGGCAACGGTTGAATGCAGCTCCGTTCTCTAAACTCTGAAAAAGTATTTACTTTGAGTGGAAGGGGCAAAGGAGTGGATTCTGAAACAGTGAAAGGGTGAAGCAGTGGAAGGGGAAGGAGCGAAGCCGTATTCGTTGGAAGTAATAGGTTCCATTTGTGGAGCAAAGCCGCACAAAGACCTAGCACAGACACCTGCGACTATTCAATAACCAGCATTTGGTGAATAATTTATGGAATTTGAGTTCAGGGTTAGAGTAACGGTTTTCCCCAATTTGTACCGTCAATGTTGTTGGATTTGGCATCTCTTGTTTGTGCTTCACTTGCATGTTAATTTTTGATTGGGTATATGTAAAAAAAAAATCGAATGAAAATCAAGTCAATAACATGTCAATAATGATATGAATAAGATAATGGTGTTGAATTGGAGGAGGCCCTCAAAACATTCCACATTTGAAGCAGTGCAGAGGGCAGATTATCTCTATGGCGCTAGAATATATATATATTTTTAAATAAACATTATTTCCTTTGTTAGTAAATTTTCCTGTGAAAAATGAGAACATATAATAATAAACTCACGAATAAAAGTGCAAAACATTTGAAAGAAAGGTTGGTCCATGACCATAGTGACTAACTGAAGAAAAAGCTAGAAAGAAAGAAGGATGTGGCAATGGCGTAGCAAGCAAATAGCAGAGCAAATGCTTGGCTTTGCTTCCTTCCACCATCTTTCTTATTTATTTATTTTGTGTTGTGTATGAGATGACAATAATTGTCATGTGTGTGAAGTGCAGAACTTGCCCAGATTGCACTCACACTCACTCATGCATCAACCATTGATTGGAGTTTGGATCCATAAATAAAACACATGTTATTTCTTGCAATTCACAAAATCATTGCATTAACAGGTATTTGCACAAAATTTGTCATATTGGTTTGATGATGTTAAAGCCTATGATCAGTAATCCCTATGCGCATGTATTTTGTAAATTTTGTAATGTGCCTGGTTGACTAGTTGTGTAAAAACCAATATGATTGTGCAAATACGTGGTAGTATATGTGTTCACGTTATTTCATCTTGTATTTCAGGAAATTGGATCCAATGTGCAGCTAGTATGGCCAAAGTCAGAGGCATATGCGTCACGGGCAAAGGCGGACCTAAGCCTAGACTGGAGTGAGCTCTAGCCTAGGGGAACATTTATAAAATATTAAATATGGTCTTATTATTATAGGTTTATTTTTAACCAAATAAATACTAGCCCATTGCACTAAATAAATATAACCCATACATGCATTTTTATTTATTTATTAATAAATTAGTAATAGCCCAATCTAAGTAAAGTAAATAATAGCCCAGTCCCACTCCTAAAGCATATAGGAAATAATAAACGTCAATCCAATTCAATCCAATTCAGCTAAGGCTCTACCAACTTGAGCTATTCTAATCGTACTGATATTGGGCTACACCCACATAGAGAAAACATAAAAAAAATTCTTCTAGCCACCCAAAACGCCATATTTGAACCTTGAGAGCTTAGAGGAAATAGCTCTCCTCCTCTAAAAATTTGTACCAACCTATCTTGTTGAGTGGGTTCTTCAATCTTGGTAAGTTTTTTTCTCTTTTTTAATTATATATATATATATATTCAATTTCTAATTTTAATTGTTGTTGTTAAGTTTTTATGATTTAGGGTTTGAGTGAAAACTTTTGGAGATTGTTGATATATGTTTTATTTTTGCAACTTGAATTATTAATTAGCATATGTGATTTTTGGTGTCCAATTCATCCCTAGCTGCAATTCAAGCGAAGTTGACTGCCGAACAATTAGAACAATTCAAGACATCATGCTTTGGCCATCTTCTGAATATAGATAAGATTCAGTTTAGCAAGCAGATTGTGCATGGGGTTGTGTTGCGTCAAGTCGCGGGGTAGAGTGTGAAAGACTTGGATGGATTGAGTTTCTTAATAAGGTGCGACGTTGCTCAGTTCACTCGTCAGGATTTCTGTTTGATCAGGGCTTCGTTTTGGGGAAGTGCTTGAAGTTTCCAGTGGAGAAAGTGCTGAAATTAGACTTCAGAAAAGATATTTTATAGATGAAGGAATTACATGTTCTACTTTAGAAGAAGCATTTATGAGGTGCACAAAGGAAAATGACATCTACAAGCTAGCTCTTGTTTACTTTGCTAAGTTAGTGGTTTTGGGAAGGGACAAGCATTTGAACATCAATGTAAATTACTTGACCCTTGTAGAGGACTTGGATGCGTTCAACAGGTATCCGTGGGGTTCGGTGTCCTTTGACAAAACCCAAGACGGTCTATTGTCTGCACCAACAAAGTATACGAAAAGCTTTGAAAATGAAGATGGAAGAGGGAAGGGGAAAAGTAAGGTAATGGGAACAAGCCGGAGAAATGAGAAGGGCAATAAGGATAAGCATGTTGAAGTGCAAAGGCGTGGCTGGAGTTTTAAAGGTTTCATGTATGCTTTCCAGGTACGTTGTAATAATGTTCATGTCAGTTATGCTCTGTGGACTTTAAAACTTAAATAATGACATTTGTCATGTGAATTGTGTAGATTTGGGTATATGAATTAATTCCTACATTGGTGGACCTGAATTACTGCAAGGTTGTTGATCCAACAGTTGTCTCGTGTATTTTGCGATGGAGAACTACTACGTCTATTTTCAGGAGATAAGAAAGTTGAACAATTATTTTTTCCAGAGCAAAGAGGTTCGATTTGCAACCCTTGAAACTGTTTATAAGATTCAATGAAATTATTAAGTAGAATGATTGAATATGAATCTTGTATGTTTTCTGAAAAGTTTTAGCAATTGCGGGCGCTACGTCTGAGTGAAGAGGAGATGAGACAACCATATTGGAGTTGGCCACAGGATTGCCCCTGCTTTTGTCTCATCAAAGTCAAAACCTTATTCATGTGCTGACATTGATGAGTTGAACAAGGTCGTAAGCTTGTTGAGGTCTGAGTTGTTTCAAGTAAAGTGGGAAAATGACGCCCTTGAGTTAAAGGTCATACGGATAGAAAAACTTTTGGACCGTTGTTTAGGTCCTCAGTTTGAGAGGGAAGTAAGGAGGGACCTAGCTTTACTGAAAGATCGGACTAATCGTTGTGTCATTTCACATCTATTTAAGGGATGTGATGAAGAGGATGACATTGAATGGGATGAAAAGCCAAGTAACAGAAATGAGGGAGAGGAAAAGGAAGAGGAGGGGATTGAAGGGGGTGAAGTGCAAAGAAAACCAAGTAAGTTAGAGGAAGCACAAAGAAACATAAGTGAGGGAGAGGAAGTGAAAATAAAAAGCAGCAAGGGAGAGGAAGCGCAAAGAAAAAGCAGTGAGGGAGAGGAAGTGAAAAGAAAAAGCAACGAGGGAGAAGAACTGCAAAGAAAAAGTAGTGAGGGAAAGGATCTGCAAAGAAAAAGAAGGGAGGGCAAGGAAGAGAAAAGAAAAAGAAGTGAGGAAAAGAAAGTGCAAAGAAAGGAATGTGAGGAAAAGGATGAAGAGGATTATGTCTATTTGGAAGACCACTGAAACTAGTGAATTGGTGAAAACAACTGTGCCAGAGACAACCTGACTTTGGATGTTAGACCCAATGAAGGCGATTCCGCATGATGATATGGTGAAATTGCTGAAATTTTGTTGGGAATGGCGCGTAACCCAAAGTAAGTCCCTTGTTTTTTGAGATAGAAGACATGAGTGTATATTTTTTTTTAATTTGGCCACGTGGAAGTTGAGATTGAATTCTTCACTTCCCTCATCAAAGCTGATGGTTGGCTAAAAGGAGATGTAAGTTTAATTGATTATGCATTTGTTTTAAGGTACATAGATTATGAGATTGACAAGTAAAACATGTGTAGCACATTGATTTGGGATTGTAACTCATTTGGAAGCGACAACAAGATTTGGAGGTTGTAGAAATAGCGGACTGGACAATGACCGATGTATTTTTCATGGTATGTCATAGGCCTTTACTAAGTGCAGTTAATAATTACATATTATCCATACTTGGTTTGTGAAGGTATTTAACCATTGATTGTTTTCTATTTCACAGAATCACATTCAGACTTGCTTTGCGGATAATAAAAGAAAAAAGAGAGCAGGTTCATTGGAAAATTAGAAATAGTTTATTGAACGTTGTAAATGGCAAGGTTCCGGCGTGTGGGATGAGTTGGGACGCCACGTATAAGGTGTATGCCCCTTGTGTGTTGATGAAGCATAAGCATTAGGTGGCTCTAATGATTGATCTGGTTAAGTGTGAAATCAAAGTGTACGATTCAATGGTTTCATTGATTCCAAGATGAGATGTTAAAGGAAGAACTCGCCCCGCTTTCAATTATGATTCCAAATCTTCTCAACACCATGGACTTTTATGAAAAAGGTGTTTACGCAAATGATTGCAGCCGAGATTGGTGGTGTCTGTGGCCAATAGAACATGTAGATGTTCCACAACAGTCTAATCAGTGAGCACAACTTGTTAATTTAATTTAATTACTTTAAATTGTCAATTATGCTAGAATGTTATTACTTGAATTGATCGAGTTCTTGTTTTGCTTCAGAGGTGATTGTGGCATGTTTGTGTTGAAGTACATTGAGCTTTTGAGCCCTGAGATTCCTTTAACTACTTGCACCTCGCAGAACATGCCCTTTTTCCTGTTGAAGTTGGTTACAGAGATATTACGGGGAGATGCTTACATGCCATGATATTGGTTGAAATTGGTTCATGTACATGAAGATTAATTGGTTGTGAGAATCATCAATTTGAAACTCATATAAATACACAATACAAACCCATGAGTCCTTTTCCAATTCTACCTCTGCTCCTCAATTCTTCTTCGCCTTTCTCAATTTTAGTGTATTTTTGTACATAATTTAAAGTTTAAGTTATTGGACAATAATAATTACAACCAAAATAGCGGCAAATATTATAGCGGATGCATGCTTTCATTTCTATTAGTGTGATATGACGTTTCTTAAAGCATCTCATATTGGGCTAAATGTATATGGTAGCTGGATGCAGAGCATAGACAGAAAAATGAAGCGCAGAGGAAGAAAAAAGAAGAATATGAAATGGAGACGCAGAGGCTTGGTGAGGAGCAAAGTAAATGGATCTGTAAATTTGTCGCACGTGGGCAATCTAAATGGATCGGGCAGATGCAATTTTAAAGTTAGGCACATACATAGGCATTATAGAATGTGCATCTGCAGTGTCAAGTTTTTGGATGTAATGGAACAAACATCTGTGTAATATTGGCCTAACTCATTCACGACATTTACATAGCCTTAATCAAACTACATTCAATTGGGATTTGAAGACTGCATATGTGAATGGGGACTGATGGCTTTTTAAGTGTATTACATAATTGCAAAGTGATATGTCATGATTTATCCAACTCACCATTCCAAATATCATATCCCAATCTTGAAACCATTAAATATGCCTTGGCTTAATTGAAATGGCTTGCATCTTAATAAGGTAATTCTTTAAGGCCCCGTTTGGTTCATCGGAATGGATTTGATGGGAAATCATTTCCCATGTTATTTCCTAAGGGATGGGAAATGGTGATTCCTTTCCCATGTTTGGTAATGCCAGGAAAGTAACCCGGAAATATTACTTTATTTCCCTTCCCATGTCTGTTTTGAGTATGAATGGATAACTAATTTTGTTTAGTTTTCCAATTTTACCCCTATTAAAAATATGTTATGAATTAAAAAATAAAAAAGGAATAACAATAGTTGTTGGATAACATTATAAATATAAATTATTAGTAAGGACAAATTAGTCAAAAAAATGTGCATTTAATGCTAGCCTTACTTTCCCATGAGAATGGAAAGTAAAACCCAAGGAGGGAGGATTACTTCACTTTCCCTCCTACTTTCCCATGTGCCAGGCAACGATTTCCCATGCCTGACTTACCAAACATGGGAAAGCATTGATTTCCCATCCCCAAGTTTCCTTTCCCATGAACCAAACGGGGCCTAAGGGTAATAGGAGGCTATGCCCTCGGCTCCAATGTTTTATTCAACAATGCCCTCTTTTATGAAACACATTAAAAAATGTCCCCAGCTGCAATGCTACAAAAACTCCCTATTGGCTGCATACCAGCCCTCGGGTTTGAATCCCTCTCTCCTTTATAATTGGTTAATAAATTCGCAGATTTTCTTTATTTTATTGCTTTTGGATAGCTCACTAGCATAAAAGTAATGTATATTGCTTGTGTTGTTGCGTGTATATTGCTTGTCTGTTGGGTATATATCCCACACGTTTATTGCCTGTGTATTGATATTTTATTGCTTACGGACGAAATAAACAACAATACAAGCGAATATTGCTTACGAAGGAAATAAACAATTCACACGCAACATACATGCAATATACACGCAACAGACAATCAATATACATCAGTCCCCAATTACATCATCCATAAGGAAGTCATATTGAATAAGAAATTCTACTTAACAATTGTTCTTCCTACTAAAAGAAAGAATAAGGATTGTTTCCCCCTTAATCCCCATCGGGGAAGATCTAACTCCTTAAATCTTACTTGAGTAGTACTTTTGCCCCCAATAAACATTCAATATCCGAGCAATAACATGCGATATACATGCAATAATATGCGATATACAAGCAGTAAACAATCAATAAAACTTCAGCATACGCAAATAAACAATCTATATACACCCAATAATTATGCAATTAAAAAAAAAATTGCTGTCTTATTATTGCGTCGTATTGGCCATGTATTGTGATTTTATCGTCTTCGTATGACTTTATTTTTTTAAGTCAGTCTTGGAAAGTTTTTGCTTGGTTTCAGACAAATAAATGCTTTTGTTTCAAACAATAATTTAAACTCAATGCCAATCCACCTTTTTCAAGAACAAAAATTACAAATTTGGTTTGAAAACTCATTGGTGGTGCGTGCAACATGTCTTTTTGGGGAGAACTTTTACAATCCTTCAAACTGTGCACTTAATTGGTCATTAAAAGAACAAATAATATGAAAATTGATACAAGTAATAAAACTAATACTATGTCCTTAATGGGCTTCAGCATATTCAGCACCGTAGCATGGTACGTGTCATCTTGGTGTTCTGCTTGAGTGGAAGTTACATCAACCCATTCAAATACATTGCAACTGCTAGCTCCCTAATTACAATCATCATATATGCAAAATAATTCTGTCAGAGTTAGACCTAGGGTTTTTTCACCCACATACATGTTCTGGAAATGAAAACTTACATAGGAGGTTAGGCACTTCCAAAATAGCTTCCCCTGATTTTTTTTATCTGACTTTGAAACCCGAAGCACCATTGTAGCTCTACAATACTGACACCTCTTTGTTTGACCGGCAGATGAAGACGAAGACATGTTGAATCTTCTCAGTTGTACCTCATCTCACTCAAATCTTCTCACACTGAAACCTCTTCTGACTCATACCTTCTCACTAATACCTCCTCAGTCATACCTCCGCTCACTCATAGTTCTCAGTCATACCCCTTCACTCATAACCCTAAACTTCCCAGTCAGGTCTCTCTCATCTCCGCCCAAATCAAATTATATCCTTATTTTCTGTGTGTGGGTGGGTGGGTCACGATCTGGACACCTGGATCGTCAAGATTGTGGCACCTTTTACCCGAAAAATCAATATAATATTTCACTACCAAATATTAATCTGAAAATTGAGGGGACACTGCTTTAAATATATTATTTTAATTATATTTCATTAAAGTAACTAGTTGGATAAGAATCCACCATCATTGGTTCCATTTTAATAACATTACTAGGGTTAGTTTGGTGTGGGAAAATGAAAAAGTATCTGATGGGACCTTCTGTGACTAGTCAGGAATCCGTCAAATTTGTATCAATGAATGTGATGGTGGGATCCAAATTAGGCTATGCAAATAGGTTATTAATTGACTTTTGTACTGTCCGGACTCTCTTTGCATTTCGATGACGACTTCCCTTTTCTTCTCTTTAGTTTTACAGTGTTGGGTTCAGTTTCTTTAAAAAGGGTCAACTTGGAAAAACCCCAAGTGGAAACACCTTTTGAAAACACTACAAACAGAGGCTAAAACAAAACCAAAACCCTTTATATTTTCATTTCTCCCCTGTTCAACTCCTCAAATCGTTCCATTCCAAAAACATTTCAATGAATTCGAAACATTTCACTACTCTCGAAGGAAAGAGAAGGAAGCATCTCCATTTGGATATGCCCCAAGCCTTCATTCCGGAGTTAGCTTGGTTTAAAGTGATGTTATATGTGGCAACTCAATCATCGGAAGATCTCTTCCGTATGACATTTGTGTGCCCATTATTCCAGACGTTATCAAACACTCTACAAGTGCGGAACATCATTTCAATGGCAAAGTACCCAGACCATCGTAGCTGATACCATGCCAATCCTGCGGTCCAGCTTTCTTGCAACAATGCAGGGCTTGCGAGAACCCTGAGTGGATATTTAGAGAAGCGTTCGAAGTATTTTTCATGCAGGGTAACGTGGAAGCGTTGTATGGGATGCACATTGCAGCCACGACAGGCCATATGGAAGCGGCATATCGAGTTGGACTACTTGGCATGTCTGGAATTGGTCAGTCAAAAGAGGATGCATTACAATTTTTGCGTTCTTTGAATCAGCGTAACAACAATGATATGGAAGGAACCAAGGATGCTTTGAGACGAAGATTAAGCCGAGTTTTGTTTGTTTCAAGGCATATTGTAGATATGTTTTACTACAGGAAGATTAAGTTCAATCAATGCAGCGCTTGTAGCAACAACGAATGATGTTTTGTTATTGAAGGCTGGCCTACTGAAGCAAAGATAAATCTTGCCTTCTGGACTTGTTGCAATCGATGCAAATAGCACCATGAGAGTGTTTTTTGGTTCAAGGTGATGCGTGTGTATATTGTGCTAGGGAATCCATACCCTTATAATTAGTTGTAGTATGTTGTTATGGTTTTTATGCATTGTGGACTTGCTTCTCTTGAGTTTTAGGTTGGCTGGCTACGTTGGCCAAATGTTGGGTTTTAATCTATTTTGTCTAGTGTTTGTGCTATCATAAACCGTTTTATGTATAAATGTATGTATATATATTTGTATAGTCGAATGATTACTAACATCATAGAGGGTAAGTATGACATTTTACTGACACAAATATTTTGCACAACTGCAATCTTAATATTTGGTGAACGAAAAGGCGTGCATGGAGTGAGCTGTCTTTTCACCGGTGCTTAGGAAAAACATTTTCCCACTTATCATATCCCAAACGATTTGGTTACATGTTTTTTAAGCAAAACTTGGACATTAAGTGTTGTTGAATAATTTTTTTTTCTAATGTTATACCATGGTTAGAATGTATTTTTTTCACTTAATTTTTCAAAACACCCCTTAACCCTAATAAAAATTAGAAATTAACAAATTTAAGAAGAGAGAAACTAATTAGCACCTGAACATGGTCTTTTCACACGGCAAAATTACCACCCAAAAAAAAAATTTAGGGTAAACAAAATTAATAAATATAGAGGGTAAAAAGTAATATAATAAAAATTTATGGTAAATAATAATATAATAATAATTTAGCGTAACCATGAAACATGGAATTCAGTAAGGAAGATGAAGTGTCAGTGAGCTCGTAGCATTTTTCGGAACATTTTTATCATTTTTGTGTATTTAGTTATAAATTTTGTAAGACAAAACAATAAAATAATAATTTAGGGTAAAAAGCAAGGGTGTGGCCATGTTTATTGACGTACACTTGTGCAAATGGTGAAAGGTATGCACTGAGATCGCGCCATGTGTCATCTTGCGATTATTTTGGCTTTTTTAGTGCAAAAAATTTGAAAAAATGGTAATAAATAGTAGGAAAATTGTAAAAATTCCCCAAAAATTACTTCGGCCTCCTTGTGAAGTTATAAAACTAGGGAAAGTTACAAATCATCAGTTTCATAATGAAAATTTTGAATGGCTTTAGATAACTTACTTTCCTCTTAACCCTAGCTATATATATTGTTAACTTCAACCTAAATAACCTACATCAAGAAGCATCTCCCGTGAATGTTCTAAATTATTTTTTTAAATGAGTAACCATGAAATGGGGAATTCAGTAAGGAAGATGAAGTGTCAATGAGTTCGTAGCATTTTTTGAAACATTTTTATCATTTTTGTGTATTTAGTTATGAATTTTGTAAGACAAAATAATAAAATAATAATTTATGGTAAAAAGTAAGGATGTTGCCATGTTTACTGACGTACACTTGTGCAATTGGTGAAAGGTATGCACTGAGATCGCTCCATGTGTCATCTTGCAATTATTTTAGTTTTTTTAGTGCAAAAAACTTGAAAAATTTGTAATAAATATGAGGAAAATCGTAAAAATGCCCCGAAAATTACTCCGGCCTCCTTATGAAGTTATAAAACTGGGTGAAGCTACAAATCATCAGTTTCATAATGAAAATTTTGAATGGCTTTAGATAACTCACTTTCCTATTAACCCTACCTATATATGTTGTTAACTTCAACCTAAATAACCTACATCAAGAAGCATCTCCCGTGAATGTTCGAAATTATTTTTTAAAATGAGTAACCATGAAACAGGGAATTCAGTAAGGAAGATGAAGTGTCAATGAGCTCGTAGCATTTTTCGGAACATTTTTATCATTTCTGTGTATTTAGTTATGAATTTTGTAAGACAAAATAATAAAATAATAATTTAGGGTAAAAAGCAAGGATGTGGTCATGTTTACTGACGAACACTTGTGCAATTGGTGAAAGGTATGCACTGAGATAGTGCCATGTGTCATCTTGCGATTATTTTGGCTTTTTTAGTGCAAAAAACTTGAAAAAAATTGTAATAAATAGTAGGAAAATCGTAAAAATGCCTCGAAAATTACTCCGGCCTCCTTGTGACGTTGTAAAACTAGGGGAACCTATAAATCATCTGTTTTGCAATGACAAAATCCAAATTGTTTTAGATAACTCACTTTCCTCTTAACCCTAAGTATATATGTTTGTTCACTTTAACAAGTATATTTCCTTAATATTCGTTATATAATTTGTAATAAGACAAGAATTATAGTTTTCCTTTCATATATAAGGATGTAAAATTATCTGTTTTGTTATAATAATGTACATATATAATAATTGCACAACTGCTTTGAAGCCATCATTGCAACTGCACCTAGAGCTTTGAACACTTCAGAGGTATTCAATAAGTTGTCCATATGCAACTGCACCTAGAGTTTTGAATACGTTAGAGGTATTCAATAAGTTGTCCATCGAGAATCAGGTACAATATTTTTATCATGTCCAATCACATAAAATATTGCCATACTTTTTCTGAAAAACCTCACACCAGTCAAGCAATTTTAAAATATTAATGAATATTTGAGCTAGTCTATATGAGTGATTATATATTAACTCTGCATTTTTTTCACAGTATATGTTAACTTTGAGGGATTCCACAAACATATAATATAAAGAAAGAAAGCAATAGTAGGAGATGAACCAATACAAAAAACAATATATAACTGGTACAAAATAATGCCATAACCTTGTCACAAACACAGTCACAAATGCTTTTCCATAAACCTTGCCCTAACATATAATAAATAAAGGCAACATTCCAAATCTGATACGTGATCACACAAAAATAGACATGGCAGCAACATATGACTGAAGTAGATGGGCACTTTATATCTCCTGTTATCGTAATTAAAGACATCAAAATATTAAGGTTGAAATCTTCCATAGTAGTAAGCATCAAAATAGGTTTGAAGCAGAGTTTAACGAAAATTCCAATTCCACTGATTTGCCTCTGCTCAAACACGATAACCAAAATGGTTACTTTCGTTGCTGAGCATATTTGTTAACGTCGAAAACGGTAATAGATGACCAATCAAACCCGGGTACGACGAGTTTTGCATAGGACTGGAAGTAGTCAAATCCAGCTTGCATCACACGCTTCTTTGACTCCACTGTATTAGATGAGTTCTTGTATTTTTGAATAGCTACACTCCGAAGTCGTTTGCGTCTACGCTTCATGTGCTGCAACTTCCCCTTATCCAGATTGGCCTGCCTTTTGTCATCTTCGATTTGGCCTATAACAAATTCCAAACATGCCCTTGCCCTTTGGATTTCATCACCAAGTTGAAAATGCCTCTCCTTCCAGAATCCAAGAACTCTTTCAGACTTAAAACTTCCAACAAAATGGTCATTCTGTCCAGGAATGTGACACCTGCTTGTCTGGTGACTCACTTGCGTTTCAAAGGCGGTCTTTGTTTAGAGGGGTGTTAATTATGCTGACATCAAACTTGGTTAGTAAATCCATTCTATGGAAGGAGAGGTTTCTGTGGAGGAGAGAGTTTCAGGAGATGGAGAGAGATTCGATGGAGGAGTCAGTTTTTTGTGGAGGGAGAGTTTCTATGAAGATGGTGATAGTAATACCAATAAAAAGGTTCCCGCCAAAAAAATTTGGTTGACAATGTATAAATTAATTTTTGGTCTTATACAATCTAAGTTTAATCCTAACTAATTTGGTTAGTTTGGTTGGGTTCACTAACTAGATGTCACTTCCATTGAGTTTCTTTCAACCACTGATAGTGGTGTAAAGAGAGTATGAGGTTGACATGCTTGAAAAGCAAAACCTGACACCTTTTTTTTAAAATTGAAATAAAGTACATATGTTGACTACATGCAAGCTTTGGTATGTTGGTATATAAAGCTATGTCCCCTTTCACAAACGAAATCGCATATGCAATCCTCATCCTCTACAAACAAATATGATTATTCAAGCATGTCATCCTCTTTAGGCGCCAACAACACAGTCGAAGAAGAAAAATTGGTGTCGCAGGTTCCATTTCCGCGTTGTACCAGCCGACCCCTTCCATTTTCAACATCATTTGGGAGTGAGGGGGACTCTGATGATCCATTAGAGGCAATACATGCAGTTAGTAGCAAGCTAGATTATAATTCCAGACTGATCAATTCATGGCACGAGAAATGTGTTGAAGATGAGGCCATTTTGGCTGATCTTAACATTAGAGTTAACAAAGCGTTCTCCCAAAAGAACAAGTACTTGAAGTTGAGTCATAAAAGGAAGCTGAAAGCTGAGGAGTTGGATACAGTAATGAACGATGAAATTAAAGGTTGTTTGATGAACCATATGCGATGCGAAGAGCACTACAATGAACTGGAGTTGGCATTCAACGAAGGATTCAAAAAAACCGAGCATTTGCGGCAACTACTTATACAAGTTATAATTGGGACTATGTATCCATTGATTCTGAGAGAGATACTAGACGATGGTGGTGACATGGGTGAGCATAAGCACGTCAAAGTTGTTCGGAAGAAGCCGACCGATACAACTAAGTGATTGCGGCTATCGTTGTTCAGTTGGTTGAGGGTGATCGTGGTATTGCACAAATTAGAAGTATGTTTCCTTAATGTCATTATCTAATTTAAAAATAACACAAATATCAGTTTCATTTGCTTCATATATAATTATTGGGACTATGTATTGAAAGTCATCATGTGTTCCTTCTGTCTAACATTATATTTCGCAAATATCGAAATATTATTCAATAAGCATTCAATAGCACAGCACGTTGGGAATCAGTAAAGTCTCATTATCATGGACGTTCACATTAAAGAGCTGGCGTACTTTTTCTCAAAAAACTGACACGTGCGTCATAAGTAACATACCATGTGCTATACATTGTTTAGTTAATGGTTTATGGTTTATTTATGATGAGCACAAAATTAATACAAGTTTTATCCTTAAATTTATATTTGTTAGTATTTTCTTTTGTATTATGTAAATCTATTAGAGTATTTGTATTGGTTATTTCCAATCTTTGCTTTTGTATTTAATGAGTGGTTGTTTGTAGATATTAAGTGTCTTTCACCAATGGCATGAGGAGGAGGAGGAATAAGCAATGTGTTGCAAAAAGAGAGGAAGAACTCAATTTAGATTTGATGACTTTGCCTTTTACAGCTCATGCTGTACAGTCCATTTGCAGGCCTGAAAAACGAATTCTCCCATGCTCAAATGAATAATTATTCTTCATGACACTTGTTCAATAAGATGTCAACTACAACATATCCAAAACTGGGAGCAATTGGATAAATATTCAATCCACAGGCTATCAAACACCAAGACAGGTTCATAAGAGGACAGATTGCATATACAGCTGGAATGAAAGGGACTTCATGCTTTTATAAATAGGCAGCAACTCAAAAGAGGAAAGAGGTGTGGAGAAATTCAAGAGGAGATACACGGGAAAGAGAAAGAAAGAAAAAAAAGGAAGAGAGAGAGAGAGAGAGAGAGAGAGAGAGAAAGTGAGAAAGAGAGAGAGAAAGTGAGAAAGAAAGAGAACAAGGATGGAAAGGAAAGAACCGAGAGCTAATAACTCTCTTAAAATTGTTCTTCACCTTTCTTAGTTCTCATTTAATTCATGTATTTTAGTTTCTTTGTTTTGTTTTAAATATTAATTATGTCTAGCTAAAATCCTTAACTAAGGTTGGATGAAACACCATTATTAAATAAAGTTCTAGTTTTTATTTTCAATTCTCAAAAATTGTGGTGTTCAATGATTATAATTTTCACTTCACATGATTAATAGATTAATCTTCTTTTCACCACTTCTATCATGTATTTGTGACATATAACATGTATTTGTGGTAGTTAAAAGTTTGGATTAATATATTAATTCATCCTTAGTTTATATTTCTAGTTTACAAATTTCTTTGATATTTTGTTATTCAAATAAACTTTTTCACATAGGATGCTTAGGAAACTTTGATCCTTTGTAGTTAAATAATTTTGTTTACATATTATGCTTAGAGTTTGTACTTATGAAGGGAAGGAAAATTTACTTATGATCTAAATTACAAACTTAATTGATAAATCTTGAGAAAGCGAGTATATTGATTTCTAGATTGCTACTCCATGGGAATAAAGATAAATAATTAGGATCTTATGGAATAATGGTGTGGATTCCAATACATTAGTTATTTTTCTTATAAATTTAAATCTTAATTTCAGTTTATTGTCATTTCTATATTTGTTTTATGCTTTATTTAATTTTCTTTATCAACAAACAAATCACCATTTGAATCAGCTAGGTTGGCAATGAAATTAACTTGGGTATAATTGGTTTTCTATCTTTTCACGCAATCCCTTGGGTATGACCTCGCTCTTACACGCTTATGCTATATTCAATTCGTGCGCTTGCGAGTTTATAAATGTTAAAAGACACCTTTTTTGGTGACAACAATTTATATATAATAAAATTCCACATATTGCAGAATATTCATTTCGTCTATATATGAGGAGGGACATGAGTGACCATAAGCACGTCAGAGCTGCTAAGAAGAAGCTGACCAATACGACCGAGTGATTGTGGCTACCGTTGTTCTGTTGGTTGGGGAGATCGTGGTATCGCTAAGAGGGAGCACATAAAATACTTTGCAATCAAATTTTCTTTTGTGTGTGCATATTTACATATCATTTTGTACCATTCTAACTTATGAGTAGTTCAAATGTTAGTGATCAGTGCATATTTACATATCATTTTGTACCATTCTAACTTATGATTTAGTTATGTTTTTGAGTTAAACTTGTGTTTTTAATAAATTTTGTGTTTGTTTCAGTGTTATAAGCTTGAGACTCACTAATTGCATTTTGGAGACAAGTTAGCTCAAAACGGTGTCTGCAGATCAGTCAACTTCACGGATTGGACTATACTTGTTCAAGAAGAACCAGATAATGACCCATACATCATTGGAAAGCTACGGAAGTCTATTTTCTGTAGAATTTTACGGTTCATGATTCCGAGTCTTCTAGAGAAAGTTATACATGTTTTGGCAACTTAAGGTCAAATTCGGCAGCATCTGCATTACTGGGCCAAAAATCACATTTGAAGGCTTTCCCGATTTTTCCTTGAGTTGGGCTGCATATGCTTGGAAAGATAAGACAAATAGCTTCAAGATCCATATTTTTCCAGATTTTTCAGAATGAATCCACAAGCCCAAAACGAGCCCACAAGCTGGCTACAATGCATTGTCATGCATGACATATGCATGATGATGTGTTGTTGATTGTGGGAAAGTTTGGTGAAACATATTCAATACTTATAATTGAGTGGAATTTTGCAGCAACCAAATGAATTGAAAGATGTTGAAGTGGGAGTTGCAACACTAAGCCTAAAGACAAGAGGAATTGTTTTCAAATGTAATAGTGTGTTAGGTGAATTAAGTGTTGTAAGTTGGTGAAGTGAGTGTGGTAGGTAAACCTATTGTATAATTCAGATTTTCACTTCCCCTAGGCCTATAAATAGGGAAGTTCTCTAAGCTTGTAATCACACCCCAAGGGGGGGAGCTCTCAAACACTTCTCTAGAGCTCCCTTCCCTTCTCTCCCTCAAATTCTCTTAGTTTCCCTTTTGTAGTTCTCAATTGTTGTAATAAGATCATTCTACTTTTCTTTTCTCTTCTTCTAAATTCTCCAAACACTTCTCTATTCTCTTTCAAAGTTCTCCATGCTCTAAAACATTTCCCATGTTCTCAAACACATGCTCTTCCAAAATCCACAAAGTTCTCAACACCATTTTCCCTACTCTTCCAAAAGTCTCCATGTCTCAAACACTTCACAAACATATTTCTTCTCCCTCCTCAAAGTTCTCAAACACTTCCTTTCTTCCTCAAAGTTCTCTTAGTTTCCTTAATGTTTTCTTAGTTGTAATTTATTTTTCTTGTAATGTACATTCTTTCTTCTTGTTTTGTTTCTTTTGTTTTCATTTTTGTTTTGTGTAGGAAAATTGAATTGGATCATTCAATCACCAATCCCTGTGGAATCGACCTCGCACTTACATATGCTATACTACCGAACGGCTCGTGCACTTGCGAGTATCACAAGTTGAGGATGCAGTTGAACCCATTTTGGTGCAGCTGAATCTACGCAACAAGTTTTTGGCGCCGTTGCCGGGGATCGGTAACATTGTTTGATTCTATTTGTTTTTCCTACTTTTTATTATTTTTATTTTTTGTATATAACTAGACAGTTTCATGTTTTAAAGTTAATGACGTTAATTGACAAGTTGTGTTTGTAGTCCAACTGACAAGGACAATGGCCTGACAAGCAAGAGAACTGGGTTTGAGTCCCAGCTTACACAACACCAAAAAAAAAACAAAAGAGGTTCAAGTAGCATGTCGATTATTTCTTGTTTATGGTTTCATTCACTTGTTCTTAATTAAATATCTTGTTCAAGTTTACATAAACACCATATGACTCTTGGACTGATTAGTGAATGAATGGGTAGATATTGAAGACAAACACCATGTTTAAATTCTACTTGGTTCTTTATTGTTCTTCTTGTTCTTAATGGGTTCGGAATTTGTGTTTAGACTAAACACCATAGCTAAATGCTTTTTCTGAATACTTGATTAAAACCACACACCATATGGATAATCATATTTGAGAAAGAACGAACTCCATAAGCTAGTTTGATTTACTTTGTTGCTTGTTACTTTGAAGCATGGAAGTGTTGATTTTTCCTTTTCCTTTTTTAGTTTTTATTTTTTTTATTTCCTAATCCTTTTAATTCCGTTTCAAGTGTTGTGTGTTTGTTTTAGTAATTTATGACAGATTAATAAAAATGGAAAGAGATGGCAACTTCAATGAATGGGAAGTGTGGAGCAGTGGGAGAAGTCGCGACCTCCAATTGCATCACGCTCGACCTAATCGCTTCAAGGGGGAGCATTTCAATCCTTTTTCTTCTTTAAATTCTGTTTATTTCTTGGTTTGTTTCTTTTAGTACAACAATTTATGTCATTTGTTTAAGTTTGTTTAGAGTACTTAGTTCATTTTCATTTATGGTTTGTTGTCTCATTTTATCTTAATTTTTTTTCTTATCTTAAAAACTAAAAATTCAAAAAGATTTTTCATATGAGCTGACTTATGGTAACTCTAGTAAGCACTTCCGTCAATACAGTGTCTAGGAGTTCTTTAGGCGACACCTTCGGTGTCTAAGAAGTTTGGGTTTTAAGAGGGACCATTGTGACCCCTCCAACCTTCCCGGATCCCCTGGCTGTGTTTTCTAAGGCCCTTAACTGGACATCCGTGAGTTGCTTGTATATTCGTGTGTTTTTAAATTAAGTTTTTTTTTATTTTCTTTGTTTTCTTTTCTGTTGAGTCTTTTGTTTTTGTTTTGTTAAGTTAGTCTATGTATTTATTTACGTGATATGGTTAGTTAGTTTCTAAGTGTTAAAACACATTTTTATTTCACTTCAAACTCTACATTACAAACAAAAAAACAAAAAAAAAAAAAAAAAACAAAAACAAAAACATAAACATAAACAAAAACATAAAAAACAAAAAAACAAAAAAACAAAAAAACAATAATAACAACTTCTTCTTCATTTTCATCTTCTTCATCATCTTCATCTTCATCTTCATGGCATGCCTCTATTGTCTCGCACTTGCAGAATTTGCAGCAGCTCTACATGGTCCTCATTCTTTTTCTGCAATGCTTCCACATGCTGATTGGCACAGTGAAGCCGCTTCTGGAGGTCCGCCACCATAGCCTTCAAAGAAGCTACTTCCTCGCTCAGCGCGGCACACTCCCGTGTTCTCGCCAACAATCGCATGCCCAAATTGGTAGCCGAGACCGCATGGAGCATAGTTAAATTGTGGGACTCATCCACCGCCGCCTTGTCGGATCTCTGTGCCACATGCAGGTGATCTGCCGATGTGAGTTTACTGCCAATCATGCTGCCCAGGAGCAGCGCTGCCCTGTTCGGCACTGCCTCAGAAAAGTTCGGTATTACCTCAGCAAAGTTTGAGGCCGTACCGTGATGATATGTGGAGTTTGGGAAGACAGGATTTGGAGGAGCCCTTATCTGGGCATTCGGTGGTGCAAGTGAGAGCTCAAGGTTGAGATCATCAAGGTGATTACATGAGGATGCCATTTGTTTTGCTTCTGAATTTTTTGATGTTTTTCCTTGAGTTTGCAGGAAGAAATGCTGGGTATCATCCGCTTGTAGAGATGTGGTTTAAATAGAAATATGCTAATGAGAGAGAGCCAACACCATTTCGGATTTCCCGGGCATACTCGACCTAATCGCATCAAGGGGGAGCACCTTTACTTTCACTTTACTTTACTTATTTCATGCAAGAATCAAACCAACCAAATTTTCATTTCAGTTACAATGGACATAGTAAGAGCTCATCGGTGGACATGAACAAAAAATAATAATAAAAAAACTGTATCTACAAAACTTCACCTAATTATTAGTCTTCATAACAACCGGGCTTTGCATAATAGAAACATAAATCATTCAGTTGGTCCGTGCATCCTGTCAAATTCGTCCAATAATGGGTCACTAAGATCAATTGGAGTTGATTCGTCATTGTTCGACGGTGATGTCCTGCATAAACACCAAACACAAGCACATAAAAAATTTACCTATTCAAATTTTAGGTGTTATTATAAATAATTTTAACATCTTACGTTGTGTTCAAATTTCTTGGGCATTGTCTTATATCATGACCAATGTGTCCACACTCCGACAGTGTGGAATCCCTCGCTTCATTGCCTTTTCCTTTGCTCCCGTTACTCGTTTCGACCTTCATTTGCACCTTACTCTCTTAGGGTCTTTCATATATTGTGTTTGAGAGCTGGACCCTCCAACTTCGTTATTACTTGCTCCATCTTTCAATAACTTCAATTTCACCCGCAAACTTTTTAGAATCTCTGCAGTAGCTCACATCCTTCTTTAAACATTAATGCATCCTCAACCACATCTGAAGCAAGTCGGGACATTGTACTCCGCTTTATTAAAAGACTGCACAATCTTTAATCTCGTTGCCATTTGCATCTGACACCAATCCAGATTTCGCAGTTTTCTTCCACCTGTTCAAAATATATTTATTGCGCATATATTCAATCTGGTCCCTTCTGAACAATGCTAAGATGTGCTTGCAAATAATTTCAACAAATTCAAATCTTTTGCAACTACACGACTTGTGGTCAGAATCTTTGACATATACGACTTCTACCACTCTTGTTTTCCAATTTTTCCTTTCGCTCACATTAAAGACAACTTTAGAAGCATCCTCTATTTTGAGCTCTAGGAAACATGTTGTACTTTGTATTAGTTCTTGCTCAAACTTTTGAAACATTGCCTTTGTGTACAAGGTAGCCATTTGTTTCTTCATTGGCATCGGTAGAATACATTGAGCCACTTCAAATGCATCTACGTGATCAGCAACTAACTCTTTTTGACGTTGATGGGAAAGTGCCCGCTCAAATCGTATTATGAAATCCATCAACGAATTTCTCCTTGATATGTATTGCTTGAAGAAAGCACAAGAACCTTCCGCTCTTTGGCTGTTGACATTATAGCGGCAAAAACATGTTGTACGTAGGCTGGAACCCAAGATTGCCTTAAATCAAACATTGAACTTAGCCATGTATGGTCAGTCAAACCAGCCTTTGTAACCACAATATTCCACTTTGCATCAAACTCATCCTTATTGTCAGTATCCCATATGATTTTCTGAAATTCACGCCAATACTCCTTATAAGCAGAATGTGGTAACTTAACAGAGAACTTTGATGTGATGTGCCATATGCAAAGTCAATGAAAAGTAGTCGGGAAGGCTATTGAAATCGCTCTGGCCATTGCCGCATCTTGATATGTAATGATCATTTTAGGTTCGCCACATGGCATGGCTTTCTTAAACTCCTCAAACATCCAAATAAACGACTCAGTCATTTCCTTGCTAAAAAGTGCGCATGCTAAGACAAGATGGTGAGGTTTTAGAATCCACCCTAATTGTTCTAATCATGTTATGGCAGCAAGTAAACAAATTGATTCACTCATGAAGATGCTCACAATAAGTCCATGGTGTTTGGATCAAATTGCATTGAACATCACAAGGACCCCAAGCATGGTGTTTACATTAGGAGACCTAGAAACCAAATCACATGAGTTGCTAATTGATGGAATGAAGATGATCCCCAAACCTTCCCAACAAGAGCATAACGCATAAAACCTTAGGTGATCAATCAAAGGATGCAAAACAGCTCCATTCAAATAGTGAAGAAGAATTCATGAATGAAATCAAACTTTATAAACTCAAACCATGATACAAGACTAGCAAGATGTTTATTAAAACTAATAACAGAAAAACAAAGTAAAAGAAAGAAAATACAAGAAGAAAATAAAAGACAAAGGGAGGAGAAGAAGATAAGGACAGCATGCTAGAGATGGAAAAGATTCATCTCCATGGCTGCCAGGAGGCCAAAGCCTCCCAGCTGCTGCCTTCTCCCTTCTCTCCCTTTGTGACTCTCAACTTTCCCTCTCTTTGTGTACAATGGAAGTGTAAAATTGGAACTCTGGATATGTCAATTGAATGTGGAATGGAAGTGGTATTTATAGGGAGAGGGGAGTGGGAAATCTGAATTGAATATGGCTAATGGACTCAACACTTGCATTAGAAAATCAGAAATGGTTGCTCCACTAAATCCCACTAGCAGCCCTAGCTCATCCTCATGTCAGCATGACCAAGCTTCCATTCAGAAACCAATAGCTCATGCCTAGCTCATCATGACCAAGCATGCAATGAGCTCATCTTCCTGTCAGCATGATGTGTATTTCCATGGGCTCACGAATTGGGTTGGGCTGAATCAAATGATGACTTTAAGATGTCCATTTTGAAGTTCAGAATGTCATTGATCCAACCAGACAAGTATTGGCCCAATCCAAGTTCGGATGAAGAAGATAAGTCCGAAATGAACTTCTAACTCAGGCTCCATTTTTTGCACGTTTTTGCACCATATTGCTTCAAATGCTTTAAGTTGTATTCCTCTCATGCTCTCATGCTCTATTGGCCTACAAAACACACAAAGAGAGGCAAATAACTCAGAATTATCGGAAACTAAGCAAAAGAAGTAAGGAAATTGGGCATGTATTAACTGCCATGGTTATTAACTGCCAACATTGGTGCAAATGTCAAGTCGTATCGATTCGTGTTGAATGTGGTATCGAATACAACAACATCTCCATAAAACCCGTACACCCGTCTAGAGGTTGCATCTGCCCAAAAACATCGACTAAACCTGTCATCGCCGTCTCCCTCAATCTTGAAATAAAATACTCAGTCACTAGTTCAACATCATGGTTCCTCAGCTTCCCATTCACACTACATTCAAGATTGTAAATATCCTTTTTGATAAAACCGATTTTCTCCATTCCTCCAAATTGCACCTCGAAAATACTTACCTTATGATGAATGAGGGTATTAACTGAACCCAACTGTTTTGTGAGTACTTTTGTAGAATCTGAAATACGACGGTGTGATCTCAATAAATGCATTCTTTATGAGGGTGTCATTGTATGATTGTGTCCCTCTGCAAAAAGGGAGATGGTATACTTCTTCCTCCCATTTGTCTTCACAACCACAATCTCAGCTTTGCAATCGCATCTACTTATTCCCCACTGTCTTTTTCTCTCCCGAGTTTCATCTTTCCTATATGCACCTTGTTTGCAACATACAAATTCTTTCCTCAGAATCTTTTTCTTACTTTTTCCCCAAAAGCTAGAATGAAGTCGAATACCAAAGCCAACCAAGAATGCATATCTATTATAGAAATTATAAACGAGGTCAAGCGAGTCGAACTCCATCCCAACTGTTGAACTACTTCTATTTACTGCATAGCAAATATTAATTCATTAATCAATCATTACTGCATTACAACATATCATGCATTCCAATTACACAAAACATTGCCTAAATTGACAGAAAAGACGTAGAGCCTAGCTTGTTGGATTCCGATTACACAAAACGCAAGCAAAATCTAATAATAGTTACATCATCTCTTGTGAAATAATCTGGAAACAATAACAACTTAGAACCAACATGTTCAACTAAGAACACAAATGTAATTCAAACCAACACCTAATATCCTCTCCAAATGCTTACTCCTAATGCCATTAGGCCTAAGTTTAGGATTTTTTACCTACATTTCATAATTTCCCACCCCCACCAAAACAATCAACTAAATATTTTGAATATTCATAAGGAAATGACGCATTATTGATGGCAGAAATGACAAATTTTCCACCCTCACAAAAAACAAACCAAACTCAATAAAATCAATCCAGCAAGAGTGAACTTACCTCTCAAAGTCAATCGAGGAACAACTGCTGCTGTGGCGTCTAGCTATAAAAAGACATATGCTACTTTCCTTTCATCTGGAATCTCGTCTCCTGATCGGTCCATAATTACATATCATTTTGTACCCTTTTAACTTATGATTTGGTTATGTTTTTGAGTTAAACTTGTGCTTTTAATAAGTTTTGTGCTTGTTTCAGTGTTATAAGCTTAAGGACTCACTAATTGCATTTTGGAGACAAGTTAGCTCAAAACGGTGTCTGCAGATCAGTCAACTTCACGGATTGGACTGTACTTGCTCAAGAAGAACCAGATGATGAGCCATACATCATTGGAAAGCTACGGAAGTCTATTTTCTGTAGAATTTTACGGTCCATGATTCCGAGTCTTCTAGAGAAAGTTATACATGTTTTGGCAACTTAAGGTCAAATTCGGCAGCATCTGCGTTACTGGGCCAAAAATCATATTTGAAGACCTTTCCGATTTTTCCTTGAGTTGGGCTGCATATGCTTGGAAAGATAAGACAAATAGCTTCAAGATCCATATTTTTCCAGATTTTTCAGACTGGAGCCACAAGCCCAAAACGAGCCCACAAGCTGGCTGCAATGCATTGTCATGCATGACATATGCATGATGAAGTGTTGTTGATTGTGGGAAAGTTTGGTGAAGCATATTCAATACCTATTTTTGAGTGGAATTTTGCAGCAGCCAAATGAATTAATTGAAGTTGAAGTGGATGATGCAACACTAAGCTTAATGATAAGAAGAATTGTTTTCAAATGCAATTGTGTGTTAGGTTAAGTTGGTGAATTAAGTGTTGTGTGTTAGGTGAAGTTAGTGTGTTTAGAAAATTCAATTGTATAATTCAGATTTTCACTTCCCCTAAGCCTATAAATAGGGAAGTTCTCTAAGCTTGTAATAACAACCCCAAGGGGGGGAGCTCTCAAACACTTCTCTAGAGCTCCCTTCCCTTCTCTCCCTCAAATTCTCTTAGTTTCTCTTGTAGTTCTCAATTGTTGTAATAAGATTATTCTACTAAATTCTCTTCTTCTAAATTCTCCAAACACTTTCTTCTCCCTTCTCAAAGCTCTCAAACACATGCTCTTCCAAAATCCACAAAGTTCTCAAACACCACTTTCCTTTCTTCTCCAAAAGTCTCCATCTTCTCCAAATTTCCCAAACACTCCTCCCATTCCTTCATCAAATTCTCAATGTTCTCAAACACTTCTCCATTCTCTTTAACCTTCCCCAAGTTCTCAAATCCTCCAAGTTCTCAAACATCCTCAAGCTCCCTAAACACCTTCCTTTCTCTTCCAAATTCCCCATTTCTCAAACACATCTCTCATCTCTTCCAAAAATTCTCAACTTCTCAAATGTGTACAAAATCTTTTTGCTTCTTTTGTTTTCATTTCTATTTTGTGTAGGAAAACTAAACAGGATCATTCAATCACCAATCCCTGTGGAATCGACCTCGCACTTACATACGCTAAACTACCAACGGTTCGTGCACTTGCGAGTATCACAAGTTGAGGATGCAACTGAATCCATTTTGGTGCAGCTGTATCTACACAACAAGTTTTTGGCGCCGTTGCCGGGGATCGGTAACATTGTTTGATTCTATTTGGTTCTCCCACTTTTTATTATTTTTATTTTTTGTATATAACTAGACAGTTTCATGTTTTAAAGTTAATGACGTTAATTGACAAGTTGTGTTTGTAGTCCAACTGACAAGGACAATTGCCTGACAAGCAAGAGAACTGGGTTTGAGTCCCAGCTTACACAACACAAAAACAAAAGAGGTTCAAGTAGCATGTCGATTATTTCTTGTTTATGGTTTCATTCACTTGTTCTTAATTAAATATCTTGTTCAAGTTTACATAAACACCATATGACTCTTGGACTGATTAGTGAATGAATGGGTAGATATTGAAGACAAACACCATGTTTAAATTCTACTTGGTTCTTTATTGTTCTTCTTGTTCTTAATGGGTTTGAAATTTGTGTTTAGACTAAACACCATAGCTAAATGTTTTTTCTGAATACTTGATTAAAACCACACACCATATGGATAATCATATTTGAGAAAGAACGAACTCCATAAGCTAGTTTGATTTACTTTGTTGCTTGTTACTTTGAAACATGGAAGTGTTGATTTTTCCTTTTCCTTTTTTTTTTTTAGTTTTTTTTAATTTATTTCATAATCCTTTTAATTCTGTTTCAAGTTTTTGTGTGCTTGTTTTAGCAAATTAAATAGCTCAATAAAAAGGGAGAAAGAAGGCAACTTCAAAGATAGGAAGTGTGGAGCAGTGGGAGAAGTCGCGACCTCCAAGTGCATCCATGCTCGACCTAATCGCTTCAAGGGGGAGCATTTCAATCCTTTCTCTTCTTTAAATTCTGTTTATTTCTTGGTTTGTTTCTTTTAGTACAACAATTTATGTCATTTGTTTGAGTTTGTTTAGAGTACTTTGTTCATTTTCATTTATGGTTTGTTGTCTCATTTTATCTTAATTTTTTTTTCTTATCTTAAAAACTAAAAATTCAAAATTCAAAAATTCAAAAAGATTTTTCATATGAGCTGACTTATGGTAACTCACCCCACTTGCGAGTATCACAAGTTGAGGATGCAGCTGAATCCATTTGGTGCAGCTGTAATCCCACGCAACAGAAATATGCGGCGCCTCTATGCGTCGACGCGTGTCTCGCTCAGTCTGCCCATGACTAACCAAGAGACGACATTAGGGACCACGTGCTCTCTCTTTCAGAAATCCCGCCTTTGCACTCCCAATTCACGTTTCATCTTAAAAATAAAAATTAAATTAAATTAAAACAGTAAAAAACGTGTGGGCTTCGGATTTCATTTTGGGTCAGGTTTTACCGTTGTTGGGTTAATTTCATTTTGGGCTTTGGGTTGTTTTTGTTTTGGGTTTCAGTTTGCATAAGACTGTCCTGTTTAGGGCTTACTGTTTTGAGTGTTTTACTGTTTCGTTTTGTTTAATTATTTGTTTGTTTGTTTGTTTTATAATTTTTATTTTGTATTTATTCTTGTATTTTCATTCTTGTGTGTTTTGTGATTTTTATTTGCTTTAATACCTTCATTTGTTATTATGACATTGCTTGTGGCTAATTTTTAAACATTGAGGACAATGTTCATTTCTAGGTTTGGGGGTATTGGAGTTTAGCATGTAAATTTGGTTTTTCCTTAATTAATTTTTTTTTAATTCCTTGTTTTTATGTTTATTCTATTTTGTTTGAGTCTTGCTTTTATTTTATTATTATTATTACTATTATTATTTTGATTTTTTTGATTTTTTGATTTTTTTGATATATTTTTTTTAGTCACTTTCCGAACACATATGATGAGATTGTGATAAATGTTGCATGACTTAAATGAAAATTGGATTTCATTTTATTTTATTAAAAAAAAATTTATAAAAAAAATTTAATAAAAAAAAAGTAAAAATTTAAATTGAAAAAAATAAAATAAATAAATTTGGCATTGTTCTAGCATGATATGTTCGAAATCTTTACACTTGCCATTTGTTTCATAATTTTCCAATTAAAGGATTTGCATGATCTAAAGAATTGTATGAAGCATAAATTAGACTTATATAACCAACCATATAAAGTGAGCTTTTGAGCCTTGTGCTTCATTTCTTGAGTGTTATATACACATACTCTTATTTTCTTTTAAGTGTTTGAATTGCATACATTTTTCTTGGTTGAATTGCATACATTTTTCTACTTTTAAGTGTTTGGCATCCTTCTTGAGATCATATTAATGCAAGTTCTTCATCTTTCTATTTTCGAGTTAAGTCTTTATGGTTTAACTCTAATCTCATGTTTATAACTGAGTGTTGCATTATAGCCCTCTTTCGAGTGATTCATTTGTGAGAGGACAACTTTGGTGAGATTTGAAGTTGAACTTGTGCTTTATATGATTTTTGAAATTGTGTGAAAACTAAGATTGGGGAATTTGTTGCATTTGGCAATCACACTACTACACTTCGAGCATATTATGTTTTGAACTTTGCCACCTTATAAATAATGTCTAAACTAAGCTTTCATTGTTAAAACGTTTAAGTCATGTGCATGAGTCATTTCTCTTCAAAAATGTTCGGAAAGATTATTTTGAGTTCTTTTTATTTTTGATTTTGCTTTTATTTTTGTTTTTGTTATTTTGCTTAAGGACTAACAAATCTAATAAGTTTTCTAACCATTTTGTTTTGTAGAGTTAGAAAAACGTTTGTGGGTATTGATATCTGTTAAACCCTCAGGAGACACAACTCCTCCTACTAGGGATGCCTGATCGGTGCATATTTACATATCATTTTGTACCCTTCTAACTTATGATTTAGTTATGTTTTTGAGTTAAACTTGTGCTTTTAATAAGTTTTGTGTTTGTTTCAGTGTAATAAGCTTGAGACTCAATAATTGCATTTTGGAGACAAATTAGCTCAAAACGGTGTCTGCAGATCAGTCAACTTCACGGATTGGACTGTACTTACTCAAGAAGAACCAGATAATGACCCATACATCATTGTAAAGATACAGAAGTCTATTTTCTATAGAATTTTACGGTTCATGATTCCGAGTCTTCTAGAGAAAGTTATACATGTTTTGGCAACTTAAGGTCAAATTCGGCAGCATCTGCGCTACTGGGCCAAAAATCACATTTGAAGGCCTTCCGGATTTTTCCTTGAGTTGGGCTGCATATGCTTGGAAAGATAAGACAAAGAGCTTCAAGATCCATATTTTTCCAGAATTTTATGGATGGAGAAACAAGCCCAAAACGAGCCCAAAAGAATACTGCAATGCATTGTCATGCATGACATATGCATGAGGTGTTATTGATTGTGGGGAAGTTAGGTGAAGCATATTCAATTCCTATAATTGAGTGGAATTTTGCAGCAACCAAATGAGCCAAAAGATGATGAAGTGGGAGTTGCAACACTAAGCCTAAAGACAAGAGGAATTGTTTTCAAATGCAATAGTGTGTTAGGTGAATTAAGTGTTGTAAGTTGGTGAAGTGAGTGTGGTAGGTAAATCTATTGTATAATTCAGATTTTCACTTCCCCTAGGCCTATAAATAGGGAAGTTCTCTAAGCTTGTAAACACACCCCAAGGGGGGGAGCTCTCAAACACTTCTCTAGAGCTCCCTTCCCTTCTCTCCCTCAAATTCTCTTAGTTTCCCTTTGTAGTTCTCAATTGTTGTAATAAAATCATTCTACTTTTCTTTTCTCTTCTTCTAAATTCTCCAAACACTTCTCTGTTCTCTTTCAAAGTTCTCCATGCTCTAAAACATTTCCCATGTTCTCAAACACATTTCTCTTCCCTTCCAAAAATCATCCAAGTTCTCAAACGCTCTCTTCCAAATTCTCAAAGTTCTCAAACACTTTCTCTTCCAAAATCCTCAAGCTTTCCAAACACTTCTCTACTCTCTTCCACATTTCCCTTCTCTTCCAAAATTCTCCAAATCTCTCAAACACTTTCCTTCCTTCCTCAAATGCTCTCTTTAATGTTCTCTAAGTTGTAATTTATTTTTCTTGTAATGTACATTCTTTCTTCTTGTTTTGTTTCTTTTGTTTTCATTTTTGTTTTGTGTAGGAAAATTGAATTGGATTATTCAATCACCAATCCCTGTG
Organism: Prunus fruticosa; assembly: GCA_018703695.1. Lineage (NCBI taxonomy): Eukaryota > Viridiplantae > Streptophyta > Magnoliopsida > Rosales > Rosaceae > Prunus > Prunus fruticosa. The sequence continues at coordinate 14,739,374 of CM031921.1, forward strand.
GAATCGACCTCGCACTTACATACGCTAAACTACCAACGGTTCGTGCACTTGCAAGTATCACAAGTTGATGATGCAGCTGAATCCATTTTGGTGCAGCTGAATCGACGCAACAAGTTTTTGGCGCCGTTGCCGGGATCGGTAACATTGTTTGATTCTATTTGGTTTTCCTACTTTTTATTATTTTTATTTTTTGTATATAACTAGACAGTTTCATGTTTTAAAGTTAATGAGGTTAATTGAAAAGTTGTGTTTGTAGTCCAACGGACAAGGACAATTGCCTGACAAGCAAGAGAACTGGGTTTGAGTCCCAGCTTACGCAACACAAAAAAAAAAGGTTCAAGTAGCATGTTGTTTATTTCTAGTTTATGGTTTCATTCACTTGTTCTTAATTAAATATCTTGTCCAAGTTTACATAATCACCATATGACTCTTGGACTGATTAGTGAATGAATGGGTAGATATTGAAGACAAACACCATGTTTAAATTCTACTTTGTTCTTTATTATTCTTCTTGTTCCGAATTTGTGTTTAGACTAAACACCATAGCTAAATGATTTTTCTGAATACTTGATTAAAACCACACACCATATGGATAATCATATTTGAGAAAGAACGAACTTCATAAACTAGTTTAATTTACTTTGTTGCTTGTTACTTTGAAGCATGAAATTGGATGTGTGTTGATTTTCCTTTTATTTCCTAACCCTTTTAATTCCATTTCAAGTTTGTGTGTTTGTTTTAGCAATTTATGACAGCTTAATAAAAATGGAGAGAGATGGCAACCTCAATCATAAGAATGGGAAGTGTGGAGCAGTGGGAGAAGTCGCGACCTCCAAATGCATCCATGCTCAACCTAATCGCTTCAAGGGGGAGCATTTCAATCCTCTCTCTTCTTTAAATTCTGTTTATTTCTTGGTTTGTTTCTTTTAGTACAACAATTTATGTCATTTGTTTGAGTTTGTTTAGAGTACTTAGTTCATTTTCATTTATGGTTTGTTGTCTCATTTTATCTTTTTTTTTTCTTATCTTAAAAACTAAAAATTCAAAATTCAAAAAATTCAAAAAGATTTTTCATATGAGCTGACTTATGGTAACTCCAGGAAGCACTTCCGTCAATACAGTGTCTACGAGTTCTTAGGCGACACCTTCGGTGTCTAAGAAGTTTGGGTTTTAAGCGGGCCCATTGTGACCCCTCCAACCTTCCCGGAATCCCTGGCTGTGTTTTTCTGAGGCCCTTAACTGGTCATCCGTGAGTTGCTTGTATATTCGTGTGTTTTTAAATTAAGTTTTTTTTTATTTTCTTTGTTTTCTTTTCTGTTGAGTCTTTTGTTTTTGTTTGGTTAAGTTAGTCTATGTATTTATTTACGTGGTATGGTTAGTTAGTTTCTAAGTGTTAAAACACATTTTTATTTCACTTCAATTTCTGCATTCCAGACAAAAACAAAAATAAAAACAAAACAAAAACAAAAACATAAAAAACATAAAAAAACAAAAACAACAACTTCTTCTTCATTTTCATCTTCTTCATCATCTTCATCTTCATCTTCATCTTCATCTTCATGGCATGCCTCTATTGTCTCGCACTTGCAGAATCTCCAGCAGCTCCACATGGTCCTCATTTTTCTCTCCGAGTGCTTCCACGTGCTGATTGGCACAGGAGAGCCGCTTCTGGAGGTCCGCCACCATAGCCTTCAAGAAAGCTACTTCCTCGCTCAGCGCGGCACACTCCCGTGTCCTCGCCAGGAATCGCATACCCAAATTGGTAGCTGAGACCGCATGGAGCACCGTTAAATTGTGGGACTCCTCCACTGCAGCCTTGTCGGACCTCTGTGCCACATGCAGATGATCTGCCGATGTGAGTTTACTGCCAATCATGTTGCCCAGCAGCACTGCTCTCATTCGGCACTGCCTCAGAAAAGTTCGGTATTACCTTAGCAAAGTTTGAGGCCGTACCGTGATGATATGTGGAGTTTGGGAAGACAGGATTTTGAGGAGCCCTTATCTGGGCATTCGGTGGTGCAAGTGAGAGCTCAAGGTTGAGATCATCAAGGTGAGTGCATGAGGATGCCATTTGTTTTGCTTCTAAATTTTTTGATGTTTTTCCTTGAGTTTGCAGGAAGAAATGCTGGGTATCATCCGCTTGTAGAGATGTGGTTTAAATAGGCATATGCTGATAGAGAGAGCCAACACCACTTCTGATTTCCGGGCATGCTCGACCTAATCACTTCAAAGGGGAGCACCTTTACTTTCACTTTTCTTTTCTTTTTACTTCCGTGTTTTCTGGTATTTTATGTTTTTGCCCGTTACTTTCATTTTCTAGTGTTTTGTGTTTTTGCCTTTCCCTTTCGGCTATCATCTTTGTTTTATTTTAGTTAGGGAACTGTGCTTTCTTTTCCGTTTATTATTTTTGTTTTATTTAAGTGGGAAGTGTGTTTTCTTTGTCTCTTTCTTTTTCCTTCTGCAACTTTACTCTTTTATTTCTGAAACCAAAATAACAAAAACAAAAACAACCAAAAAAATAAAAACAGTAGAAATCATTTCTTCAGCGCGCTAGGTGTCTCGACCATAGGAGCTTTGAGTTTGGCCCTCTGGCTGTCCTCTTCCAAGGCTTCACGCACAACCTCTTGGGGCTCACCACTTGAGCTCCCAAAGATCGCAATCTTAGCTTGAGCATAACTACTCTCGCGATCTGCTTGCTTGCGTTTACCCGGTCGGTGTAGGTCCTCCAGCTGCTTTCGCATGTCGCGAGAATACAACTCTACCATCTTTGATAGGCTTTTATTCTCGTCCCGCAATACTTCTAGCTGGTGTCGATTCACCTCCACTATCCTTGCCCTCTCCTTTTTCAAGATTTTTATAGCACTCTGACACTCTTCAACCATACTTCGCTCCGCCGCTCACTGACCTTTCAGAATCTCTACCTCATGGGACTTCGCAAGTAGGCGATGACCCAAACTTGCAACACATGCTGTACTCTGCACGCTCAGTGCCAGGGCATCACTCGTGACCCGGTTGTCATCCCTTGTCCCGAACACACGTATATCTTTAGGAGTCACTAAATTTCTGCCAACTCCTATGGCAACATCGTTGTCCAGGAGTATTGAGTCATTGACAGTCATAGGCCCCCTTGCGGAGGCAAAGTAGGGTACCCATACTGGTGCCGCCTGCTTGGCCCCATGTCTGAGTCGGTGGAGCTAGGTTGAGATCCAACGAAAATGGGTAGGAAGAGGCCATTTGATTTCTCACTTTTTTCTTTTTCTTACTTCTTTTCTCTTTTGTGTTTTTGAGTTTGTGTGTTTTCCCTTCTTTTTCCTTCTTATAGACATAGTCTTTGACAAACCCTAGCCATTGCAGCGTCTGAGCATTTTCCTAATCTCTAGCAGTCCTTGAGTCCCACAACCTTCTCACTTTTCAACCATACCCAACTGATTTATCACGACGTGTCTTTTATGAACGGACGCGTTCAGTAAAGTCTTTGCGCCTTTCCATGAGCCCGTAATTTCTGCTTGTGAAATTGATCAGTGCATAATTACATATCAATTTGTACCCTTCTAACTTATGATTTGGTTATGTTTTTGAGTTAAACTTGTGCTTTTAATAAGTTTTGTGTTTGTTTCAGTGTAATAAGCTTGAGACTCACTAATTGCATTTTGGAGACAAATTAGCTCAAAAAGGTGTCTGCAGATCAGTCAACTTCATGGATTAGACTGTACTTACTCAAGAAGAACTAGATAATGACCCATATATCGTTGGAAAGATACGGAAGTCTATTTTCTATAGAATTTTACGGTTCATGATTCCGAGTCTTCTAGAGAAAGTTATACATGTTTTGGCAACTTAAGGTCAAATTCGGCAGCATCTGCGTTACGGGGCCAAAAATCACATTTGAAGGCCTTCCCGATTTTTCCTTGAGTTGGGCTGCATATGCTTGGAAAGATAAGACAAAGAGCTTCAAGATCCATATTTTTCCAGATTTTTCAGACTGGAGCCACAAGCCCAGAACGAGCCCACAAGCTGGCTGCAATACATTGTCATGCATGACATATGCATGATGAAGTGTTGTTGATTGTGGGAAAGTTTGGTGAAGCATATTCAATACCTATATTTGTGTGGAAATTTGCAGCAGCCAAATGAGCCAAAGGATGTTGAAGTGGATGATGCAACACTAAGCCTAAAGACAAGAGGAATTGTTTTCAAATGCAATTGTGTGTTAGGTTAGGTTGGTGAATTAAGTGTTGTGTGTTAGGTGAAGTTAGTGTGGTTAGTGAATTCAATTGTATATTCAGATTTTCACTTCCCCTAGGCCTATAAATAGGGAAGTTCTCTAAGCTTGTAAACACACCCCAGGGGGGGGGGAGCTCTCAAGCACTTCTCTAGAGCTCCCTTCCCTTCTCTCCCTCAAATTCTCTTAGTTTCCCTTTTGTAGTTCTCATTTGTTGTAACAAGACTAGTACTATAAATCTCAAGCATTTTTCTTTTCTCTTCTTCTAAATTCTCCAAACACTTCTCTATTCTCTTTCAAAGTTCTCCATGCTCTAAAACATTTCCCATGTTCTCAAACACTTTCTTCCAAAATCCACAAAGTTCCCAAACACCACTTTCCTTACTCTTCCAAAATTCTCCAAATTTCTCAAACACTTCTCCATTCTCTAAAGTTCTCAAACACAATTCCCATTCCTTCACCAAATTCTCTAAGTTCTCAAACACTTCCCAAACACCTTTCTCTTCTCCAAGTTCTCAAATACTTTCTTCTCACTCCTCAAGCTTCCCAAACACTTTCCTTTCTCTTCCAAAATCCTCAAAGCTTCCCAAACACCTTCTCTTCCAAATTCTCAAAGTTCTCAAACACTTCCCAAAACTCTTCTCCCTTCTCTTTCTCAAACACTTCTCTCTATTCTCATCCAAACTCTCCTTGTTCTCAAGTGTTGTACAAAATCCTTGTTTTATGTTCTTTTGTTTTCATTTCTATTTTGTGTAGGAAAACTGAACAGGATCATTCAATCACCAGTTTATGTCATTTGTTTCTTTTAGTACAACAATTTATGTCATTTGTTTGAGTTTGTTTAGAGTACTTAGTTCATTTTCATTTATGGTTTGTTGTCTCATTTTATCTTTTTTTTTTTCTTATCTTAAAAACTAAAAATTCAAAATTCAAAAAATTCAAAAAGATTTTTCATATGAGCTGACTTATGGTAACTCCAGTAAGCACTTCCGTCAATCCAGTGTCTACGAGTTCTTTAGGCGACACCTTCGGTGTCTAAGAAGTTTGGGTTTTAAGCGGGACCATTGTGACCCCTCCAACCTTCCCGGATCCCCTGGCTGTGTTTTTCTGAGGCCCTTAACTGGTCATCCGTGAGTTGCTTGTATATTCGTGTGTTTTTAAATCAAGTTTTTTTTTTAATACTTATTTATTATTATTTCCTTTGTTTTCTTTTATGTATAGTCTTTGTTTTTGTTTTGTTTTGTTTTGTTAAGTTAGTCTATGTATTTATTTACGTGGTATGGTTAGTTAGTTTCTAAGTGTTAAAACACATTTTTATTTCACTTCAAACTCTGCATTACAAACAAAAACAAAAACAAAAATAAAAACAAAAAACAAAACATAAAATATAAAAAACAAAAAAAAACAATAAAAACAACTTCTTCATCTTCATCTTTATCTTCATGGCATGCCTCTATTGTCTCGCACTTGCAGAATCTCCAGCTCCACATGGTCCTCATTTTTTCTCTGCGATGCTTCCACATGCTGATTGGCACAGGGAAGCCGCTTCTGCAAGTCCGCCACCATAGCCTTCAAGGAAGCTACTTCCTCGCTTAGTGCGGCACACTCCCGTGTCCTCGCCAGGAATCGCATGCCTAAATTGGTAGCCGAGACAGCATTGAGCACCGTTAAATTGTGGGACTCCTCCACTGCAGCCTTGTTCGGACCTCTGTGCCACATGCAGGTGATCTGCCGATGTGAGTTTACTGCCAATCATGCTGCCCAGGCAGCACTGCCTCTGTTCGGCACATGCCTCAGAAAAGTTCGGTATTACCTCAGCAAAGTTTGAGGCCGTACCGTGACGATATGTGGAGTTTGGGAAGACAGGGTTTGGACGAGCCCTTATTTGCGCATTCGGTGGCGCAAGGGACAACTCAAGGTTGAGATCATCAAGGTGAGTGCATGAGGATGCCATTTGTTTTGCTTCTGAATTTTTTGATGTTTTTCCTTGAGTTTGCAGGAAGAAATACTGGGTATCATCCGCTTGAGAGATGTGGTTTAAATAGAAATATGCTGATGAGAGAGAGCCAACACCACTTCGGATTTCCCGGGCATGCTCGACCTAATCGCTTCAAGGGGGAGCACATTAACTTTCACTTTACTTTACTTATTTCTTTTTCTTTTCTTTTCCGTGTTTTCGGATGTTTTATGTTTTGCCCGTTACTTTCATTTTCTAGTGTTTTGTGTTTTTCCCTTTCGGCTATCATCTTTGTTTTATTTTAGTTAGGGAACGGTGCTTTTTTTTTTCCGTTTGTCGTTTTTGTTTTATTTAAGTTTGAGAAGTGTGCTTTTTTTTCCGTTTGTCGTTTTTGTTTGATTTAAGTTTGGGAAGTATGTTTTCTTTGTCTCTTTCTTTTTCTTTCTGCAACTTTACTTTTTTATTTCTGAAACAAAAAAATAACAAAAACAAAAACAACTAAAAAAATAAAAACAGGAGAAATCATTTCTTCAGCGCTAGGTGTCTGGCTGTCCTCTTCCAAGGCTTCACGCACAACCTCTTGGGGCTCACCACTTGAGCTCCCAAAGATCGCAATCTTAGCTTGAGCATAACTACTCTCGCGATTCTGCTTGCTTACGTTTACCCGGTCGGTCTAGGTCCTCTAGCTGCTTTCGCATGTCACGAGAATACAACTCTACCATCTTTGATAGGTTTTTATTCTCGTCCCGCAATACTTCTAGCTGGTGTCGATTCACCTCCGCTATCCTTGCCCTCTCCCTTTTCAAGCTTTTTATAGCACTCTGACACTCTTCAACCATAATTCGCTCCGCCGCTAACTGACCTTTCAGAATCTCTACCTCATGGGACTTCGCAAGTAGGCGATGACCCAAACTTGCAACACATGCTGACTCTGCACGCTCAGTGCCAGGGCATCACTCGTGACCCGGTTGTCGTCCCTTGTCCCGAATACACGTATATCTTTAGGAGTTACTAAATTTCTGCCAACTCCAATGGCAACATCGTTGTCTAGGAGTATTGAGTCATTGACAGTCACAGGCCCCTTGCGGAGGCAAAGTAGGGTACCCATACCTGGTGCTCCTGCTTGGCCCCATGTCTGAGTCGGTGGAGCTAGGTTGAGATCCAACGAAAATGGGTAGGATGAGTCCATTTGATTTCTCACTTTTTTCTTTTTCTTGCTTATTTTCTCTTTTGTGTTTTTGAGTTTGTGTGTTTTCCCTTCTTTTTCCTTCTTATAGACATAGTCTTTGACAAACCCTAGCCATCGCAACGTTTGAACATTTTCTGAATCTCCAGCATTCCTCGAGTCCCACAACCTTTGCGTTTTCCAATTGTACCCAACTCATTTATCTCGACTTTACTTTGTCTGAACGGACGCGTTCAACAAAGTTTTTGCGCCTTTCCATGAGCCCGTAATTTTCGCTTGTGAAAAATACGGTTCCTCTACTTGTCAACACGTGTCTCGCTCTCGTCGAAACATCAGGGACCACGTGTTTTCTTTTCAGAAATCCCGCATTTGTACTCCCAATTCACGTTTCATCTTAAAAATAAAAATTGAATTAAAAAACGTGTGGGCTTCGGATTTCATTTTGGGTCGGTTTTTTTCACCTTGTTTGGGTTTCAAGGTGGGTTAATTTCATTGTGGGCTTTGGGCTTCAAATTTTTTTTTTGGGTTTCAGAATTGTGTAATTAGGGTTTACTGTTTAATTTTGTTTGTTTGTTTGTTTTTGTAATTTATTTTTGTAATAATAATTATTTTTTTTTATTTTTTTTTTGTCATTTATATTTACTTTAGTACCTTTCATTTCTTGTTATGACATTGTTTGTGGCTAATTTTTAAACATTGAGGACAATGTTCATTTCTAGGTTTGGGGGTATTAGAGTTTAGCATGTAAATTTGATTTTTCCTTAATTTAAATTTTTTTATTTGCTTGTTTTTATTTTTATTTTTATTTTATTTTTGAGTCTTGCTTTTATTTTTATTTTTATTTTGTTTTTGAGTCACTTTCCGAACACATATGATGAGATTGTGATAAATGTTCCATGACTTAAATCAAAATTGAATTTTATTTATTTATTATTTATTATTTTTTTTTTTTTTTTGTAACTTTTTATTGTAAAAAAAAAACTTAAAAATTTAAATAAATAAATAAATAAAATTGGCATTGTTCTAACATGATATGTTTGAAACCTTCTTTGCACTTTCCATTTGTTTCATAATTTTCCAATTAAAGGATTTGCATGATCTAAAGAATTGTATGAAGCATAAATTAGACTTATATAACCAACCATATAAAGTGAGCTTTTGAGCCTTGTACTTCATTTCATGAGTGTTATATACACATACTCTTATTTTCTTGTCATCTAAGTTGTTGTTTGATCTCATTATTCATTGACTTGGTTGAACACTTAAAAGTCATTCATTCTTATGCAATTTGATTTCATGACATTTAAAGAAATGATATTAAGGCCTTCTTTGGATCGTTTGTGCCTTTCAAGCTAACCTTATGCATGATTATGCATGATTTTCCATTGTTAACCATTTTGAGCCTACATGTAAACCTTTTCTTTCATTTACCAATTTTATTTCCTCACCTTAGCCCGAAAAACAAATATTTACCTTTCTAAGGAACTCACGAGCTTTAATTGGGATGTGTTTTTCATGCTAAGTTTGGGAAGAGTTGTTACATTTCGAAAAAAAAAAAAGGAAAAAAAAAAATTCACACAATTGGTGAAAGAAAATAGAAAAGTGGTGGTTGATTGAATTTATTTTTGGGCCTTCAAAATCAATTGGGGGTTGTTCAATAAAGGAGTGAATCATTGTAAATGAAGGTATAATGAGTTTTGATCATGTAAAAGAAAAAATCTAATCGTGATGATTCGAAGTCTTGTAAACAATTGTTTTATATGCTCTTATATTTTGAGTTCCTTGGACTTTGTTTTATCCATACCCTTCATTTCTTACTCACCTTACACCCTTGACCCCATTACAACCTATGTTAAAGACCTAAATTGATCTTAAATGTCATGTGGTTGAATTGCATTCACTCTTCTACTTTTAAGTGTTTGACATCCTGCTTGAGATCATATTAATGCAAGTTCTTCATCTTTCTGGTTATGGTTTAACTCTAATCTCATGTTTATGGTTTAACTCTAATCTCATGTTTATAACTGAGTGTTGCATTATAACCCTCTTCCGAGTGATTCATTTGTGAGAGGACAACTTTGGTGAGATTTGAAGTTGAACTTGTGCTTTGTATGATTTTTGAAATTGTGTGAAAACTAAGATTGTGAAATTTGTTGCATTTGGCTATCACACTACCACACTTTGAGCATGTTGTGTTTTGAACTTTGCCACCTTGTGAATAATATCTAAAATATAGCTTTTATTGTTAAAACGTTTAAGTCATGTGCATGATTCATTTCTCTTCAAAAACGTTCAGGAAGATTGTTTTGAGTTTTTTGTTTTGTTTTGTTTTCTTTTTTTTATATATTTATATTTTTTGTTTTTGTGTTTGTTTGTTTATTATTATTATTATTATTATTATTTTCGTTTTGCTTAAGGACTAACAAATCTAATAAGTTTTCTAACCATTTTGTTTTGTAGAGTTAGAAAAACGTTTGTGGGTATCGATATTTGTTAAAACCCTCAGGAGACACAACTCCTCCTACTAGGGATGCCTAGAGGTTTAAAGGCTTGTTGCATACGCTCAATGCAATCGAGTTACCTACGAAAGTGGTCTAATTAACTTCTTATTTGTTTTTATCTTTGTTTTCCTTTTATTTTGCTCGAGGACTAGCAAAATCTAGGTTTGGGGGTATTTGATCGGTGCATATTTACATATCATTTTGTACCCTTCTAACTTATGATTTAGTTATGTTTTTGAGTTAAACTGGTGCTTTTAATAAGTTTTGTGTTTGTTTCAGTGTAATAAGCTTGAGACTCACTAATTGCATTTTGGAGACAAATTAGCTCAAAACGGTGTCTGCAGATCAGTCAACTTCACGGATTGGACTGTACTTACTCAAGAAGAACCAGATAATGAGCCATACATCATTGGAAAGATACAGAAGTCTATTTTCTGTAGAATTTTACGGTTCATGATTCCGAGTCTTCTAGAGAAAGTTATACATGTTTTGGTAACTTAAGGTCAAATTCGGCAGCATCTGCGCTACTGGGCCAAAAATCACATTTGAAGGCCTTCCGGATTTTTCCTTGAGTTGGGCTGCATATGCTTGGAAAGATAAGACAAAGAGCTTTACGATCCATATTTTTCCAGAATTTTATGGATGGAGAAACAAGCCCAAAACGAGCCCAAAAGAAGACTGCAATGCATTGTCATGCATGACATATGCATGAGGTGTTATTGATTGTGGGGAAGTTAGGTGAAGCATATTCAATTCCTATAGTTGAGTGGAATTTTGTAGCAACCAAATGAGCCAAAAGATGATGAAGTGGGAGTTGCAACACTAAGCCTAAAGACAAGAGGAATTGTTTTCAAATGCAATAGTGTGTTAGGTGAATTAAGTGTTGTAAGTTGGTGAAGTGAGTGTGGTAGGTAAACCTATTATATAATTCAGATTTTCACTTCCCCTAGGCCTATAAATAGGGAAGTTCTCTAAGCTTGTAAACACACCCCAAGGGGGGGAGCTCTCAAACACTTCTCTAGAGCTCCCTTCCCTTCTCTCCCTCAAATTCTCTTAGTTTCCCTTTGTAGTTCTCAATTGTTGTAATAAAATCATTCTACTTTTCTTTTCTCTTCTTCTAAATTCTCCAAACACTTCTCTATTCTCTTTCAAAGTTCTCCATGCTCTAAAACATTTCCCATGTTCTCAAACACATTTCTCTTCCCTTCCAAAAATCATCCAAGTTCTCAAACGCTCTCTTCCAAATTCTCAAAGTTCTCAAACACTTTCTCTTCCAAATTCCTCAAGCTTTCCAAACACTTCTCTACTCTCTTCCACATTTCCCTTCTCTTCCAAAATTCTCCAAATCTCTCAAACACTTTCCTTCCTTCCTCAAATGCTCTCTTTAATGTTCTCTAAGTTGTAATTTATTTTTCTTGTAATGTACATTCTTTCTTCTTGTTTTGTTTCTTTTGTTTTCATTTTTGTTTTGTGTAGGAAAATTGAATTGGATTATTCAATCACCAATCCCTGTGGAATCGACCTCGCACTTACATACGCTAAACTACCAACGGTTCGTGCACTTGCGAGTATCACAAGTTGATGATGCAGCTGAATCCATTTTGGTGCAGCTGAATCGACGCAACAATGCCTAGAGGTTTAAAGGCTTGTTGCATATGCTAAATGCAATCGAGTTACCTACGAAAGTGGTCTAGTTAACTTCTTATTTGTTTATTATCTTTGTTTTCCTTTTGTTTTGCTTGAGGACTAGCAAAATCTAGGTTTGGGGGTATTTGATCGGTGCATAATTACATATCATTTTGTACCCTTTTAACTTATGATTTGGTTATGTTTTTGAGTTAAACTTGTGCTTTTAATAAGTTTTGTGCTTGTTTCAGTGTTATAAGCTTAAGGACTCACTTGCTCAAGACAAGTTAGCTCAAAACGGTGTCTGCAGATCAGTCAACTTCACGGATTGGACTGTACTTGCTCAAGAAGAACCAGATGATGAGCCATGCATCATTGGAAAGCTACGGAAGTCTATTTTCTGTATAATTTTACGGTTCATGATTCCGAGTCTTCTAGAGAAAGTTATACATGTTTTGGCAGCATCTGCGTTACTGGGCCAAAAATCAGATTTGAAGACCTTTCGGATTTGTCCTTGAGTTGGGCTGCATATGCTTGGAAAGATAAGACAAAGAGCTTCAAGATCCATATTTTTCCAGATTTTTCAGACTGGAGCCACAAGCCCAAAACGAGCCCACAAGCTGGCTGCAATGCATTGTCATGCATGACATATGCATGATGAAGTGTTGTTGATTGTGGGAAAGTTTGGTGAAGCATATTCAATACCTATTTTTGAGTGGAATTTTGCAGCAGCCAAATGAATTAATTGAAGTTGAAGTGGATGATGCAACACTAAGCTTAATGATAAGAAGAATTGTTTTCAAATGCAATTGTGTGTTAGGTTAAGTTGGTGAATTAAGTGTTGTGTGTTAGGTGAAGTTAGTGTGTTTAGAAAATTCAATTGTATAATTCAGATTTTCACTTCCCCTAAGCCTATAAATAGGGAAGTTCTCTAAGCTTGTAATAACAACCCCAAAGGGGGGAGCTCTCAAACACTTCTCTAGAGCTCCCTTCCCTTCTCTCCCTCAAATTCTCTTAGTTTCTCTTGTAGTTCTCAATTGTTGTAATAAGATTATTCTACTAAATTCTCTTCTTCTAAATTCTCCAAACACTTTCTTCTCCCTTCTCAAAGCTCTCAAACACATGCTCTTCCAAAATCCACAAAGTTCTCAAACACCACTTTCCTTTCTTCTCCAAAAGTCTCCATCTTCTCCAAATTTCCCAAACACTCCTCCCATTCATTCATCAAATTCTCAATGTTCTCAAACACTTCTCCATTCTCTTTAACCTTCCCCAAGTTCTCAAATCCTCCAAGTTCTCAAACATCCTCAAGCTCCCTAAACACCTTCCTTTCTCTTCCAAATTCCCCATTTCTCAAACACATCTCTCATCTCTTCCAAAAATTCTCAACTTCTCAAATGTGTATAAAATCTTTTTTCTTCTTTTGTTTTCATTTCTATTTTGTGTAGGAAAACTAAACAGGATCATTCAATCACCAATCCCTGTGGAATCGACCTCGCACTTACATACGCTAAACTACCAACGGTTCGTGCACTTGCGAGTATCACAAGTTGAGGATGCAACTGAATCCATTTTGGTGCAGCTGTATCTACACAACATCTGCTGAACGAAAAAAGAGAAGGGGTTTTCACTTGAGCCATAGAATCAAGACAAGGCAATAGCTTGGTAAGAGCCATTAATCTTCATACCGAGGACACCATAGATCGCAGGCCTCCCAATGAGATGATGACAATGGAGCGACTATAGGGTTTAGGAGCTTTGGATCTTTCTAATTGTGGGTTTGCGTTAGATTCAAAAATAGACGACAAGACTTTCCCTCAGCTACCCCATTTTATTTCCGCAAGTTAGGTTAATGGATATTGCCAAAGGCGTAAAGAAAGGAACTAAGACGTGCTTCATATATTCTGCCCTTTATCTCATGTTGGAGATTTGGATTCTAGAATTCAACTGGGTGAGGACCAGACATGTTATGAGAGTTTTGAAAGAGTCAAACTCACTTTTGTTTTTAAGCAAATAAATTAAAATCATTTCAAAAAAGCCATCGAAAGATGTGACTCATTTTGCAAAAATTCTGTGGTGAAAAGTCGTATTTTGTATCTCTATTGTCGATAATGGATTGATAACATGTCAAGTACATTTTGTTATTGACATGTTATGATAATGAATTGATAACAGGTACATTCTGTTATTGACAATGATAAAACGATATCAACAATCTATCTGTTAAAGAAAAAAACCGAGTCATTTAGATCCATATAAATAGCTTCATTGCATCACCATCTTAGCTTCCTCTCTTCAGCAAAAGGTCACCAAGAAATCAGTTTCCCTGTGTTAAGAACCTAAAGGATAGAGTGGGATTGATGGTTTGAGGATTTGGCATACAAGTAAAAGCCAGAACGAGAAATACTTGTGTGCCCGGATATCACTGTTTTGTTATTCCAGCCAATCACGCTATGCCACTCGTGATAACTTTTCTCACTTGGCATAGCGTGATTGGCCTAATTCATCATGCTCTAATAGCAACCCTTTGAATATACTTTTAAAAGTATTGATCTTATTTTATTCTTTCCTTTCCAGGGGCGGATCTCCAGAGGAGCAAGGGTGGTCAAGTGACCCCCCAACCTCTGAAATCTGCCATTGAAGGGGAGAAAATTGACCCCTGCAAAGTGTTTGATGAAAATCCCCAAAGGGCAGTGGCAGATCCAGGATTCTCGGGTCATAGGGTCATAGTGTAAAAAGTGTCGAAGTTTTTTAGGCTAAACTGTTGAGGTATTTTTAGGACAAATGAGTCATTTTCTATCCAGTTATTTTTTAAAAAATAAAAAATATATTTATTTCACATTAAAATTTATAAAAAAGAAAAAAAAATAAAAAAAGGAAACATGGGACTACATTAATTTTAAAAAATTTTAAAAAACAACAATTTTAAAGCTTAAAAGATTAATTTTCCTAATGTTTTTGTAGATGAATTTCCTCTTGATACTTTCCATGAATTTTTCAGTAGAGGGACAATTTTAAAAGGCTAAAGACTTGAAAAACAAATTTAGACAACTAAATACCCTTGAAATTTAAATAATATTAATGTCATTCATAATTAAAATAAATAAAAGTACATGTGATTTGGAGGTCACAAGATAAAAATACACGTGAATACAAGTTTGGGGTAATTTTTGATGAATTTTTCAGAGCACATAAGACTTTTTATTGAATTTATGAAGTTAGTCCAATTAAAAATAGACATGTGGCGCCTTGCTAATGGATCATTTCAAAAAGGAATTAAAATCAGAAGTGTTGGATTATAACCCCAAACACGCTGAGTCTTTTTTCTTTGTCCCTTCGTCGAACTTGCTCTGCAACTTCAATTCTAAAAGTTGTGAAAAACTTCTAAAATTCATAACTTTGGTTGTGGGGCTCCAGATTGACGAACTGTTTTCTTCATGAGATCGAGCCCAACAATCTAAAGTAATATTCAGGGTCTCACACAGCAGCAAACAAAACAAGTTTTGTGGCCTTTCGTCGAGCACCTTACGTGTATCTCTTGGGGTCGTCGTTCTGCTCGCCATGGGGTCTGCTCAGGCCTTCACAAGCTGTCCATAGCCATTTTCCGACCAGTTTGTGGGGTCAAGCGACCCCTCTTGTCCCTTAATCCGCCCGCCCCTGCCCAATGGGGTGCAGACTATTGCTCCAATTTTATATTAAAAAAAGGGCGCAGACTCTCTTTAAAGGCAACAGCCCGATACCTCCACTCCCCCAAATCAATTTAAGCTCATATTTTTTTCCAAATGTCAAACCCTAAATCCCCAAACCACCGATGCACTTATGATGCATTCTTGAGCTTCAGGGGCACAGATACACGCAAGGGATTTTCCTGATCACCTCTTCAGGGCTTTGAAGAAGGCAGGGATCCACACTTTTAGAGATGATGATGAAATCGAGAGAGGAGCAAATATTTCAGCAGAGCTTCAAAAAGCAATACAAGAGTCTCGAGTATCCATCATTGTCTTCTCGAGGACTACGCTTCCTCGAGATGGTGCCTGGATGAACTAGTGACGATCATGGATCGTAAAGAAACTAATGAGCACATAGTTATGCCGATTTTCTATGATGTGGATCCGTCCCATGTCAGGAACCGGGACAGGAATTTTTGAAAAAGCATTTGCCAGACACCAAAGCGCTTCAACAAGGAGATGGACCAGGTGGAGAAGTGGAGAAAAGCTATTAGAGATGTTGCAGATTTGGATGGCAATTGTACTCGGCCGTTCCCATTCTTCACATCAGCAATGAGACCAAGGGTCTTAAATGGACCTATGCGCCAGTCACAATAGGGTTTCCAAAAGAGAAGGAACATGTGTCAGCGTCAGCATCAAGGTTTCATAAAAATAATACAAATAAGGTGGGTGAATATTTTATTTGTAATCATCGATGGTAGTTCCACAAAGGAACAAGGAGGTCAATTGACCCCTGCAAACCCAGAAATCCACCATAGGGTTTTTTCTATTAAAAGAATTAGTTTTTTTTTTTATTAGATTGTATTTTTTAGTTTGTATGCTATTGTATCTTGGTAAATTGGATTAATTTTTGTGTTTATATATATATACATTTTTTTTTCTTGATTGGTTGTTGTTGAGATTTTATTTTGGTTAGTTTGAATAAATTAGGGTTTTGTTAGCTTGTATGATTTTTTATTAGATTGTATTTGTTAGTTTGTATGGTTTTATCTATTAACTATGAATTATAATATTATAGTTTCATTTTGATGGGTCTATTTTGTATAGAATTTCTTTTAACATTTTACACGTTGACCCCTAGAATGAAAATTCCTGAATCCGCCACTGACCATAAGTGACTTTTTTATATGCCTTATAAATCTGATCTTTAATCTTAATAGGAAAATTGAGGTTTCTCTATATCCATCTGGTAGAGTACCTATCCCGCTATCCTTTTCCTCCCACTAATTTGAAATAAAGAAAACAATCTTATTGCCAAAATTCTGATTTCTGCAAGAAACTTAATACACAATTGAACAACACAAAAAAAAACATAAAAGAATCGCATCCAAGTCCTGTACATAACGTCATATTTGAATACAACATATATATGCATACATCAACGAACAAACAAAATGAATATTCATGTTTTCAAGGGTCCCTCCCTCCATGATTCCATCAACCTATTGACGGTAAATCTTGTTATAATGTGTTAAAAATAGAAAATAAAAAGACAATATTTGATCACCAATCATGATATATGCATAGGCAACAGCTCTTCGCTCTTATCTTTTTAACTAAACAATAGTTTTATGCGGAATACAACCACACACATACAACAGCAGCTGCTTGAAGTGAGATTCCTACAGTTGGCTCTTTCACTTTCAAATGGTTGTAATACAATCAATCTTAGTAAGGACCGATCACACCAACAGTTCATAATTCCTATTTCCGAATTAATTCGTATGATATGCGATATCTCTATTATTATAAAGTTAGGCTAAAATCATTAGAGTCACACACTTCACTGAAAAAAATTAGACAAAAATAACGTAAAAAATCGGGAGAGAATGCTCCATCCTGCAAGAAAAGGGAAGGGGAGAACAAAAAACAAAAGCAAGAGTGCACAAGTTATTACACAACTTTTGGTCTATGAAATTTATAACTTTCAAGCATTGAGATGAACTAGATTTCTCAAATTAAGTTTTATTTATTTAAATATTTATGCATTCAGACCAAAATTTTAAAAGCATTTTAATTTTTTTTAATTTTTTTTAATTAGTTCTCTCATTTTTCCCATTTCACTTTTTCTTCTCCCTTCACCTTCTTTGTCCCAAAAAAACTTGCATGTCCCATGTTTCATACACCATAACTTGCCTATTCCATGTTTCATACACCTTTCCATGTCTCTCATCATGTGACGAGAGAGATACAGAGAAAGGTGTATGGAACATATTTCATTGATGTTTTACTACTCTTCGTCCCTGTGCATCCATATATGTGTCTCTCTCTTTCTTCTCCAATATTTGTCCTCGCCCTGCTGTCATGTTTTCTTTACTTTTCTGTTTCGCTACTAACTTTCTTGAAGCAAACAAAATGGTTGGGAACAAGTTGTGGGTTGAGGGAAATGAGCAAAGCATGAAGTAGCATATTCCAATTCAAACCCATGACTTAGAAACCATGTTTGGTGAATAGTATTGGATTGATTTGGATACTCCTCATCTTTAAAGCATGTTTAAGGAAGAATGAATATATATATATATTTTTTACCAAGTTGAAGGTAGAATATGGATTACTCAAGAAGAAAATTTATCCCATCTAATCCCGCCAAAATGGTAGGATAACAATACCTTCAGTGGCGGAGCCAAGAATTTATGTGTTGGGGGGCCAACATATAAACCAAACAAGACATTAAAGAATTTCAATTTTTCAACCTTAACAATGTTTGGAAAAATTAAAGGCAGAAAATATTTGTTTATTCAATTAGGTATCAAAATAACACTTGTCGTTCTTTCATATCTCGAAAACCATCTATGATTGAGTCAATGTTAAACTTTTCTGCAATTTCCCTTTCGATGTACATAATCAAAGAGTCTGTGAGAAATTCGTCTTCCATCTTGTTATGAAGCCTAGTTTTTACTATACGCATAGCATAAAATGGTCGCTCTTCCAGTTGCTGGAGAAACAGGAAGAGTAAGCACAAGCACAACCACTCTATAAACACGTTGTAAGGTGCCAATTTGGTTCACTAAACATATTTACCAAGCTTGTAATTGATTTCAAATGAGAACCCCAACGAGTATCACCAACACGTTGTAAGGTGCCAATTTGGTTCATTCCTTTCCCAGTCTCAAGCTCATCAATTGCAATCATGTGCTCAATTTCAGCAACTTGAACATTTGTCAGTTCATCATTACGCTTGTATGAAGCACCAACAATATTGACAATAGAAGTTGTTAGCGAGAGATATCCTATTCTATTAGGATATTATTTTATTTATTTCCTTTTATATAGATATTATGTAATTAGGATTCTACTTGTTTTCCCAGTTTGACCCTACTAGGGTTTGTAACCTTGTATTATAAATACCTCCTTTTGGAGAATGAAATATATCTGAAAATATTCTACCCATATTGTTTGACTTGTTATCAGAGTCGACTTTCTGGTGACCTGTGTGTGTTGTGCCCACCCGTGTTCTCCTGTGTGCCCTAATTTATTTTTAGGGTTCTTATGCCTGTGCCTTTGCTGTGTTCCGTGTGCTCTATCGTGTTTGTGCCTCTCCTGTGTTCGTGCATCTGCCCTCTCCTGTGTTTGTGCCTCTGTTGTCTTCGTGCATCTGCCATATTTGTGTATGTGCCGTGTTCTGTTGTATACTCTCGTGATTTGTTGAGTTTCTGCTATAATAATGGGTGATAATTCCATTGTTGGTGCTGCCGCCTGCTTCTGCAAATTTGTGTTTCTGACTCTATTCCAGGTCCTGGCTCCAATACTTGGATAATTGAATCCTGGTGCTTCTGATCATATGACTTATGATGCTAAATTTTTTGATGAGTTGTCTAATAAGACCCGTGACCCATACATAACTAGTGCTAATGGTTTGCCCTCTCCAATTACTGGCGAGGGCACCATTTCTCTCACCCCAACTCTGTCCTTGTCTCGTGCGTTATTAGTTCCCAATATTCATTGTAACTTGTTATTCTGTTGGTCGCTTACTTGATACACTTAATGCTTCTTTTCTATCCTACCCATTGCTCTTTTCAGGATCTCAAGACTCACGAGGTGATTGGGCATGGGAAAACGGATAGGGGGGTTGTATTATTTGACATTACCTTCTGCACCGGTTCGTGATCGTGTCGTTAATACTGTTCAACGTTCCAAGTGTCAAAGACAAACAACAAATTTGGTTATGGCATCGTCGCTTGGGACACCCGTCATTTGGCTACCTTAAGCGCCCGTTTCCATCTTTATTCCGCTCCTGTTATGAGTCTAGCTTCAAATGTGAGACTTGTGTAATGGCCAAGAGTCACCGTACTTTTTTCCCTTAAGTAATAATAAAGCTGTTTTGCCTTTTGAGTTAGTCCATTCTGATGTATGGGGTCCTGCTCGTGTGACTTCTCATGGTTTCCGTTGGTTTGTTACGTTTATTGATGACTTGCACTCGTTTAACATGGGTGTATTTGATGAAGAATAAACATGATGTTGCCTCTATTCTCCCTGTTTTTTGTGCCATGGTGTCTACTCAGTTTCATGCTCATGTTAAAGTATTTTTCGGACCGATAATGACGGTGAATATGTGAATCATACCTTGAACTAGTTCTTTTGTGATCACGGTATCATTCACCAAACTACCACTCCATTCACTCCTCAACAAAATGACGTGTCTGAAAGAAAGAATCGTCAGTTACTTGAAGTTGCCCACTCTTTTATGTTGGATATGTCGTTCCCCATCATCTTTGGGGACATAGTGTCTTGGCCGCGGCCTACTTGATTAACCGTACTCCTAGTCGGGTTCTTAATTTCAAGACTCCACTTGATGTGTTGTGTGCCCATACTCTTCCTGTTTCGGTCTCTAAGTTACCTCCGAAGGTGTTTGGGTGTGTTGCTTATGTTCATGTATACTCCCATCAACGGAGTAAACTTGATCCTTGTGCTCTCCGTTGCGTCTTCATTGGCTATTCTACTACTCAGAAGGGTTATAAGTGCTATCACCCGCCTACTCAGAAGGTACATATTACTTTGGATGTCACATTTCATGAAGAAGTACCTTATTATGTTTCCTCCTCCTCTTCAATTCAGGGGGAGAGGGGGAGTGAATTGAAGAGTTTTGGAGTAGAAAATGTGGAAGATATTGGACTTGAAAAAGGAATTTCTGGAGAACAGGAAGCGACTGGTCGCATGGAGGAAACGACTAGTCGCGAACAAATCTGCCCTGGATACGACTGGTCGCATAGAAGTGAGCGACCGGTCGCTGAACGAATCTGCCTGAAAGTGACCGGTCGCACATAGGAAACGACCGGTCGCTGCCTCGATGAGCGACGGCAATGACGATACGAGTGATGCGACCGGTCTCCAGGAATGTCACGACCGTCGCCGGTGATATTTTGGAATTTTTCGAGCCTCTCTCAGAAGGACATAATAGTGATACTAGCGACTCTCATATAGATGAAATTGATACAGGACCCCCCTCTCCCCTGCCACTGCCCCAATAAACTTGTGATAATGAGGTACTTTCTAGTGATGTGTCTACTTATTCATTGCCCCCACGCACTACCCGTGGGAAACCTAATATTCTCCTGATATACATGCCAAGTCCAAATATCCCATTAACCATTATATATCAACTCATCGTTTATCTAAGTTATATGCATCATATTTGTGTCAATTATCTAGTGTATGTGTGCCAATTAAGTTGCAGGATGCTCTATCTGATCAAAACTGGATAGATGCAATGCATATTGAGATGGAAGCCTTGAACAAGAATACTACTTGGGAGTTAGTTCCTTTACCAAAAGGGAAAAAGGCAGTTGGGTGTTTACTTTAAAGCATAAGGCTGATGGTTCTATTGACCGTTACAAGGCAAGATTGGTAGCAAAAGGGTATACTCAGACTTATGGAGTGGATTACACGGAGACTTTCGTTCAAGTAGCCAAGCTCAACACTGTACGCGTACTCTTGTCCTTAGCTGCTAATCATGATTGACCGCTGTTGCAATTTGATGTCAAGAATGCATTTCTCCATGGTGACCTCAAAGAAGAAATATACATGGATCCTCGCGGGTATGCTTGTGACCTCTAAGGATGGCATGGTGTGCAAGCTACGAAAATCATTGTATGGATTAAAGCAGTCTCCAAGAGCTTGGTTCGGGAGGTTTGCTGCAGCTATGAGGAAATCTGGGTATGTACAAAGTAACTCGGATCATACTTTGTTTTTGAAACGTCGGAGAGGTAAATTGACAACTTTAATAATTTATGTTGATGATATGATTGTAACTGGAGATGATCAGGTAGAAATACAGAGTCTTCAGAAATATCTTGCGTCTGAATTTGAGATGAAATCATTAGGTGACTTGAAATACTTTCTTGGGATTGAAGTTGCCAGATCTAAGCATGGTATTTTTATGTCCCAAAGAAAGTATGTTTTGGACTTGCTTGCAGAAACTGGAATGTTGGATTGTAAACCCATTGATACTCCAAGTGAACAGAATCACAAGTTGGGGTTGTATCCTGATCAAGCTCCTCCTGATAAGGAACGCTATCAAAGGCTTGTGGGAAAATTAATTTATTTGGCTCATACACGTCCTGATATTGCGTATGCAGGTAAGTGTAGTGAGTCAGTTTATGCACTCACCTAGTGAAGATCATATGGGTTCCGTGACACGTATTTTGAGATACCTCAAAGGGACTCATGGCAAGGGGTTAATGTTTTCCAAGTATGGTCATACAGATGTGGAAGGGTACACAGATGCTGATTGGGCTGGTTCAGCTAGAGATAGGCGCTCGACATCTGGGTATTTTATGTTTGTTGATGGCAATCTTGTTACGTGGAGGAGCAAGAAACAAAATGTGGTGTCTCGGTCTAGTGCTGAGGCCGAGTATCGGGGAATGGCCCGTGGTGTATTTGAATTACTATGGTTGAGGATATTGTTGAGAAACCTTGGTTTTGTGCCTAAGAAACCCATGGATTTATATTGTGACAATACGGCTGCGATTGCAATTGCTCATAACCCTGTACAACATGATCGTACAAAGCATGTGGAAGTTGATCGAAATTTCATTAGAGAAAAGTTGGATGCGGAGATTGTTTCCTTTCCATTCATCAGTTTTTGAGTACCAGTTAGCCGATGTTCTTACGAAAACTGTTTCTACAAGTATCTTTCTCAACTCGCTTGACAAGTTGGGCATGCGTGACGTCTTTGCTCCAACTTGAGGGGGAGTGTTAGCGAGAGATATCCTATTCTATTAGGATATTATTTTATTTATTTCATTTTATATAGATATTATGTAATTAGGATTCCACTTGTTTTCCCAGTTTGACCCTACTAGGGTTTGTAACCTTGTATTATAAATACCTCCTTTCGGAGAATGAAATATATCTGAAAGTATTCTACCCATATTGTTTGACTGAAGTCAATTTAGTGAAAAAATGGTGAACACATGAATAACTTCTCTTGATGATGCAATTAATGCCAATTGTAATCGATGTGCTAAAGAATGAACATAGTAAGCATATGAGCAATCATTCAAAATCAAAGCTTGTAACCCATTCCATTCACCTCGCATGTTACTTGCACCATCGTATCCTTGTCCTCTAATATTTTGAATATTTAGTGAATTATGAGACAATATAGAATATATACCTTTTTTCATAGTTAATGCCTCATGTCTGACACATGAACAAGCCTAAAAAAAAGGCTCCTGAATAACACCTTCTTTGTCAACAAATCGCAACACTATGGCCATTTGCTCTCTCTTGAATTCATCACGCGCTTCATCAACAATTATACAAAATTTTGATTCCCCAATTTCTTCATAGATTGCTTTCTTCACTTTAGTAAGTTTACTGAAATCCCCACTCTAGAAACACACAAAACTGAAACAAGCTGAGGCTGCGGAGTTGGGGATGAGAAAGGTTGAGATTGAGAAACAAACAAAACCCATATAGTAAAAGCTCTTAAATTCATACCTTTTATGGTTTGTAATTGAAAACCCCTCTCTAAAACCCACAAGCCTGAAACAAGCTGAGCTCTGTGGGTTTGGGGGATGAAAGTGTTGCGTAGATTTCAGCTGCATCCTCAACTTGTGATACTCGCAAGTGCACGAGCCGTTCGGTAGTATAGCGTATGTAAGTGCGAGGTCGATTCCACAGGGATTGATGATTGAATGATCCTGTTCAGTTTTCCTACACAAAATAGAAATGAAAACAAAAGAAGCAAAAAGGGTTTTGTACAACACTTTAAAACATGGAGACTTTTGGAAGAGAGGTGAGATGTGTTTGAGAAAGAGAAGGGAGGAGTGTTTGGGAACATTGAGAATTTGATGAAGGAATGGGAGAAGTGTTTGGGAGGTATTTGAGAATATGGAGACTTTTTGGAGAAGAAAGGAAAGTGGTGTTTGAGAACTTTGTGGATTTTGGAAGAGCATGTGTTTGAGAGTTTTGAGAAGGGAGAAGAAAGTGTTTGGAAAGTGTTTGGAGAAGAGAAAGGTGTTTGTGAACTTGGAGAAGGAAGAGAAAGGTATTTGTGAAGTGTTTGAGAACTTTAGAGAATTCGAAATAGAATAGAGAAGTGTTTGGAGAATTTAGAAGAAAGAAAATTTAGTAAATGATCTTATTACAAGAATTGAGAACTACAAAGGGAAACTAAGAGAATTTGAAGGAGAGAAGGGAAGGGAGCTCTAGAAAAGTGTTTGAGAGCTCCCCCCTTGGGGTGTGATTACAAGCTTAGAGAACCTCCCTATTTATAGGCCTAGGGGAAATGAAAATCTGAATTATACAATAGAGTTCACTAACCACACTCACTTCACCAACTTACAACACTTAATTCACCTAACACACTATTGCATTTGAAAACAATTCCTCTTGTCTTTAGGCTTAGTGTTGCATCATCCACTTCAACTTCAATTAATTCATTTGGCTGCTGCAAAATTCCACTCAAAAATAAGTATTGAATATGCTTCACCAAACTTTCCCACAATCAACAACACTTCATCATGCATATGTCATGCATGACAATGCATTGCAGCCAGCTTGTGGGCTCGTTTTGGGCTTGTGACTCCATCCTGAAAAATCTGGAAAAATATGGATCTTGAAGCTCTTTGAATTATCTTTCCAAGCATATGCATCCCAACTCAAGGAAATATCGGGAAGGCCTTCAAATGTGATTTTTGGCTCAGTAACGCAGATGCTGCCGAATTTGACCTTAAGTTGCCAAAACATGTATAACTTTCTCTAGAAGACTCGGAATCATGAACCGTAAAATTCTACAAAAACTAGACTTTCGTAGCTTTCCAATGATGTATGGTTCATTATCTGGTTCTTCTTGAGCAAGTACAGTCCAATCCGTGAAGTTGACTGATCTGCAAACACCGTTTTGAGCTAATTTGTCTCCAAAATGTAATTAGTGAGTCCTTAAGCTTATTACACTGAAACAAACACAAAACTTATTAAAAGCACAAGTTTAACTCAAAAACATAACCAAATCATAAATTAGAAGGGTACAAAATGATATGTAAATATGCCCCGATCAAATACCCCCAAACCTAGATTTTGCTAGTATTCGAGCAAAACAAAAAGAAAACAAAGAGAAAAACAAAACAAGAAGTTAACTATACCACTTTCGCTTGCATTTAGCATATGCAACAAGCCTTTAAACCTCTAGGCATCCCTAGTAGGAGGAGTTGTGTCTCCTGAGGGTTTAACAAATACGATACCCACAAACATTTTACTGACTCTGTAAAACAAAGTAATTAGAAAACTTAAAAGATTGTTAGTCCTTAAGCAAAACTGAAAACAAAAACAAACATAAATACATTACTTAACAAAAACAAAAACAAAAACAAAAACGATTACAAAAATAAAAAGAACTCAAAACAATCTTTCCGAACATTTTCTGAAGAGTAATATGACTCATGCACATGACTCAAAAGTTTTAACAATAAAAGCTCAATTTAGACATTATTTATAAGGCGGCAAAGTTCAAAACATAATATACTCAAAGTGTAGTAGTGTGATTGCCAAATGCAACAAATTCCTCAATCTTAGTTTTCACACAATTTCAAAAATCATACAAAGCACAAGTTCAACTTCAAATCTCACCAAAGTTGTTCTCTCACAAATGAATCACTCGGAAGAGGGTTATAATGCAACACTTAGTTATAAACATGAGATTAGAGTTAAACCAAAAAGGACTTAACTCGAAATAGAAAGATGAAGAACTTGCATTAATATGATCTCAAGAAGGATGCCAAACACTTAAAAGTAGAAAAATGAATGCAATTCAACCACATGATATTTAAGATCAATTTAGGTCTTTAACATAGGTTGTAATATGGCCAAGGGTGTAAGGTGAGTAAGAAATGAAGGGTATGGATAAAACAAAGTCCAAGGAACTCAAAATATAAGAGCATAAAACAATTGTGTACAAGACTTCGAACCATCACAATGAGAATTTATTTTTACATGATCAAAACTCCTTATAACTTCATTTACATTGATTCATACTCCTTTATTGAACAACCACCAATTTATTTTGAAGGCCCAAAAATGGAAATTCAATCAACCACCACTTAATCACAACTTTACTCTTTTCTTTCACCAATTGTGTGAATATATATATTTTTTGAAATGTAACACCTCTTCCCAAACCTAGTATGAAAAACACATTCCAATTAAAGCTCATAAGTTCCTTAGAAAGGTAAATATTTGTTTCAGGCTAAGGTGAGGAAATATAATTGGTAAACGAAAGAAAAGGTTTACATGTAGGCTCAAAATGGTTAACAATGGAAAATCATGCTTAAGCATGCATAAGGTTAGCTTGAAAGGCACAAACGATCCAAAGAGGGCCTTAATATCATTTCTTAAATGTCATAGAATCAAATTGCATAAGAATGAATGACTTTTAAGTGTTCAACCAAATCAATGAATAATGAGATCAAACAACAACTTAGATGACAAGAATTTAAGAGTATGTATATATAACACTCATGAATTGAAGTACAAGGCTCAAAAGCTCACTTTATATGGTTGGTTATATAAGTCTAATTTATGCTTCATACAATTCTTTAGATCATGCAAATCCTTTAATTGGAAAATTATGAAACAAATGGCAAGTGTAAAGAAGGTTTCAAACATATCATGCTAGAACAATGCCAAATTTATTTTTATTTTATTTTTTTTAATTTAAAATTTTAAGTTTTTTTTTTATAAATTGTTTTTTAATAAAATAAAATGAAATTGATTTTTCATTTAATTCATGCAACATTTATCACAATCTCATCATATGTGTTCGGAAAGTGACTCAAAAACAAAACAAAACAAAACAGGACTCAAAATTTAAAAAAAAAAACACAAGCAAATTTTTTTTTTTTAAGACAAACCAAATTTACTTGTTAACTCCAATACCCCCAAACCTAGAAATGAACATTGTCCTCAATGTTTAAAAATTAGCCACAAGCAATGTCATAATAAGAAATGAAAGGTACTAAAGTAAATAAAAAATCATAAAACACACAAGAATTAAAATACACAAATAAAATACAATAATTACAAAAATAAAAATTACAAAACAAACAAATAAAAATGAAAATGAAACAGTAAAACACTCAAAACGGTAAGCCCTAAACAGATAGTCATACGCAAATTGAAACCCAAATTTATTATTATTATTATTATCTTTTTGAAAGCCCAAAGCCCACAATGAAATTAACCCACCAACGGTAAAACCTGACCCAAAATGAAATCCGAAACCCACACGTTTCAAATTTTTTTTTTTTTACATTTATTTATTTTTATTATTTGTTTCGAAGCGCGAAGGTGGGATTTCTGAAAAGAGATAATGTGGTCCTTGATGTTTCGCAGAGCGAGACACGTGTTGACAAGTAGAGGCACCATATTTTTCACAAGCGGAAATTACGGGCTCATGGAAAGGCGCAAAAACTTTGTTGAACGCGTCCGTTCAGACAAAGCAAAGTCGTGATAAATGAGTTGGGTACAATTGGAAAACGCGAAGGTTGTGGGACTCAAGGACTGCTGGAGATTTAGAAAATGCTCAGATGCTGCCATGGCTAGGGTTTGTCAAAGACTATGTCTATAAGAAGGAAAAAGAAGGGAAAACACACAAACTCAAAAACACAAAAGAGAAAAGAAGCAAGAAAAAGAAAAAAGTGAGAAATCAAATGGCCTCTTCCTACCCATTTTCGTTGGATCTCAACCTAGCTCCACCGACTCAGACATGGGGCCAAGCGTGGCACCAGGTATGGGTACCCTATTTTGCCTCCGCAAGGGGGCCTGTGACTGTCAATGACTCAATACTCCTGGACAACGATGTTGCCATTTGAGTTGGCAGAAATTTAGTGACTCCTAAAGATATACGTGTGTTTGGGACAAGGGATGACAACCGGGTCACGAGTGATGCCCTGGCACTGAGCGTGCAGAGTACAGCATGTGTTGCAAGTTTGGGTCATCGCCTACTTGCGAAGTCCCATGAGGTAGAGATTCTGAAAGGTCAGTGAGCGGCGGAGCGAAGTATGGTTGAAGAGTGTCAGAGTGCTATAAAAAACTTGAAAAGGGAGAGGGCAAGGATAGTGGAGGTGAATCGACACAGTTAGAAGTATTGCGGGACGAGAATAAAAGTCTATCAAAGATGGTAGAGTTGTATTCTCGCGACATGCGAAAGCAGCTGGAGGACCTAGACCGGGTAAACGTAAGCAAACAGATCGCGAGAGTAGTTATGCTCAAGCTAAGATTGCGATCTTTGGGAGCTCAAGTGGACAGCCAGAGGGCCAAACTCAAAGCTCCTATGGTCGAGACACCTAGCGCCTGAAGAAATGATTTCTACCTTTTTTTTTTTGTTTTTTTGTTGTTTTTGTTTTTGTTATTTTTGTTTCAAAAAAAGAGTAAAGTTGCAAAAGGAAAAAGAAAGAGACAAAGAAAACACACTTCCCAAACTTAAATCAAACAAAAACGACAAACGGAAAAGAAAGCACACTTCTCAAACTAAAATAAGACAAAGGTGATAGCCGAAAGGGAAAAACACAAAACACTAGAAAATGAAAGTAACGGGCAAAAACATAAAACACCCGAAAACAAGGAAAAAAAGAGTAAAGTAAAGTGAAAGTTAATGTGCTCCCCCTTGAAGCGATTAGGTCAAGCATGCCCGGGAAATCCGAAGTGGTGTTGGCTCTCTCTCATCAGCATATTCCTATTTAAACCACATCTCTCCAAGCGGATGATACCCAGCATTTCTTCCTGACGCTGAAGGAAAAACATCAAAAAATTCAGAAGCAAAACAAATGGCATCCTCATGAACTCACCTTGATGATCTCAACCTTGAGCTCTCACTTGCACCACCGAATGCCCGGGATAAGGGCTCCTCCAACTCCTGTCTTCCCAAACTCCACATATCATTATGGCACGAGCCTCAAACTTTCCTGAGGTAATACCGAACTTTTCTGAGGCAGTGCCGAACAGAGGGGCAGTGTCCTGGGCAGCATGATTGGCAGTAAACTCACATCGGCAGATCACCTGCATGTGGCACAGAGGTCCGACAAGGCTGCGGTGGAGGAGTCCCACAATTTAACGGTG
The DNA here is from genome assembly GCA_018703695.1 of Prunus fruticosa. NCBI lineage: Eukaryota > Viridiplantae > Streptophyta > Magnoliopsida > Rosales > Rosaceae > Prunus > Prunus fruticosa. Next base: position 14,768,151 of record CM031921.1, read on the forward strand.
CTCCATGCGGTTTCGGCTACCAATTTAGGCATGCGATTAATGGCGAGGACACGGGAGTGTGCCGCGCTGAGCGAGGAAGTAGCTTCCTTGAAGGCTACGGTGGCGGACCTCCAGAAGCGGCTCTCCTGTGCCAATCAGCACGTGGAAGCACTGAGAGAAAGAATAAGGACCATGTAGAGCTACTGCAGATTCTGCAAGTGAGAGAATAGAGGCATGCCATGAAGATGAAGATGAAGAAGTTGTTTTTGTTTTTGTTTTTGTTTTTGATCGGTTCATAATTGTATATCATTTTGTACCCTTCTAGCTTATGATTTGGTTATGTTATTGAGTTAAACTTGTGCTTTTAATCCATTTTCTGTTTTGATAAGTCCATAATTTCATAAACTTGCATGCCTTCTTTACTTAGTGATTTTGCTTAGTTTCTCTTTATTTTGAGTCACTTACCTCTGTTTGTGTGTTTTGTAGGTTAAGAAAGCAAGAGATCACATTTGATGCAATCCATGCATGTTAAGGGCTGATTGGCATAAGAGGAATATGAGCTTAAAGACAAACATATTTTGGCTACAACCCATTTCCAGCCCAGTTTCGTAGGTCAACTTCATGGACTTCGATCAGCATGCTATGGGGCTTGGATGAAGTGAAGATCTTCATGAAACTTGTTCCAACGGGTGTCTACTACAACATATCCAAATTTCAGCCCAATTGGACATTTGTGGAGTTCTTAGCCCGTCCAACACTCAACCTTGCTCAAGAGGATTTCCAGCTGCCAGCTTTTTGCCATGTGCCTCCTTTTAGCCATGTGCCTCTCCCTAGCTATAATTGACTTTGTACTCAACATAATGAGTGAAGTGGGGAGGCATTCCAGCTATTAAAGAGAAAGCAAGAGCATATTTGTGAAGACAAAAATACATCATGGCAAAGGGGACAAGGAAGAGACAAAGGTTAAAGTGCCATGGTGGAAAGGAGAGAGAGAAGAAGGAGGAATGATGAGAGGCACTTTGCTTCAGCCTTTGAACATGGGAATTGAATTGGAAGATCACTTTGGAGCTGGAGATCAGGTTTTAATTGAAAGAGAAGCATGTGCATGCATGTGAAGCAAAAGAAAGAAAAGAAATGAAATGAAGTCAATTCCAGTCCCTGTTTCTCCAGCCAACTTGCAGTGGCCAAAACGTACACTTCTACTGCTCCGATGCGAATACTTCCTTCATAGAAGTTGTTAAAATGGGTGTCTAGTTTAACATATCCAAATTTCAGCCCCATTGGATACGTTTTGAAACCTGTGGCCTTCCTACACCAAGTCTGGTTTAGAAGAATCGTTTTTCAGCAAGTAAAAGGCAACCACATGGGTTGGCAGCAAAAGGCAGCCACAACACCTTTGAACCCATGTGAAGAAAGCTGGAGGTGCAGTAAATGAAGTATGGGATGGAGTTGATTCCAACCACACTAACATGGACAAGATGAAGTGGGAGTTATGGGTTGTATTAAAGGAGGAATGGTGGTGTTGCATTTCATCATGATGTTCCTCCCTCTTAGCCCTATAAATAGAGAAGCCTTCAAGCTTCAAATCACACCCCAAGGGGGGAGCTCTCAAACACTTCTCTAGAGCTCCTTCCCTTTCTCTCCCTCAAATTCTCTTAGTTTCCTTTCAAGTTGTCAATTGTTGTAACAAAATGAGTTTACTAAATTTTCCTTCAAGTTTTCTTAGTTCCACTTTACTTTTATTTGTAATGTACATTCTTTCTTAAGTATTCAAGTTTAATTAGTTTCCAAGTTTCAATTATGGTTTTTGTTCTTATTCATTATGCTTATAAGTTAATATGCTAGTTTGAATGATTGATCACCATTTAGGTTTGCATGTTAGCTATCTTGGTTTGAATTAAGGGTATACACCATGCTTTAATTCGAATTGAACTATGAATAGGAAGAGTATGTATGGACATTCGACAACAGGGATTAGATACATGCTTGGTTGTTTAAATTGTTCTTCTATGCTTAATGGGTTCCTAATGCTTAATTTTAGGTTAGACAACAAATGATCAAATTAGGGAATTAGGAACACAAGGTTTTGACCAAACATCATGGCTTAATCATACTTTAGCTAGAATCAATCTGTTAATCTAATTGAACTTGGGAACTTATTTGCTTGAGTTATTTCCTTTTCTTTCTTGTTTTATTTATTTTCTTTTTCATTTCTGTTTTGTGTAGGGAAAATGAATTGGATCATTCAATCACCAATCCTCGTGGGATCGACCTCGCACTTACATATGCTATACTACCAAACGGCTCGTGCACTTCCGAGTATCACAAGTTGAGGATGCAACTGAATCCATTTTGATGCAGTGAATCCGACACAACAGTTTTTGTTTTTGTTTTTTTGTGTTTGTTTGTTTTGTTTTTGTTTTTGTTTTTTTAACTTTTTGTTGTTGTTTGTAATGCAGCCTTTGAAGTGAAATAAAAATGTGTTTTTAACACTAAGAAATAAACTAACTAATCACACCACGTAAATAAATACATAAACTAACTTAACAAAACAAAACAAACAAAAAAACAAAAAAAAACAAAAAAAACAAAAACAAAGAAAAAAAAAAGTTAATTTAAAAACACACGAATATACAAGCAACTCACGGATGACAAGTAAGGGCCTCAGAAAACACAGCCAGGGGATCCGGGAAGGTTGGAGGGGTCACAATGGTCCCTCTTAAAACCCAAACTTCTTAGACACCGAAGGTGTCGCCTAAAGAACTCCTAGACACTCTATTGACAGAAGTGCTTTCCTGGAGTTACCATAAGTTAGCTCATATGAAAAATCTTTTTTAATTTTTTAATTTTTTTAATTTTTTTTAATTTTTTTTATAAAAAAGAAACAGAAATTTAAAATAATAACAAGTAAAGAGAAAGGATTGAAATGTTCCCCCTTGAAGCGATTAGGTCGAGCATGGATGCACTTGAAGGACGCGACTTCTCCCACTGCTCCACATAGGCCTCATCATTTGGCCCGCGGGCTTATGGGCCTACGGGGGCCCGCCCGGCCCGGCCCGTTATGGACTTTGAGATGGCCCAGCCCGCTTGGGTTTGGGCGGGGCTTGGGCTTGAGTGTTTGAAACCCAGCCCGGCCCATAGGCCCGGCCCGATGAAGTCCAGCCCGGCCTGCCCATAAAAGCCCGGCCCGTTAGGCCCATATATATATAGCCTTTATCTAATAATAATACATAGCCGTTAGGGGCTGGTTCTTGTTTCTGAAAAAAAAAAAAAAAAAAGAGAAAGGCCCAATAGCCATTTAGGTCAAACAGCCCAATACAATGCCTCTATATAAAAGAGGTATGATCAGATAATCCAGTCTAAACCTAGCGCCACACCCACTTCACTTCACTCTTCCGACTCTCTCTCTCTTCCCCTTCGGCTCTGTCTTCCTCTTCATTTCTCTTTGGCTATCTCGATTCTCAACCTCTTCAGTTCTCTTTGGCTCTCTCTCCTCATTCGATCTTGTAGATCCAAGTCCAAGAGAAACTAAGATTGCAGATCTAAAACAATGATCCAAGTCCAATAATCCAGGTATCTATCTTGATTTCTTCTTTCGGCTAAGATCTCTCTCTTTGATCAGTGTTGTTTCATCTACTGAGTTGGTAATTGATAATTTTTGAAATGTCATACTTTTGGAAAATGATAGGATTGTGCTTATGAGCTTATTTAATTCGTTTTTAATTTTGGGGTTGCTGCTTTGTTTTCTTTGCTGCAAAAGGTCAGGTGTGCTAATACGATTGTTGGTTGGTGATGCGAAAGTCCAAGGAGTTAGTGGGGGTGAAAAGAAACGTTTGTCTCTGGCATGCGAGCTGATTGCAAGCCCCTCTGTTATATTTGCTGACGAACCCACTCCTGGTAAGCAATCCCCTCCCCTGCATCTATATTGTACTGGTGGATGACTATTGTAGCAGGCTTTTGGTTTTTTGTAACACCTTTTGTTTTCATCTAATATATGTTTGTCATGAAACACAAAGTGGAAACACACAAAGTGACAAAGTGGAAACCTCTCTCCTTGTCTTAGGGAACATACTTTCTCCCTTGTCTTAAGGACCATGTTTTCTTGCTTTTATCTTTTGATCTTATTCAGTCCGTGTGTGTGTCTTGATTGTATAACAATAGAAAGAAATGAGTTGTATATATTATTACAAGAAATAGAAGAAACAACAAGTGGTTTATTAAGGTTTATTAAATTAACGAGAATATCCTGAGAATCAGATATGCATGAAGGTTTATTAAATTGGAGAATCATGAGAATCCTGAGAATCAGATATGCATGAAGGTTTATTAAATTAAACGAGTTCTTGGTTTATTTTGCAGGTGTTAGTGCTGCAAAACTAAAGCTTGTGCTTTGCTGTTTATCAAGTAACACTTTCCATTTGTCTTTATTTGTCTTAATATCATTAAAATGGATTCTTCTAGTGCATCACCTGTGTCACCTTTGCTTGAAAGTACAAATGATTCCAATACCCCTCCAGAGTCACATAGTGCATCTAGATTAACAAGTAAAGTTTGGTCTTTTTTTGAAAAGGTTAACAAAATTGAAAGTGGTAAACCAGTAATTAAGGCTAAGTGTGTTATTTGTAATACTTTGTTGTCTGGTAATTCTAGTAATGGTACTAGTCATTTATCTCGTCATTTAAAGAAGCATGAAGATGCACAAGCTAGGGTAAGTCCAGGTCAAATGTTATTAAATGCTGATGTTGCTGGAAATTTGACTAATTTTGTTTATGATCATGATGTTGCTCGTAAAGAACTTGTGGATTTTATTATTAGAGCTGAACTGCCATTTAAATTTGTTGATAGCCATGATTTTAAAGGCTTGATTCAACGTGCGTTCTGTCCTCAATATAAAGGAATTTCAGCCTCTACATGTAAAAGAGATGTGCTAAAAAAATTTGATCTTGAAAGAATTAATTTGCTTGCTGTTTTTGAAAAACTTGATTCAAAAATCTGTTTAACTTCTGATGTTTGGTCATCACGACAGAAAATGGGTTATATGTCACTTACTGCACATTTTATCGATAAAGAGTGGTGTTTGAATAAAAGGATCATTTGCTTTAAAATGATTGAGTACCCACACACCGGAGAGTCACTTGCAACTCATATATTTGATGAATTGTTATCTTGGCACATTCACAACAAAATATTTACTCTATCATTAGATAATGCATCAAATAATGATTCAACTGCAAGTATACTTCCATCAACCCTTTTGCTGGATTCTGTGCATGAAAAGTTGTTTCATGTACGATGTTGTTGTCATATATTGAATTTGATTGTGCAAGATGGACTTAAAGTTTTATCTCCGTCTATTGATAAAATTACTGATATTGTTCGTAGCATGAATTCATCTAACAAGAGACATGAAATTTGGGTGAAATGTTGTAGTGATTTCCATATGGGAAAGAAAAATATAGATATTGATGTGCCTCATAGGTGGAATTCAACGTATGAGCTTTTACATGTTGCTATAAAGTATAAAGCCCCTTTGCATAGGTATGTTCAAAAGGTAAATGAATCACGTTTTTGTAATTTACAAGTACCTAGTGAAGAAGATTGGAGAATAGCACAACTTGTTAATGGGTTTTTACAAATTTTTTATTCTTCAACTAAGGTATTTTCTGGTGTGTACTATCCTACTTCAAGTCGTGTTATTAATTGTTTAATAGATATTCATGGATCATTTGCTGCATATTCTAAATTTTCTGTTTTTAAGGATGCTTTGACTGAAATGAAAACAAAATTTGATAAATATTGGAAAGAGTTTCCTATGGTTTTTTGCTTTGCTACTATTATGGACCCTAGGTTTAAATTATATGCAATTGCTGAATGGTTAGACATGATAGGTATTGATCAATTAACTATTGACTCAAAAGTTTTAGCTATAAAAACTTTATTATTTCAGTTATTTGATATCTACAAGAAGAATGTAATTCCTAATGTGGTTCAAAATGTGCAAAATGTTGTTGCAACTTCTGCTAGCCAAACTCCTGATGTCCCTATAATGAGAAATTTCTCTATTGAAGGCTTGAAAAGGAAAAAGCTATCTTCTTCTTCTTCTTCTTCTTCTTCTACCAACACTTCTGAATTACAATTTTATCTTGATTTACCAACAATAGAAGTTGTTGATTGTTGGACAGATTTTACTCTATCTATTTCTCGCAAGTGCACGAACCAATTATAGTATAGGAATGCAAGCACGAGGTCGTTCCACAGAGACTTGGATGAAAAACACTTATTACTACTACTTAGACTCACAAGTAATTCTAAGACTAAACATAATTTAAATGAAGTTTTGTTGAGTTTGTTGGAAAGAAAACTACACAAAGGAAATGCAAAACAACAAGTGACTGAAAACTACTAAAAGGGAATGCAAAATAGCAAGTTACCAGCAAGTAGTTGTTTAGAAAATTTAGAGACAAAGGAGACAAGCACTAGGGGTTCAACTTCACCATGACAATCCAATTTCAAGCTACAAGTTAACAATCACCTAAGTTGATTACAATTTCTGGAGTTCGTTCTTTCTTATGTATGATTATCCATATGGTGTTTGGTTTTAATCAAGTACTCAGAAAACACAACTTAGCTATGGTGTTTAGTCTAGGTTATGTATCTGAATCCATTAAGCTTAAGAAGAACACAAAGGAACCAAGTAAACATTTAAACATGGTGTTTGTCCTAAATGCATTACCCACTCATTCACTAATCGGTTCAAGAGTCATATGGTGTTTATGTAAACTTGAACTAGATAACCAACATGCATGTGTTCATAATGGCCAGTTATTTAAACATGCATAAAGATTCAACTAAGAACAAGTGAATGAGACCAGAAAATTAGAAGTAATCAACAAAGGGTAACATTAACTTAAAACATGAAATTGTCTTGTCAGGTTACATTGAAACCCTAGCTATGGATTTAGCTGCTCATAATGAGAAAGAAATTAAGACATAAATGAGAAAACATAATGAATGCAATAAGAGTAGAAAAACCCCTTTTCTGAAGTTCTTGTGGTGTCCAAGGCTTCTCCAAGTGCTTCTCCACGTCTAATGCTTCTCCAAGAGCTTTCTCACGTCTAGAAGGATGTATGAAGGATATGGAGGTGATTTGGGATGAGTTTGAGTGAGTGGTGATGGTTGAGGAAGATGAAATTCGTAGGGAAATAGAAGAGAGGTTTGCTGGAGTTGTTTTGGTGATTTGAGGCTGTTTAGAGCTTTTGGTTGATTGCTGGAGTGTTTGGGATTGTGAGAGTGTTTGAGGATAATTTCTGAATGTGTTTGGGAAAATGATGGAAGTGTTTGAGGGGGGATGGAGTGAAGGATGGCTGAATTGTGGGGTTGTGAATCTCAGACTTGCACACCTTGAATCTGGAATTGAAGAGGTATTTATAGGGGGAGGGAAGTGAGAAATCAGAATTGAATATAGCAATGACCTAGCACACTTGCATTAGATAATCAGAATTGGTTGTTGCACTTCACCAACAAATCCCACCAGCAGCCACAGCTCATCATCATGTCAGCATGACCAAGCTTCACCAACAAATCCCACCAGCAGCCATAGCTCATCATCATGTCAGCATGACCAAGCAAGCAATGAGCTCATCTCGGAGTCAGCATGAAGTGTATTTTGATGGGCTCACGGATTGGGCTTGGATCAATCAAATGTCGACTTTGAGCTGTCTATCTTCAAGTTCAGAATGTCTTCTTTCCATGCACACGTAAATTGGCCCAATCCAAGCAAAGATGAAAAAGATATATCCGAAATGAATTTGTAACTCAGTCTTCAGTTTTTACACATTGTTTTCACCATTTTACTTCAAATGCCTCAAGTGATACCTAGAGCTCAATGAACTGAATGACAAACACAAAAGAGGTTAAAAGCACAAGGTTAACTCAAAAACATAACTAAATCATAAGCTATAAGGGTATAAAATGACATACAATTGTGAACCGAACATTGATGACAATCAATTTAGTCTTTTGGGTTGGTGGAAAAACAATCAATCATTATACCCTATTGTTTCCCTCATGGCTCGAGATTTGCTAACTATTCCAGCTTCTCCTAGCATCAGAATCATGTTTCAGTGCAGGTGGTAGAGTTGTATCTGGAGAAAAGGGCTAGTTTGAGTCCGAGTACAATAGAAGCTTTAATTTGCTTGAAAGATTGGGGCTTGGCAGATTCAAGAAAGCAAGATGCATTGGTGGATGAGCAACGAGCTGAAGAATTAATGAACATTAGAGCATCAAGACCAGATTGGATGGTAGACAGTGAAGTTGAGATTGTTGGTGAATCTGAAAATGAGACCATTCAAAGTTGAAATGTTATGTAATACGACTATATTTTATTTTGCAAGCATTGGATTTTAATTGTAGTAACAGACTTGGGACATTATCATGCTTTTGAGTAAGCCTTCAGTGAAGCTTTTGATGAGATTGTGAGTGAATCTAATTTGATTTTGCATCACTTGGTTGTATTAGATTGTGATTTTGTAAGACCTTTTGTTTAGAAGGGTATAATTTTAATGGTTGTATTAGATTGTGATTTTGTAAGACTTTTTGTTTAGAAGGGTATAAATTTCATAAACAGGAACGTAAGACCTTTTGTTTAATGGTTGTATTAACAGGAATGAAATGAATTTCATAAATTTGACTTGTTATTAGTAAGCCCATTTCGGCCCGGCCCAATTGGGCTTGCCCGGCCCGGCCCGATAAAGTCCATTAAAGCCCGTTCCATGGATCGGGCCTGGGCTTTGATTTATTGAATAAAACCCAGCCCGGCCCGGCCCGATAATATTCATTTACTATTTGAGCCCGACCCGACCCGGCCCAAGCCCGTTAATTTTGAGCCGGGCTTGCCCAGCCCGGCCCATTGACGAGCCCTAGCTCCACACTTCCCATTCTTATGATTGAGGTTGTCATCTCTCTCCATTTTTATTGAGCTATTTAAATTGCTAGAACAAGCACACACAAAAACTTGAAACGGATTTAAAAGGATTAGGAAATAAATTTAAAAAAACAAAAAAATGAAAAGTAAAAATCAACACTTCCATGTTTCAAAGTAACAAGCAACAAAGTAAATCAAACTAGCTTATGGAGTTCGTTCTTTCTCAAATATGATTATCCATATGGTGTGTGGTTTTAATCAAGTATTCAGAAAAAGTGTTTAGCTATGGTGTTTAGTCTAAACACAAATTCCGAACCCATTAAGAACAAGAAGAACAATAAAGAACCAAGTAGAATTTAAACATGGTGTTTGTCTTTAATATCTACCCATTCATTCACTAATCAGTCCAAGAGTCATATGGTGTTTATGTAAACTTGAACAAGATATTTAATTAAGAACAAGTGAATGAAACCATAAACAAGAAATAATCGACATGCTACTTGAACCTTTTTCTTTTTTTGTGTTGTCTAAGCTGGGACTCAAACCCAGTTCTCTTGCTTGTCAGGCAATTGTCCTTGTCCGTTGCACTACAAACACAACTTGTCAATTAACGTCATTAACTTTAAAACATGAAACTGTCTAGTTATATACAAAAAATAAAAATAATAAAAAGTAGGAAAACCAAATAGAATCAAACAATGTTACCGATCCCGGCAACGGCGCCAAAAACTTGTTGCGTAGATTTCAGCTGCACCAAATGGATTCAGCTGCATCCTCAACTTGTGATACTCGCAAGTGCACGAGCCGTTCGGTAGTATAGCGTATGTAAGTGCGAGGTCGATTCCACAGGGATTGGTGATTGAATGATCCTATTCAGTTTTCCTACACAAAATAGAAATGAAAACAAAAGAAGCAAAAAGGGTTTTGTACAACACTTTAAAACATGGAGACTTTTGGAAGAGAGAAGAGATGTGTTTGAGAAAGAGAAGGGAGGAGTGTTTGGGAACATTGAGAATTTGATGAAGGAATGGGAGACGTGTTTGGGAAGTGTTTGAGAATATGGAGATTTTTTGGAGAAGAAAGGAAAGTGGTGTTTGAGAACTTTGTGGATTTTGGAAGAGCATGTGTTTGAGAGTTTTGAGAAGGGAGAAGAAAGTGTTTGGAAAGTGTTTGGAGAAGAGAAAGGTGTTTGTGAACATGGAGAAGGAAGAGAAAGGTATTTGTGAAGTGTTTGAGAACTTTAGAGAATTCGAAATAGAATAGAGAAGTGTTTGGAGAATTTAGAAGAAAGAAAATTTAGTAAATGATCTTATTACAAGAATTGAGAACTACAAAGGGAAACTAAGAGAATTTGAAGGAGAGAAGGGAAGGGAGCTCTAGAGAAGTGTTTGAGAGCTCCCCCCTTGGGGTGTGATTACAAGCTTAGAGAACCTCCCTATTTATAGGCCTAGGGGAAGTGAAAATCTGAATTATACAATAGAGTTCACTAACCACACTCACTTCACCAACTTACAACACTTAATTCACCTAACACACTATTGCATTTGAAAACAATTCCTCTTGTCTTTAGGCTTAGTGTTGCATCATCCACTTCAACTTCAATTAATTCATTTGGCTGCTGCAAAATTCCACTCAAAAATAAGTATTGAATATGCTTCACCAAACTTTCCCACAATCAACAACACATCATCATGCATATGTCATGCATGACAATGCATTGCAGCCAGCTTGTGGGCTCGTTTTGGGCTTGTGGCTCCATCCTGAAAAATCTGGAAAAATATGGATCTTGAAGCTCTTTGAATTATCTTTCCAAGCATATGCAGCCCAACTCAAGGAAAAATCGGGAAGGCCTTCAAATGTGATTTTTGGCTCAGTAACGCAGATGCTGCCGAATTTGACCTTAAGTTGCCAAAACATGTATAACTTTCTCTAGAAGACTCGGAATCATGAACCGTAAAATTCTACAAAAACTAGAATTCCGTAGCTTTCCAATGATGTATGGTTCATTATCTGGTTCTTCTTGAGAAAGTACAGTCCAATCCGTGAAGTTGACTGATCTGCAGACACCGTTTTGAGCTAATTTGTCTCCAAAATGTAATTAGTGAGTCCTTAAGCTTATTACACTGAAACAAACACAAAACTTATTAAAAGCACAAGTTTAACTCAAAAACATAACCAAATCATAAATTAGAAGGGTACAAAATGATATGTAAATATGCACCGATCAGAAAGCTTGAGACGCAAGAGTGAACTTTTAACCACTCTGAGTCTTCTGTCCGCTGACAATGTGTTGCTTAACTGTTTCCCTCTTTTCGGCCGGGTAGGCCGATTGAAGGAGTTTTTGGTCCTTCTTCTCTTAAGATGCGTAGGCGTGCCACCACCAAACCACTTGATGGCTTGGATGAGAAGATCATGTGAGTGTGTTTGCGCTTCTGAATCCTAATCAAAAGATTGATCGGTCAAGCAAGGAACCTCCTCTTGGCCTGGGTTCTTTTTCTTCCTCAAGGTCAAGGATGATCGAGCTTTGTATGACTATTTTTAGTATTTTTGTGATAAGTGCAGTGAGTGTAAATGTAGTAAACAAAATGACAGGAATGTAAATGAGATAAAATAGATGACAGAAATGTAAATGAAATAAAATAGATTAAAGCGATAAAGACTTGAATTAAACTTGCATGTAAAGACAATTGAAATTAAATTGCAAGAAAGTAAGCTTACACTAGGAAAACGAAGAACTTGGATAATCTGAAGAGCTTGAAAGATAAAATCCTATACTATGAATTGAAAAGTACAGGATAAAAAGATAGATTTTATGTGTTCAGTCGGAGGTCCTTTTCTCTTCTTCTTCTACGACCAATTTATAGAGCTTCCTTCAACTCACAGGATTTGGCCGTTAAATGTCCACAACTAATTCTGGGTTGAAAATCCTTCCAATATTAATGTCTTCCGGAGCTTTAGGCATGAACTGCCCAAGATGTCATTGGGATTGTGAAAACTCTACCCTTGATATATATATATGCAATTAGATTCTCGACCCGCAAACTCTTCAGTTAATTTGTAAATCCCCAAAGCTTGCAGCCACATATTTGCAAACCCTTCAGTCGCATATATATATATAATAAGATAAGTGGACTCAAAAACCTTCAGACTAATTTTCTCCAGCCACTACATTTCCAACCAAATTAGCAAATAATTAAAAGGTTCCAGCCATATACTTTGTTCATTCATCTACCTATTATATATATATATATCATATTATATCATACTCGGAAGCCTTCAGCCACATTCAAGCATGACCCAGCAAATCTGCCCCAGCCTAAACAAAAACCCCATTCGCTCCATCTTGGAACTCCAAGTCACAACACCCAGCCGTGACTTTTGCCTCATTAGAATAAAAACCCAACCGCAACTTCCAGTGCAGCCCGGCCACGAAAACTCCAAGATGTTAGCCGCAACCTCTTCGCAAGCTTCAAATTTGGTCGTTATTTTCAACAACCCCAAACATTAACATTCTTAGACATTCTTTTGGCAAAATAAATGTTATATTGGCTCAATTGGGCACAACTCAAATTGGATCTAATTGCAGAAGAAACCAAAAAGAAATATTTCTCTGCTCAAATCTATTGTAATTGTAACCAATGTTTCAAAAGACAGAGAGGTTTATACAGAGATGCCGCATGGAGATTCCTTGTTGAAAAGCTTACAAATGGACAAAGTCACAATTTAGTCTTATTTATTTATACAAATTGGCATTAAAAAAACACAACTACATGTATGCCGTCACTCTGATTGAGTTGTTGCTTGATTGGAAGAATTTGGTGGGAAAATCTTAAGAAAAGATGAGCTGCCGTGCACTGACGTATATTTCAGTTTCAGAATGCATTATTATAAGGCAGATTATATAACGTCTCTGCCTCAAAGAGTAATAGAATAATAAGTTCAGAGGTTGAAGTTTACGGTATGAAGGTTCCTTGAAGCGCTGGTTGAAAGGGACTTGAGAGTAGAACGTTCACTAGTCAGATGAGTCTTTAAGATGAGAATTTTTCAGCACATAGGAAGATGATGGGTCAAATCTTACTTGGTAGGTATGAAACTTCGTGGAAATTGAAGCGCATACTGGTCAAGGACTCTGTTTAAACAGACAGCCCGATACCTCCCCTCCCCCAAATCAGTTTTAGCTCATATTTTTTTCCAAATGTCAAACCCTAAATCCCCAAACCACCGGTGCACTTATGATGCATTCTTGAGCTTCAGGGGCACAGATACACGCAAGGGATTTACTGATCACCTCTACAGGGCTTTGAAGGTGGCAGGGATCCACACTTTTAGAGATGATGACGAAATCGAGAGAGGAGCAAATATTTCAGCAGAGCTTCAAAAAGCAATACAAGAGTCTCGAGTATCCATCATTGTCTTCTCCAAGGACTACGCTTCCTCGAGATGGTGCCTGGATGAACTAGTGACGATCATGGATCGTAGAGAAACTAATGAGCACATGGTTATGCCGATTTTCTATGATGTGGATCCATCCCATGTCAGGAACCAGACAGGAATTTTTGAAGAAGCATTTGCCAGACACCAACGACGCTTCAACAAGGACATGGACAAGGTGGAGAAGTGGAGAAAAGCTCTCAGAAATGTTGCAGATTTGGGAGGGATGGTTTTAGGAGATCGGTACTTTTTCATTCCCAAAATGGTGGTTTTCACTCTATCTTGGATGCTTTTTAAAGTAGATTATAGTGAAGCTTTTTCTTTAATCTCATGGAGTTGTTAGATTGCAGCACTTCTGTTTTGAAAGTTCATTTACTTAATATCATTCATTTCAACCTATGATATAAATATGAATTCCCTTCTATAAAATAAAAATAAAAATAATAAAGAAATAAGTTTCTTTTTGTTGAAAAGAAATAACTTATTGTGCCTTGTGCATTTTGATATCAATAATTTATAGGTCAAAGTCGCAGTTTATCCAAGAAATAGTTGAAAAGATTGGAAATAAACTGGATCACACATGGAATAGGATATTAAGAGTCGATTCCTATCTAGTTGGAATAGATGATCGTGTGAAAGGCCTAAACACGTGGTTAGAAGATGGATCAACTGATGTTGGAGTAGCTGTAGTCTATGGGATGGGTGGAATTGGCAAGACCACCATTGCCAAGACTGCTTATAACCAGAATGTCAATAAATTTCAAGGTAGCAGGCTTTCTTGCAGATATTAGAGCAACTTCAAAACTTCCCAATGGTTTGGTTCACTTGCAAAGGAACCTTCTTTCAGATCTCCAAAAGGGGAAAGCAAAGGAAATATACAGCTTGGATGGAGGAATAAAGAGAGATCAAACGGGCTATACGTTGCAAAAGATTTCTTATTGCTCTTTATGATGTGGACAACTTGGAACAATTCAATGCAATTCTTGGAATGCGAGAATGGCTTCATCCAGGAAGTAAAATAATCATAACAACTAGACATGAACATTTGTTAAAGGCTTATGAGAATTGTGCAATATTTAAGGTGAAAGGGTTGAATGAGTATGAATCACTTGTGCTTTTCAGTTGACATGCCTTTAGACAACCCCATCCTGGCGAAGGTTACATGGATCTTTCAAGACCTGTAGTGCAACACTGTGGAGGGGTTCCATTAGCTCTTAAAGTTCTAGGATCTTCTCTCTTTGGAAAAGCTGCAGATGTATGGAAAAATGCATTACATAACTTGGATGTGATTCCTGAAGGAAAAATTCAAAAGATTCTCAAGAATAAGCTTCGATTCTCTGCAAGATCATGACAAACGTCTCGTTCCTCCATATAGCCTGTTTCTTCAAAGGAAAAGACAAGGATTTTTCAATTACAGTCCTTGATGAATGTGAGTTTGCCACAAACATTGGAATTCAAAATCTGGTTGATAGATGTCTGCTGATAATTGATGGACTCAACAAGTTAACCATGCACCAATTACTTCAAGACATGGGAAGGGGAATTATTCGTGAAGAATCACCCGAGGAACCTGGAAAATGTACTAGAGTGTGGAATAAAGATGCCTCTAATGTTTTGAGAAAATTAACTGTAAGAAATATCTTCTTTTATATCTATGTATTTGTAATTGTGTTGTGCATGTGACAAGTTACTTACCCAATGTTCTTATTTGTTATCAGGGTACAGAAACTATTAAGGGCCTCATGCTCAACATTCCTATGTTAATAAAAGATGAGTCTTCTAAGATAATATACAGTGGAAGTAACAGAAAAAGATTCCACGTTGAAGATTATGATGGAAACTGTTCAAGCCGCCGACGTCGGCTTGGTTTCTTCTCCTGGCAGTCAATTAGTTCTTCTTCAACAAACTCATTTCCTATATCAAATGAGATAGGTTTCAAAACAGAGGCATTTAGAAGGATGCACAATCTTGAACTCCTGCTGCTTGATAATGTAAAAATCAGTGGAGGCTATGAAGATTTCCCAAAAAATTTAATATGGTTGTCTTGGCGAGGATTCGATTTAAAGTCAATACCAACCAATTTTTACTTGGAAAATCTAATTGCTCTGGACTTGCGGAACAGCAGCCTCCAACATGTTTGGAAGGGAACTAGGGTATTCAACTAATCTCTCTCAAGCCTCTCTCTCTCTCTCTCTCTCTCTCTCTCTCTCTCTCTCTCACACACACACACACACACAGACAAATTTAAAGATGATTATATATTTATAGAAACTAATTACTTCTTTTTTAAAACAGTCTCTTCCACGACTGAAAATCTTAAATCTCAGTCATTCACAAGGCCTTGTGACAACCCCTGACTTGTCAGGATCCCTAACCTCGAGAGATTAATTCTTGAAGATTGCATAAATTTGAAAGAGGTGGATGAATCCATTGGAGATTTGGAGAAACTTGTTTTCTTGAATCTGAAAGATTGCAAAAATCTCATGAAGCTTCCAATAAGAATTAGTATGCTGCGATCTCTCCAGAAACTTATTCTCTCTGGTTGCTCAAATCTTGTGCTGCCTGCCAGTATGATCGCTAAAAATCAGTCAGACTGTACACCTAGTGACATGAAGAAACTCAGTCTGATATCTGCAGTTAAATCGTGGCAATCAATCCGATCATGGGCATTGCCAAGAAAAAATCTCCAACTTAGCAGTGCAAGTTTGCCACAATTTTTAAAAAGCTTAGATATGGCGTACTGCAATCTGTCAGAAATTCCCAATGATCTTAGTAGCCTATCCTCGTTGGAGTATTTGAATCTAAGTGGAAACCCATTTTTGAGCCTATCAGGAAGCATGAATGGTCTTAGTAAGCTCCAAACTCTTCTGTTGGATTATTGCACGAACCTCGAAATGATTCCCGAGCTCCCACCAAGTGTAAAGATGTTGCACGCAAGTCATTGTACTTCATTGAAAAGAGTACTACTAAACTTACCCAACATGATAGAAACAATTAGACATGCGGTTATTAAATGCGAGAATTTAGTTGAAATTCAAAACGTGTTGAAAACAAGACCGTTGAGAAGCGTCGACATAGAAATGATCAAAGATATCGGTCTGTTCAATTTGGAATCCATAGGAAGCACTGAAGTTGAAATGCTCAACTACTTGACATGGACAGAAAGGAAGGGACCTCTTCAAGTTCTCTCTCTCTCTCTTTCTCATGTATTGTATAGTTTTTTTATGATGATTATTTTCTGTGGCCTGTAATATTTGAACATATATAAATCTCTCCATGCATGCATGAAACAGGGACTGGATGAATGTGGTATATTTAGCATATTCCTTCTTGGGAGCGAGGTTCCAGATTGGTTCTGCCACAAGTCGAGCATGGGTGACTCTGAGCTGTCTATAACTATACCTCCACATCGTAATTTGAAGATCCGAGGCCTAAATGCATGTGTTGTGTATGCACGAGGTAAGGGCGTTCCCATTCTTCACATCAGTAATGAGACCAAGGGTCTTAAGTGGAGCTATGTGCCAGTCACAATGGGGTTGCCAAAAGAGAAGGAACATATGTTATGGCTTAGTCATTGGCGATTCGCAAACGATGAATTGGAGGGTGGGGATGAAATACGTGTTTGGGTTAGAGATGAATACGATATGTTGACGAAGGAATTTGGAATCCAGGTTGTGTACGAGCAGAATAATAATGAGGGTAGTGTAACTGAAGATATAGCCACAATGTTCCAGCATGAAACAACTACCCCTTCGAGCCAGAATCAAGTCGTTGTTGGAGATGTGTCAGCGTCAGCATCAAGGTTTCATAAAAATAATACAAATAAGGTGGGTGAATACTTTATTTGTAATCATCAGTTTAAGTTATGAGGGCGGAACCATACCAAGGGCTATAGTAGGCTGTAGCCCAGTGTGGTTTTTTAAGAAGAAAAAAATATAAAATCTATATATTTAACTTATTTTCAATATTAGCCTAGTCTTTGTCATTTTACTTTTATTTATTTTTATATTACTCAATTTACTTAAGTTTACAATGTAAATAAGGAAGTACCCCCCATTTGGATTCAAATAAAAATACTAGAAAATCAAATTCCCACCAAATCAAATTATGAAAAATCGGTTTTAGTGCAAAACACGATTTAGGCTAAAAATGATGGCTCATTAAGTCAATATATACTTCATACTAAAATCCCATAAAATCAAGTTTTCTTATTTGATGTGTGAGGAATAAAAGCCACAAAAAATTATCTTGAGAAAATGATTATTCCGAAAACCCATTTTTCATACTTAGTCAATATTTTTACATAAAATAATTTTTCATGTATGATATAAATGCATGAAGGAACCTAAGGTCAATCTAGGTAAAAAGCCTTCGATGTTCAATCCACTATAGTGTTAAACCCTATTTGGTTTATGTTAAAACTTAATGAAAATTAGTCTATGGAGCTATGAACTAGCGTGGTTTATATGATTTAATGTTTACTTTTATTTTTAGAAAGACTATAGAAATTGTAAGTACCAAAAAAAATCATCATTAAATACTTTAGCTAGCCCACCCGTTGAAAAATTCCCGGTTCTGCCCTTGGGGGTCAATTGACCCCTAAATTTTAAGCTAATAACTTTACACATAGGAAAAAGGGGGTCAATTGACCCCTGAAACCCAGAAATCCACCATAGGGTTTTTTCTATTAAAAGAATTAGTTTTTTTTTTTATTAGATTGTATTTTTTAGTTTGTATGCTATTGTATCTGGGTAAATTGGATTAATTGTGTTTATATATATATATATTTTTTTTTCTTGATTGGTTGTTGTTGGGATTTTATTTTGGTTAGTTTGAATAAATTAGGGTTTTGTTAGCTTGTATGATTTTTTATTAGATTGTATTTGTTAGTTTGTATGGTTTTATGTATTAACTATGAATTATAATATTATAGTTTCATTTTGACGGGTCTATTTTGTATAGAATTTCTTTAGGAAAATTGACTTTTTTATGCCTTATAAATATGATCTTTAATCTTAATAGGAAAATTGAGGTTTCTCTACATCCATCTGGCAGAGTACCTATCCCACTATCCTTTTCCTCCCACTAATTTGAAATAAAGAAAACAATCTTATTGCCAAAATTTTGATTTCTGCAAGAAACTTAATACACAATTGAGCCAAAAAAAAAAAACATAAAAGAATTGTATCCAAGTCCTGTACATAACGTCATATTTGAATACAACATATATATGCATACATCAACGAACAAACAAAATGAATATTCATGTTTTCAAGGGTCCCTCCCTCCGTGATTCCATCAGCCTATTGACGGTAAATCTTGTTATAATGTGTTAAAAATAGAAAATAAAAAGACAATATTTGATCACTAATCATGATATATGCATAGGCAACAGCTCTTCGCTCTTATCTCTTTTACTAAACAATAGTTTTATGCGGAATACAACCGAACCACACACATACAGTTGGCTCTTTCACTTTCAAATGGTTGTAAAACAACCATTCTTAGTAAGGACCGATTGTTGCGAAAACACTTCCAAGACCTTGTCGTTGATGAACTACGCAACAATGACAACATAAGCTACGCAAAGATAAATCGCACACGAAACCAAAAAAGTAAACACACACAAGAATTTATAGAGGCTCAGCGTCATACCTACGTCCTCTCCGGTGATTCCAGAGAAAATTCACTAGTATGAGAAAATCCCCTTGATTACAATAAAGAACTCCCTTTGATCTCTCTCTCTCTCTCTCTCTCTAGATCTCTTTTTCTCTCACCCTAGGTTTGTATATCTTGAATCTCTACTAAACCCTAGTCTAAAGTACCTATTTATATGTATAGGCCTTTAGCACAATCATACAAGGAATAGGAAACTAAAAAACCTCCCAAAATTAGGCCAAAAACTGACCTGTTTTAAAACAGGAAATCGCGATCCGCTCGAGCGCCTGCAAGTCCTCTCGAGCGCCTGTGCCAAGATGCCTTTGCCGCTCGAGCACCTGCATGCTGGGTTGCTTCCTTCTTTCCTTCGTTTAGTCGAGCCAACTCCAACACCGATCACACCAACAGTTCATAATTCCTATTTCCGAATTAATTCGTATGATATACGATATCTCTACTATTATAAAGTTAGGCAAAAATCCTTGGAGTCACATGCTTCACTAAAAAAATTAGACAAAAATAACATCAAAAATCAGGTGAGAATGCGCCATCCTGCAAGAAAAGGGAAGGGGAGAACAAAAAACAAAAGCAAGAGTGCACAAGTTATTACACAACTTTTGGTCTATGAAATTTAAAACTTTCAAGCATTGAGATGAACTAGATTTCTCAAATTAAGTTTTATTTATTTAAATATTTATGCATTCAGACCAAAATTTTAAAAGCATTTTATTTTTTAATTATTTTTAATTAATTTTGTCATTTTTCCCATTTCACTTTTTCTTCTTCCTTCACCATAACTCGCCTATTCCATGTTTCATACACCTTTTTATGTCTCTCATCATGTGACTCATCATGCGAAGAGAAAGAGAAAGGTGTATGAAATATATTTCATTGACGTTTTACTCCTCTTTGTCCCTGTGCATCTATGTGTCTCTCTCTTTCTTCTCTAATATTTGTCCTTGCCCTGCAATCTTCTTTTCTTTACTTTTTTGTTTCACTACTAACTTTCTTGAAGCAAACAAAATGGTTGGCAACAAGGTTTAGGGTAATGATCGAGCAAAGCATGAAGTAGCATATTCCCATGACTTAGAGACCATGTTTGGTGAGTAGTATTGCATTGGATTGGATACTCCCCATCTTTAAAGCATGTTTAAGGAAGAATGATTTCTTTCTTTTTTTTACCAAGTTGAAGGTAGAATATGGATTACTCAAGAAGAAAATTTATCCCATCTAGTCCTGCTAAAATGGTAGCATAACAACACCTTATAACTAATCGTTCCTAATCCCTCTAATATAGAAAGTCATTCACCCCCACCTTCATTTCCTCCTTCACTATACCTTTAGATTTATTGACTTTTTTCAATCCAATCCAATAATAGTCACCAAACATGGCCAGAGAGCCAAAGACCACTAATGGACCCAACTTAAAGATGATTCTGCCTTCGGTCTTGTGGGACCTTCGACAGGTGAGAGCGAGATATGCAAAAGGACGGGAAAGAGCACGGTAAGACCTTAGACACCGATATGATACCCGCCAAAGTCCCTCTGATGTTTAAGTAAGCTGAAGGAGAAAGGAGATAAGTAATTGGACATAATAAGGATACTTGTGCCAAGTTACTATTACCTGGTGCCTTGGGGCAAGAGCCCTATTTATAGACTCTTGGGGGGAGCACCTTGAGTTGAATTTCGATGTGGAACTGTGGACATTGCCTAAGTGGCTACCACGTGTCCATGTATGGGATAGCTTGTGAGGCGTCTTTGGCAATCCACTTTGGCAGCTAGGTTACCAAAGGTTAACTTTGCTGATGGAAGTTTGTGGGCTTTAGCGACTAATCTAAGCCTCATGGGCCTTTGTCTGATGCCGCGTGTCTTGATGAGAGAGTTCGGTTAGATATGATACAAACAAGCAAAATGCTTAGCAAATGAGGAGGTCGATGGCACGGCACTTGCATTGTGATGGCTCTTCAACAGTTCAAATGCAACAAAGGGTACAATTTTGTTGCACATAAAGGACTGGTATTGCATCTCAAAAGCTTGATAGCAATGATTTAAAAACCAGAAGAAAAACTTGCTCAAGTAATAGATTGCTCAACATAGATTGGTCAACTGTACGCGTCCTAACGTTAAGAATAAATTTCATCTTAAAATTTTGCTTGTAAAATTGGAGTGTTTTTTACAAGTACTCCCTCGTCTCTCATTCATGGTAACCAAATATCCCTTGTCGTCTACGTTGTGTTCGAACGGCTTCAAGATTTTCTCTGTTTGGGCTTTTGCAATCGTTGCCTTAGGCCTCTACCTACTCTATGTATTTGGGCTGACTTCGGACGAATTCTTTCCAAATTGGGCCCCTTTGAATTTTCATCGGCCTAAAAGAAGAAACAAAATGAAGCTTTGAAAACAAATTAAAATCCTCCATTTTTGACTACTGTCCTAAACGCGTCTTAACTCTGTCTTCGACTTCGTCTCCGTTTCCTACATATCTCTCTCTCTCTTTCTCTCACCCAATTTGCTCAGAGAAAATGGACGCCATAGATTCAGTAGTGGATCCGCTCAGAGAGTTCTCCAAGGACAGCATTCGGCTCGTCAAGCGGTGCCACAAGCCGGATCGCAAAGGTAACTTTATACGTATAAATATTCAGATCTGTGTTATTCCAGATCGGGTTTTATAGAAATTAGGGTTTTTGGTTCTGTTATCTGTAATTGATAGATTTGATGGTCAATTGTGGTGCAGAGTTCACGAAGGTCGCGCTCCGTACAGCGATCGGGTTCGTAGTGATGGGATTCGTTGGGTTCTTCGTCAAGCTGATCTTCATCCCCATCAACAACATCATTGTTGGATCTGTTTAGGTATGGAATTATATCTGAATCTTCGTCTGATCGAATTCATTGATTGAAATTATTGAGATTAATTTGCATGCATTTGATGTCTGCTTTATTTTTTGTCCGTAATTTTACCAAGAATTTCATTTGAATCATGTTTATTTTGTAAAATGCGAGTCTTTGAATATTAGGATTCAGATCAATTTGTCTTGGGCCAGTTCTTGCAAAATTGAATGTCAAATTGTGTTTTTTGTTCAATTTTATGAACGAATCCAAAATATGGAGCTGGCATATACAATAATCTCTAATATTGAAATTCTTATCAAGTTTTGGTTTAGCTTTTTGGCGCCTGGGTTTGAACTTTTGAGTGTTTC
The DNA here is from genome assembly GCA_018703695.1 of Prunus fruticosa. Taxonomy (NCBI): domain Eukaryota; kingdom Viridiplantae; phylum Streptophyta; class Magnoliopsida; order Rosales; family Rosaceae; genus Prunus; species Prunus fruticosa. Next base: position 14,790,336 of record CM031921.1, read on the forward strand.
ACCACATTATGAGTAATTCTAGGGTTTGGGGTAATTGGTCATTTGTTTTGCCTATGTAGATGAGGGGATGTTGTAATAGGAAGATTTTCTTCTTGTGGCATGATTGAGAAGTTTGAGTTCTGGTTTTACCCTATTGTGGTGTGTTCTACTGCCTCATGTGTATATCATAGAGTTGGATATCAAACCCAGGGCAGTTAACTCAAGCATTGATTACATGTGCAACCAAACTTGTCCAATATCCATCCAACTTGAACGATTTTCGTTAGTTAAATATTTTGTGGATTTAGTAATGTCTATTGATATTAGTGTCATTTTAATACGGTTTTTTAGATAGTAGTGTTTTAATAACTAGTTCTTATCTTTGGTTGTAGAGTAAGATGTGGATTGTTGACTGATTTTTTTTATTTATATAATTGCAGGTCATGTGCTGAAGTTAGAATGACGATAGGTGCTGCAACTTGAATTCACTAAGAAAGCAGTAGCTTTTAGTTCTCGTTTGGTTCCTTTTGAGATACGTTTGCTTTATTTTTGTAAAACCATGATACATGCACTTTCTAGTTTTCTATAATTGAGACCTCATCTTTTTTCTTTCAATTTAAATTTTGATGCCCTGGATTTGGTTTACCAACTTTTCGTGGCACTCTTTACTTTAGCCAACAAAGAGCAGCCATGATGATAATGGCCAAAACGATAACGAAATGCTGAATTTGATGGGCTGTGTCGATTAAGCGTATGCATGTTAATCAAATTAGCAGGCACCTTGTATCTCCCATATTCAAGAACCAACCGGTTCTCTGGGCGGTAGAACTGAGGCTGCTCCAACTTCTGCTTTAGTTTGCATGATCTTCATGGTTGTATTTGCTACCAATGTCCAGGATCCGTAGAACTAGGGCCGTTCTGAGTTTTGCTTGAGTTTGCATGATCTTTATGGTTGTATTTGCTAGTAATGTCTAGTGGCCAGGACAACTGAAACTGTGCCGAGATTTGAACAAGATATTAACTACTCTAGACATTTGAATGCAAGAAACCCATAGGGCCTCACGCTGATCAGTTATGTGCAGAGAGTATTAAACTGAGGGATCTTGTAATCTCTAAAAGACGACAGTACTTTCCCTCAGCTACCCCATTTTATTTCAGCAAGTTAGGTTAATGGATACTGCCAAAGGCCTGAAGAAAGGAACTAAAACATGCTTCATATATTCTGCTCTTTATCTCATATTGGGGATTTGGATTCTAGAATTCAACTGGGTGAGGACTGGACATGTTATGAGAGCTTTGAAAGAGTCAAACGCACTTTAGTTTTTTAAGAAAATAAATTAAGATCATTTCAGAAAAGCCATCGAAAGATGTGACTCATTTAGCAGAAATTCTAGTCGTATTTGTCCACTGGGGATGGATAACGTGTTAAGTACATTTTGTTATTGACATGTTATGCCAATGAATTGATAACGGGTACATTCTGTTATTGACAATGATAATAGGATATCAACAATGAGAATTTATCAAAAATAGCCAAAACTTGATCCTTAATTTCAAAAATGTCATTTTTTGTAAAATATTTCAAATATAGCAAAAAACTCACCTAAATAGACACAAATGCCCTCAAATTTAAAACCCGTATAAACCTAAAAAATAAACCTTATTAAATAAAAATTTGGAATATTTTTAACCCACGTTTGTATAGAAGAACAGAAGTTGAAATATATCATCCTATTTATTGATATTAGTCAATTTAAACTTAGTCCCGATCCAAGCATCACCAAACACCGGATAAGTGTTATTCAACTTAAGCCAATTTAAGCCAAGACAATTTCTGAGCATAGTTCATGCCAAGACAATCTTCCGAAACAAATGAGGCTGAAGGGACCAACTTGGCAAATGACTAAAAGACTCATTGCCGGATCAATTGCGCAAGTCTGTCCGAATGACACCATTATTTTGTCTTCCCTGATGGACCAATCCGCCGAGTGTTCCCACACGCATAAATGCTGCACTAGCTTCTCAAAGAAGCTAATACGTTTCAAAATTGGCAGCCCATCACACACGTCACGTTGCCTTTTAAAAGCCACACACACATATATTTATTCAATTTGAGTGACAAAGTCAAAAGAATTTTCCACATGAAAAGAATTGATTTGTAGGCCAAAGAAAAATCTGAGTGACAAAGTCAAAAGAATTTTCCACATAAAAGAATTGACTTGTAGGCCAAAGAAAAATCAAATCATGATATAAGTAAGTATTCCCAACATTTTCAGTGTTGTCATTTAAGTATAAAATTGGGTTTTACACATAGATTTAAAGAATTATATGTCTAGGAAGTAGAAATTGTAGGGACTTATATTGGACAAACCCTAAATTTTATTAAGAAACCACAAAAGGGCACAACAATACAACAAAAAGTAAAAATCCAACCAACTAAGCTCAGCAATAAGAATATAAAGTTTTTAGTCGAAAATGTTGGGAATACTTACTTATATCATGATTTGATTTTTCTTTGGCCTACAAATCAATTCTTTTATGTGGAAAATTCTTTTGACTTTGTCACTCAGATTTTTCTTTGGCCTACAAATCAATTCTTTTCATGTGGAAAATTCTTTTGACTTTGTCACTCAAATTGAACAAATATGTGTGTGTGGCTTTTAAAAGGCAACGTGACGTGTGGGATGGGCTGCCAATTTTGAAACGTATTAGCTTCTTTGAGATTTGAGGGCATTTGTGTATATTTAGGTGAGTTTTTTTTCTATATTTGAAATATTTTTAAAAAAATGACATTTTTGAAATTAAGGATCAAGTTTTGGCTATTTTTGATAAATTCTCGGATTATAACCCCAAACAGCTGAGTCTTTCTTCTTCGTCGAACTTGCTCTGCAACTTCAATTATAAAAGTTGTTAAAAACTTCTAAAATTCATAACTTTGGTTGTGGGGCTCCTCCTTCAAAGACTCTTTTGGCAGACAGCCCAATACCTCCCCTCCCCCAAATCAGTTTTAGCTCATATTTTTTTACAAATGTCAAACCCTAAATCCCCAAACCACCGGTGCACTTATGATGCATTCTTGAGCTTCATGGGCACAAATACACGCAAGGGATTTACTGATCACCTCTACAGGGCTTTGAAGGAGGCAGGAATCCACACTTTTAGAGATGATGACGAAATCGAGAGAGGAGCAAATATTTCAGCAGAGCTTCAAAAAGCAATACAAGAGTCTCGAGTATCCATCATTGTCTTCTCCAAGGACTACGCTTCCTCAAGATGGTGCCTGGATGAACTAATGACGGTCATGGATCGTAGAGAAACTAATGAGCACATGGTTATGCCGATTTTCTATGATGTGGATCCATCCCATATCAGGAACCAGATAGGAATTTTTGAAGAAGCATTTGCCAGACACCAACAGCGCTTCAACAAGGAGATGGACAAGGTGGAGAAGTGGAGAAAAGCTCTCAGAGATGTTGCAGATTTGGGAGGGATGGTTTTAGGAGATCGGTACTTTTTCATTCCCAAAATGATGCTTTTTCTTTAATCTCATGGAGTTGTTAGATGGCAGCACTTCTGTTTTGAAAGTTCATTTACTCAATATCATTCATTTCAACCTATGATATAAATATAAATTCTCTTCTACAAAATAAAAATAAAAATAATAAAGAAATAAGTTTCTTTTTGTTGAAAAGAAATAACTTATTATGCCTTGTGTTTTCTGATATCAATAATTTATAGGTCCAAAGTCTAAGTTTATCCAAGAAATAGTTGAAAAAATTGGAAATAAACTGGATCACACATGGAATAGGAGATTAAGAGTCGATTCCAATCTAGTTGGAATAGATGATCGTGTGAAAGGCCTAAACACGTGGTTAGAAGATGGATCAACTGATGTTGGAGTAGCTGTAGTCTATGGGATGGGTGGAATTGGCAAGACCACCATTGCCAAGACTGTTTATAACCAGACTTTCAATAAATTTCAAAGTAGCAGCTTTCTTGCAGATATTAGAGCAACTTCAGAACGTCATGGTTTGGTTTACTTGCAAAGGAACCTTCTTTCAGATCTCCAAAAGGGGAAAGCAAAGGAAATATACAGCTTAGATGGAGGAATAACAGAGATCAAACGGGCGATACGTTGCAAAAGAGTTCTTATTGCTCTTGATGATGTGGACAACTGGGAACAATTCAATGCAATTCTTGGAATGCGAGAATGGCTTCATCCAGGAAGTAAAATAATCATAACAACTAGACATGAACATTTGTTAAAGGCTCATGAGAATTGTGCAATATTTAAGGTGGAAGGGTTGGATGAGGATGAATCACTTGAGCTTTTCAGTTGGAATGCCTTTAGACAACCCGATCCTGGTGAAGGTTACATGGATCTTTCAAGACTTGTAGTGCAACACTGTGGAGGGGTTCCATTAGCTCTTCAAGTTCTAGGATCTTCTCTCTATGGAAAAACTGCAGATGTATGGAAAAATGCATTACAGAACTTGGATGTGATTCCTGAAGGAAAAATTCAAAAGATTCTCAGAATAAGCTTTGATCCTCTGCAAGATCATGAGAAACGTCTGTTCCTCCATATAGCCTGTTTCTTCATAGGAAAAGACAAGGATTTTTCAACTACAGTCCTTGATGAATGTGAGTTTGCCACAAACATTGGAATTCAAAATCTGGTTGATAGATGTCTGCTGATAATTGATGGATTCAACAAGTTAACCATGCACCAATTACTTCAGGACATGGGAAGGGGAATTGTTCGTGAAGAATCACCAGAGGATCCTGGAAAACGTACTAGAGTGTGGAATAAAGATGCCTCTAATGTTTTGAGAAAATTAACTGTAAGAAATATCTTCTTTTATGTCTATGTATTCGTAATTGTGTTGTGCATGTGACAAGTTACTTACCCAATGTTCTTATTTGTTACCAGGGTACAGAAACTATTAAGGGCCTCATGCTCAACATTCCTATGTTAATAAAAGATGTGTCTTCTAAAATAATATCCAGTGGAAGTAACAGAAAAAGATTCCACATTGAAGATTATGATGGAAACTGTTCAAGCAGCCGACGTCGGCTTGGTTTCTTCTCCTGGCAGTCAATTAGTTCTTCTTCAACAAACTCATTTCCTGTATCAAATGAGATAGGTTTCAAAACAGAGGCATTTAGAAGGATGCACAATCTTGAACTCCTGCTGCTTGATAATGTAAAAATCAGTGGAGGCTATGAAGATTTCCCAAAAAATTTAATATGGTTGTCTTGGCGAGGATTCGCTTTAAAGTCAATACCAACCAATATTTACTTGGAAAGTCTAATTGCTCTTGACTTGCGGAACAGCAGCCTCCAACATATTTGGAAGGGAACTAGGGTATGCTACTAATCTCTCTCAAGCGCTCTCTCTCTCTCTCTCTCTCTCTCTCTCACGCACACACACACAGGCAAATTTAAAGATGATTATATATTTATAGAAACCAATTACTTCTTTTTTAAAACAGTCTCTTCCAAGACTGAAAATCTTAAATCTCAGTCATTCACATGGCCTTGTGACAACCCCTGACGTGTCAGGATTCCCTAACCTCGAGAGATTAATTCTTCAAGATTGCATAAATTTGAAAGAGGTGGATGATCCATTGGAGATTTGGAGAAACTTGTTTTCTTGAATCTAAAAGATTGCAAAAATCTCATGAAGCTTCCAATAAGAATTAGTATGCTGCGATCTCTCCAGAAACTTATTCTCTCTGGTTGCTCAAATCTTGTGTTGCCTGCCAGGTATGATCGTTAAAAATCAGTTAGACTCTACACCTAGTGACACGAAGAAACTCAGTCTGTTTTCAGCAGTTAAATCGTGGCTATCAATCCAATCATGGGTATTGCCAAGAAAAAATCTCCAACTTACCAGTGCAAGTTTGCCACAATTTTTAAAAAGTTTAAATATGTCATACAGCAATTTGTCAGAAATTCCCAATGATCTTAGTAGCCTATCCTCATTGGAGTATTTGGATCTAAGTGGAAACCCATTTTTGAGCCTATCAGTAAACATGAATGGTCTTATTAAGCTCCAGACTCTTTGGTTGTTTAATTGCACAAACCTCGAAATGATTCCGAGCTCCCACCAAGTCTAAAATCTTTGCGCGCATGTGAATGTACTTCATTGAAAAGAGTACTACTAAACTTACCCGACATGTTAAAAACAATTAGAGATGCGATTTTTTTTTGCGAGAATTTAGTTGAAATTCAAAACGTGTTCAAAACGAGGCTGTTGAGAAGCGTCAACATAGAAATGATTAAAGATATCGGTTTGTCCAATTTGGAATCCATAGGAAGCATCTGAAGTTGAAATGCGCAACAACTTGACATTGACAAGAAGGAAGGGTCCTCTCCAGGTTCTCTCTCTCTTTCTCATGTATTGTATAGTTTTTTATGATGATTATTTTCTGTGACCTGTAATATTTGAACATATATAAATCTCTCCATACATGCATGAAACAGGGACTGGATGAATGTGGTATATTTAGCGTATTCCTTCCTGGGAGCTTCATGAGATTTCTAGATTGGTTTTGCTACAAGTCGAGCATGGGTAACTCTGAGCTGTCTATAACTATACCTCCACATCGTAATTTGAAGATCCGAGGCCTAAATGCATGTGTTGTGTATGCACAAGATGAGAGATGGCAATTGTACTCGGCCGTTCCCATTCTTCACATCAGCAATGAGACCAAGGGTCTTAAGTGGAGCTATGTGCCAATCACAATAGGGGTTCCAAAAGAGAAGGAACATATGTTATGGCTTAGTCATTGGCAATTCGCAAACGATGAATTGGAGGGTGGGGATGAAATACGTGTTTCGGTTAGAGATGAATTCCGTATATTGACGAAGGAATTTGGAATCCAGGTTGTGTACGAGCGGAATAATAATGAGGGTAGTGTAACTGAAGATATAACCACAATGGTCCAGCATGAAACAACTACCCCTTCGAGCCAGAATCAACTCGTTGCTGGAGATGTGTCAGCGTTAGCATCAAGGTTTCATAAAAATAATAAATTTAAGGTGGGTGAATACTTTATTTGTAATCATTATTCGTCTTCACGTTTTTTGAGCCCATCATTTTGAAAATATTTTTCTCTATGCTATCCAAATTGTTTTATAGGTATACTTATTATTGGCCCTTCTCATCTCACAAATCTAAATTGTCTACAATGAACATGAATATGATCTATATTTGTTTTCATGTCTTCATATGTCATTTATATGTGTGTGCCATGGATTTTATTTGATTTTCTCATTCTATCTAAAATGAATCAACTTTTGATACTCTTTCATTATTTTTAGGTTGCTAGAATTTGGGTTACACTTACTAAGATATTAAATTTGTGATATTGAAATTTAATTATTATAATGAATTATTATATATATTTACCTATAAAAACTAAGTTCATTGTAATTATAAAGCTATTTAAAGTTGACTCTCCTTGATACAATTCCTAGCTCCAGCATTGCATGTTCTGCCCCTGGCTTCAGCTAGAAACAGGTGCCTCGTCATTCTTAGGCCCACGTCAGTTTGAACAGTTATTTATGTGGAGCTACATACGTGCCCAGCCCAAATTTTGAATTTTTCAAAACAAACCTATAAAAATTTAACTTTCATGGTTTAAAATATATACATATAATTTTTTTTTTTAAACAACAAAACAAAAGGACAATTCGAGCCATGGCTGGGAATAGTTTCATCCTTTGATTGGCTTCCACAACAGCTTCTGTGGAGGCAAACCATAATATTAGCTTTGGGTGAATTGAGCAAATCTTAGGGTGCATCTTCTTCGATTGGGCTGGTTTTGAGCTTCCAGCTAGAGCCTTATAAATGCACTGACTCTACAAGCCCATGCTAATTATCCTATCAAGCATCATGTCCCTTTTAAAGGCGACAAATTCAAGCACGCCAAGCGAAAATCATTATTATTGCACCTAGCCACGCTACAAGCTTAAGTGGGCCCAAGCCACGCAAATGCCCGGGGCTTGCTTGAGTGGATTGTCGTATGGATGGTAATAAGTTGTCATGAGGCCCATTGATGGACCGAGAAATAGAGGTTTCAGGTCGCTTGGGAGCCTCGGAACTCAGGCCCATTTCTTAGGCCCAAAAACATGGGTAAGCACAAGAGAGAGAATAGCCCATCACCTTAGTAAAAAATAGCCCACTACCTCTAATAGCCCATAAAGCCCAAAATATTTGGTAAACTTAGCCCACTAGTTAAATAACTTGACCTTCCATTTTAAAAGGCCCATGCAATTTGAATAAAGAAGGTCCAAAGCCCTCAGCATGTGGCTGAAACAGAAAGCCACGAAGGGACCAAAGGATCATGAGGAGGGGGGCTGCTAGGAGTTTCCCCAGGGGAGGAGCAAATTCCAAGCAAAAGCATTAAAGGAGCCAAAGGATGTTGGGGCGCAGGGGAGGACGCCATCCCTTGAACCAGCATGTATACCCACTTTCTTTCCTTCATTAGATTTGGCCATGGAGAGAGAAAGGAATAGAGGAAAGGAAATGGGTGAAAGGAGAAACCCTCCTTAGAGGCAGCCATGGGAAAGAGGGGCCTTGAGCTCCCAAAACCCTTGGTTTTATGCAAGGAAGCAGAGTTGACTTTACCAAAAGAAGATGATTGAAAGGATGAGGAAAGAAAGGAAGGGAAGAACTTGGCAAAAATAGGATGGAAGCCATTAAGGTTTCTTGAAGAAGAACCATCCCCAGCAGCTATAAATAGGACCCCTTCTACCCAACACAGGACAACCCACAATCTTCAGAGGGCAAGCTTCCTCTCTCACATGCAAACCCAGTAATTTTCGTGCTATCCTTGCCCATTTCCTCTATTTCCCCTGTTTTGGCATATTGATAGAAGATTTGATAGAGTCACTGTCAAGCTGCCGGAAACCTAAGGTCACCCAAAACTCTTCACCATTTTTCTCCCTCTTTATCCAACCTCCTTAGAACCCCCTTCTCCTTCCATTAGAACCTCTATCCCTCATAAGAACCCACAGCTCTCTCTCCTAAAGTGCTAAACCTATGATAATTTTGCTCTCATGCCATAATCTTCTCATGCAAAGTGTTGCGTAGATTTAGCTGCACCAAAATGGATTCAGCTGCATCCTCAACTTGTGATACTCACAAGTGCACGAGCCGTTGGTAGTTTAGCATATGTAAGTACGAGGTCGATTCCACAGGGATTGGTGATTGAATAATCCAACTCAGTTTTCCTACACAAAACAGAAATGGAAACAAGAGAAACAAAACAAGAAGAAAGAAAAAAACTAAGACAAGATGGTGAGGTTTTAGAATCCACCCTAATTGTTCTAATCATGTTATGGCAGCAAGTAAACAAATTGATTCACTCATGAAGATGCTCATAAATAAGTCCATGGTGTTTGGATCAAATTGCATTGAACATCACAAGGACCCCAAGCATGATGTTTACATTAGGAGACCTAGAAACCAAATCACATAAGTTGCTAATGGATGGAATGAAGATGATCCCCAAACCTTCCCAACAAGAGCAAAGTGCATAAAACCTCAGGTGATCAATCAAAGGATGCAAAAACAGCTCCATTAAAATAGTGAAGAAGAATTCATGAATGAAATCAAACTTTATAAACTCAAACCATGATACAAGACTAGCAAGATGTTTATTAAAACTAATAACAGAAAAACAAAGTAAAACAGATGAAATACAAGAAGAAAATAAAAGACAAAGGGAGGAGAAGAAGATAAGGACAACATGCTAGAGATTGAAAAGATTCATCTCCATGGCTGCCAGGAGGACAAAGCCTCCCAGCTGCTGCCTTCTCCCTTCTCTCCCTTTGTGACTCTCAACTTTCCCTCTCTTTGTGTACAATGGAAGTGTAAATTATGGAATGAAATTCTGACTCTCTAAGCTCTCTAGAGACTCCCTATTTATAGGCATAAGGGTTAGGTGAATCAGATTATACAATTAAGTTCACCAACCACACAAATTTCACCTAACACACTTGCATTAGATAATCAGAAATGGTTGTTGCACTTCACCAACAAAGCCCACCAGCAGCCCTAGCTCATCAATATGTCAGCATGACCAAGCATCCATCCAGAAACCAATACCTCATGCCTAGCTCACCATGACCAAGCATCCATCAGCTCATCCTTATGTCAGCATGATGTGTATTTTCATGGGCTTACGAATTGGGCTTGGCTGAATCAAAAGACAACTTTAAGATGTCCATTGTGAAGTTCAGAATGTCTCTGATCCAACCACACAAGTATTGGCCCCATCCAAGCTCGGATGAAGAAGATAACGCTGAAATGAACCTCTACCTCAGTCTCCAGCTCTTGCACGTTTTTGCACCATATTGCTTCATTGGCCTTAACATGCTTTAATTGCATGAATTATGCTCTCTTGCTCTATTGGCCTACAAAACACACAAAGATAGGCAAATAACTCAAAATTCTAAGAAACTAAGTAAAAGAAGTAAGTAAATAAGGTACGTATATGTATGAAATTATGAGCTTAACACACCCCCAAACTTAGATTTTGCTAGTCCTCGAGCAAAACAAAAGAAAAACAAAAACAAAACAAGAAGTTAACTAGACCACTTTCGTAGGTAACTCGATTGCATTGAGCGTATGCAACAAGCCTTTAAACCTCTAGGCATCCCTAGTAGGAGGAGTTGTGTCTCCTGAGGGTTTAACAGATAAAATACCCACAAACGTTTTATTGACTCTACAAAACAAAATGGTTAGAAAACTTAATAGATTTGTTAGTCCTTAAGCAAAACAAAAACAAAAACAAAAACAAAGACGTTAACCTTCCAACCGGTCAAAAATGTTAAACTTCATAGACATGGCTCAACAAGGAACAAAACAAGCACTAAGGAAGTTCTAAACATTATTCAAGTGCTACCACAATCTCACACAAATCATGCTCAAGGTGTGTGTGTGTGTGAAACAGCCATGAAGATACAACTCATGCTTGTCAAACAACGATATGAATTCCTGCAAGAATGAGCACAAGTTTGCCAAGCTAAACCAAGATCAGTAGGACTTTACTTATGGATGTAATGGGGTTATGGTAATGGTTAGAAAAAGAATGGATATGAAAACACAAAGTCTAAGGAACAAAGTAGAGCATGTCATGTAAACAAGATCATGGACGTTTGAAATGTAAGGCACAGAAATTGAAAAGCTCACAACACCAGATTTTGCACTTGAATCACTTCACAATTTGATTTTGACGTTTACACACTTTGTATAATATTTGGCCCAATTTTGCGGCTCTTCACCCTAGACCACCTTGATTTCTCCTTATATCACCCTAGGGTCGTGACTACATTGGCCACACTTCTTTTCTCTTTTGATGTTTTTTTTTTATAGCTCATTTATTGCCTTGAATACTAATTCTGAAATACAATCATGCTTTGCAAGTCCCCTAGATGATAGGATGTTTAATGGATGATAAGGTGATAGAAAGAAATGGCTAAGTGTTTGGGCACAAAAGGGTTTACAATGGAATATGTATTGTAGGGGTTGATGGAGGAAAAAGAAAGAGGCTTAACAAAGATGGCCTAAATCATATCTTAGTTATAACTTAACATTCCAGTGAATCACACAAGCAAAAATGCATACAATTGGGTAAGACATGCAAGAGTTGTATAATCATGGCTAAAGTGCATAGAAAGCTCAAGCATAATTATGTGAGACTTAGCTAGCAAAAGAATAAGATTCATACCTAACACAATGCTTATCAAATTCCTAAGAGCCATATTAGAAGTTAGACACAAGATTTATCATTGGTGTGGGAAGGAAAACTGAAAATGACTCAAAGAAAAGAAACAAAAAAGAAAAACGTGAGGTTTCAAATTGCTGTTCTGCTCAATTTCAACATCTAATCTGTTTTGACATGTAACTTTCAAACCACTTGGTCAATTTTAACGTTCTTCATGTCGTTGGATTCAACATGAAAAAATGAAGAACACAACGCGGACCAAACTTTCAAAACAGTAGCAGCAAATAAAATTTAGCAATGAAGAAGCCTACGTTTTCAGACACAAACACAAAAACTAAAAAAAAAACTTTCCTCACCCCCAAACTTAAATGATGAATTGCCCTCAATATTTGAATCCATGAAAAGCATGCAATGCACATGAAATCCAGGGAAAAGGAATGAAATGAAAGAAATAAAAGAAAGAGAGTTTAGAGCTTCCCCTTGAAGACAATGAGAGGGAAATGCACATAGTATGGCAGCACATGTTCTTCTTTAAGTATTTGGGTCAGCTGCTCATCATGTTTCTCCCACATCAAGGAAAAGAAAACCCTAACAAAAACAAAACAGAAAATGAGAAAAAACTAAGCATGAGTAGCAATTATTATACAAATGAAAGAGATATGATCGGAATGCTCCCCTTGAAGTGATAGCTGGAGCGTGGTTGGCCATAGCAGCTGGAGGTCGACTTCTCCGTTGCTCCATACTCCATGTTTCTATGGATCGGGTTGTCTCCTCTCTCTCCCTCTTTCTTAGTGAGCTACTTCAGAAATACTTAAAGAAAGACAAGGAAACTTGAAACAGATTTTTAGATTTATTGGATTAGGAACCATAACATAAATGAAAAGGATAAACTAAACTAAAACATCAAGATTAGGGATTCAACTTCACCACAAACATCTAATTCCATGCTTCAAAGTAACAAGCATCAAAGTAAATCAAACTAGCTTATGGAGTTCGTTCTTTCTCAAATATGATTATCCATTTGGTGTGTGGTTGTAATCAAGTATTCAGAACAAGTATTTAGCTATGGTGTTTAGTCTAAACACAAATTCCAAACCCATTAAGAACAAGAAGAACAATAAAGAACCAAGTAGAATTTAAACATGATGTTTGTCTTCAATATCTACCCATCCATTCACTAATCAGTCCAAGAGTCATATGGTGTTTATGTAAACTTGAACAAGATATTTAATTAAGAACAAGTGAATGAAACCATAAACTAGCAATAATCAACATGCTACTTGAACCCTTTTTTTGTGTTGTGTAAGCTGGGACTCAAACCCAGTTCTCTTGCTTGTCAGGCAATTGTCCTTGTCCGTTGGACTACAAACACAACTTATCAATTAACCTCATTAACTTTAAAACATGAAACTGTCCAGTTATAAAAAAGATGAAAATAAATAAAAAGTAGGAAAACCAAATAGAATCAAGCAATGTTACCGATCCCGGCAACGGCGCCAAAAACTTGTTGCGTAGATTTAGCTGCACCAAAATGGATTCAGCTGCATCCTCAACTTGTGATACTCGCAAGTGCACGAGCCGTTGGTAGTTTAGCATATGTAAGTACGAGGTCGATTCCACAGGGATTGGTGATTGAATAATCCAACTCAGTTTTCCTACACAAAACAGAAATGGAAACAAGAGAAACAAAACAAGAAGAAAGAAAAAAACTAAGACAAGATGGTGAGGTTTTAGAATCCACCCTAATTGTTCTAATCATGTTATGGCAGCAAGTAAACAAATTGATTCACTCATGAAGATGCTCACAAATAAGTCCATGGTGTTTGGATCAAATTGCATTGAACATCACAAGGACCCCAAGCATGGTGTTTACATTAGGAGACCTAGAAACCAAATCACATAAGTTGCTAATGGATGGAATGAAGATGATCCCCAAACCTTCCCAACAAGAGCAAAGTGCATAAAACCTCAGGTGATCAATCAAAGGATGCAAAAACAGCTCCATTAAAATAGTGAAGAAGAATTCATGAATGAAATCAAACTTTATAAACTCAAACCATGATACAAGACTAGCAAGATGTTTATTAAAACTAATAACAGAAAAACAAAGTAAAACAGATGAAATACAAGAAGAAAATAAAAGACAAAGGGAGGAGAAGAAGATAAGGACAACATGCTAGAGATTGAAAAGATTCATCTCCATGGCTGCCAGGAGGACAAAGCCTCCCAGCTGCCTGCCTTCTCCCTTCTCTCCCTTTGTGACTCTCAACTTTCCCTCTCTTTGTGTACAATGGAAGTGTAAATTATGGAATGAAATTCTGACTCTCTAAGCTCTCTAGAGACTCCCTATTTATAGGCATAAGGGTTAGGTGAATCAGATTATACAATTAAGTTCACCAACCACACAAATTTCACCTAACACACTTGCATTAGATAATCAGAAATGGTTGTTGCACTTCACCAACAAAGCCCACCAGCAGCCCTAGCTCATCAATATGTCAGCATGACCAAGCATCCATCCAGAAACCAATACCTCATGCCTAGCTCACCATGACCAAGCATCCATCAGCTCATCCTTATGTCAGCATGATGTGTATTTTCATGGGCTTACGAATTGGGCTTGGCTGAATCAAAAGACAACTTTAAGATGTCCATTGTGAAGTTCAGAATGTCTCTGATCCAACCACACAAGTATTGGCCCAATCCAAGCTCGGATGAAGAAGATAACGTTGAAATGAACCTCTACCTCAGTCTCCAGCTCTTGCACGTTTTTGCACCATATTGCTTCATTGGCCTTAACATGCTTTAATTGCATGAATTATGCTCTCTTGCTCTATTGGCCTACAAAACACACAAAGAGAGGCAAATAACTCAAAATTCTAAGAAACTAAGCAAAAGAAGTAAGTAAATAGGGTACGTATATGTATGAAATTATGAGCTTAACACAAAGCTAGAAGATTTATCTGTAATTTGTTGTTATTTTCATTGGTGAAGGTAACCAAGGAGTTTCATAAGGCGTCATCACCCTTTCGAGACATCTTTGGGGCTTGATCTTCGAACTCAGACACAAGGGGATACTTGCATCATATTGCTCCTTGCAGGCTCAAGCCCACTTGCTGCCGAAAAAAAAAAGGCCCCTACAAATATTACAAGAATTATTTTGATATTGCATTTGACCACATTTGTATTTGGAAAATCAAACTATAATAATTGACAAATGCTTGATATTCTTTTTATATTGAAACAAGTTTAATAATTCATGATGTGCTGGAAAATCAAATTATAATAATTGACAAATGCTTGATATTCTTTTTATATTGAAACAAGTTTAATAATTCATAATGTGCTGCTTTCTTTATCGCAAGCAATTATTACCTTATTAAATTATATTTTTAGTTTAAAGTCAAAAGTCAAATATACAAAAATTATACATACATATATATATTCTTTTTTAAAATTATTTTTTATTTGGTCTTCCTTGAAAGACGTAGAATTATATATAGTGAGTTTAGCTCCTTAGTAATGTTTTGACCAACAAAAAATAGAAGATTTGTAGTAGTCTTGGAGCAAGGCTAAGGAGCAACTAAGATAAATCTTGAGAAGCCCAAAAAAAAAAAATCAAAATTTAATTCTTCATAAATAATCATAATTTTATTTGTTTTATTGTTTTAAAATTTTGAATTTTGGTTGTTTGTAGCATTTATTTATTTTTAGGTCAAAATCCCAAATTAAATTTAAATATTACAAGAATTATTTTTTAGTCTAACACAGCACCAAACATAGGCCTTCACTATTTTTACAATCTAGCTTATTAGTCAAATGCAGCACCAAACGTAGGTCAGGTACTTAATCCAGCTTAGGCCAATCCAAGCTAATCCAAGACAATTCAATGCAATTCTTGGAATGCGAGAATGACTTCATCCAGGAAGTAAAATAATCATAACAACTAGACATGAACATTTGTTAAAGGCTCATGAGATTTGTGCAATATTTAAGGTGGAAGGGTTGCATGACGATGAACAACTTGAGCGTTTCAATTGGCATGCCTTTAGACAACCCGATCCTGGTGAAGGTTACATGGATCTTTCAAGACCTGTAGTGCAACACTGTGGGGGGGTTCCATTAGCTCTTCAAGTTCTAGGATCTTCTCTCTATGGAAAAGCTGCAGATGTATGGAAAAATGCATTACAGAACTTGGATGTGATTCCTGAAGGAAAAATTCAAAAGATTCTCATAATAAGCTTTGATTCTCTGCAAGATCATGACAAACGTCTGTTCCTCCATATAGCCTGTTTCTTCATAGGAAAAGACAAGGATTTTTCAACTACAGTCCTTGATGAATGTGAGTTTGCCACAAACATTGGAATTCAAAATCTGGTTGATAGATGTCTCCTGATAATTGATGGATTCAACAAGTTAACCACGCACCAATTACTTCAAGACATGGGAAGGGGAATTATTCGTGAAGAATCGCCTGAGGATCCTGGAAAACGTACTAGAAGATGCCTCTAATGTTTTGAGAAAATTAACTGTAAGAAATATCTTCTTTTATGTCTATGTATTCGTAATTGTGTTGTGCATGTGACAAGTTACTTACCCAATGTTCTTATTTGTTACCAGGGTATAGAAACTATTAAAGGCCTCATGCTCTCCATTCCTATGTTAATAAAAGATGAGTCTTCTAAGATAATATCCAGTGGAAGTAACAGAAAAAGATTCCACGTTGAAGATTATGATGGAAACTGTTCAAGCAGCCGACGTCGGCTTGGTTTCTTCTCCTGGCAGTCAATTAGTTCTTCTTCAACAAACTCATTTCCTGTATCAAATGAGATAGGTTTCAAAACAGAGGCATTTAGAAGGATGCACAATCTTGAACTCCTGCTGCTTGATAATGTAAAAATCAGTGGAGGCTATGAAGATTTCCCAAAAAATTTAATATGGTTGTCTTGGCGAGGATTCGCTTTAAAGTCAATATCAACCAATTTTTACTTGGAAAATCTAATTGCTCTGGACTTGCGGAACAGCAGCCTCCAACATGGTTGGAAGGGAACTAGGGTATGCTACTATCTCTCTCAAGCTCTCACTCTCTCTCTCAAGCTCTCACACACTCGCGCACACACAGACACAGAGACAAATTTAAAGATGATTATATACTTATAGAAACTAATTACTTCTTTTTTAAAACAATTTCTTCCAAGACTGAAAATCTTAAATCTCAGTCATTCACATGGCCTTGTGACAACCCCTGACTTGTCAGGATTCCCTAACCTCGAGAGATTAATTCTTAAAGATTGCATAAATTTGAAAGAGGTGGATGAATCCATTGGAGATTTGGAGAAACTTGTTTTCTTGAATCTAAAAGATTGCAAAAATCTCATGAAGCTTCCAATAAGAATTAGTATGCTGCGATCTCTCTAGAAACTTATTCTCTCTGGTTGCTCAAATCTTGTGCGCCCCCCAGTATGATCGTTAAAAATCAGTCAGACTCTACACCTAGTGACATGAAGAAACTCATTCTGTTATCTGCAATTAAATCGTGGCAATCAATCCGATCATGGGTATTGCCAAGAAAAAATCTTCAACTTACCAGTGCAAGTTTGCCACAATTTTTAAAAAGCTTAAATATGTCAGACTGCAATTTGTTAGAAATTCCCAATGATCTTCATTGGAACATTTGGATCTACGTGGAAACCCATTTTTGAATGGTCTAGGTAAGCTCCAGACTCTTTTGTTAAATTATTGCACAAACCTCGAAATGATTCCCGAGCTCCCACCAAGTGTAGAGGTTTTTGGCGCATCGAAATGTACTTCATTGAAAAGAGTACTACTAAACTTACCCGACATGTTTAAAACAATTAGACCTGCGGTTTTAAGATGCGAAAATTTAGTTGAAATTCAAAACGTGTTCAAAACGAGACCATTGAGAAGCGTAGACATAGAAATGATCAAAGATATCGATCTTTTCAATTTGGAATCCATAGGAAGCACTGAAGTTGAAATGCTCAACAACTTGACAAGTACAACAAGGAAGGGTCCTCTCCAGGTTCTCTCTCTCTCTCTTTCTCATGTATTGTATAGTTTTTCATGATGATTATTTTCTGTGGCCCGTAATATTTGAACATATATAAATCTCTCCATGCATGCATGAAACAGGGACCGGATGAATGTGGTATATTTAGCATATTCCTTCATGGGAGCGAGGTTCCAGATTGGTTCTGCTACAAGTCGAGCATGGGTTACTCTGAGCTGTCTATAACTATACCTCCACATTGTAATTTGAAGATCTGAGGCCTAAATGCATGTGTTGTGTATGAGGGATGGAGATTGTACTCGGTCGTTCCCATTCTTCACGTCAGTAATGAGACCAAGGGTCTTAAGTGGACCTATTTGCCAGTCACAGGAGGGTTGCCAAAAGAGAAGGAACATATGTTATGGCTTAGTCATTGGCGATTTGCT
This sequence comes from Prunus fruticosa, assembly GCA_018703695.1. Taxonomy (NCBI): domain Eukaryota; kingdom Viridiplantae; phylum Streptophyta; class Magnoliopsida; order Rosales; family Rosaceae; genus Prunus; species Prunus fruticosa. The sequence continues at coordinate 14,808,509 of CM031921.1, forward strand.
AACGATGAATTGGAGGTTGGGGATGAAATATGTGTTTCGGTTAGAAATGAAACCAAGGGTCTTAGTTAGTGAATTCGTTATGTTGACGAAGGAATTTGGAATCCAGCTTGTGTACGAGCAGAATAATAATGAGGGTAGTGTAACTGAAGATATAACCACAATGTTCCAGCATGAAACAACTACCCCTTCGACCCAGAATCAAGTCGTTGCTGGAGATGTGTCAACGTCAGCATCAAGGTTTCATAAAAATAATACAAATAAGGTGGGTGAATACTTTACTTGTAATCATGATGAATTTGCATATTTGTGGAGCCAATGAACAAGGATCACTGGACCAACATTTTGAAAATATTTTTCTCTATGTTATCCAAATTGTTTTATATGTATACTTATTATTGACCATTCTCACAAATGTAAATTGTCTACAATGAACATGAATATGATCTATATTTGTTTTCATGTCTTCATATGTCATTTATATGTGTGTGTCATGGATTTTATTTGATTTTCTCCTTGTCTTAAAATTAATCAACTTTTGATACTCTTTCATTATTTTTAGATTACTAGAATTTGGGTCACACTTACTAAGATATTAAATTTGTGATACTGAAATTTAATTATTATAATGAATTCTTATATATATTTTCCTATAAAAACGAAGTCCATTGTAATTATAAAGCTATTTAAAGTTGACCCTCCTTGATAGAATTCCTAGCTCCGCCATTGCTTGGGTTGTTATTTGTTATTTTTTATTATGAATTATCACATCAAATAAGATTTTGGCCAAGCATCCAAAACTCCTATGTCATTCGAAAAATAAATTTAAAAAATGCTTTAAAGGAGACCTTAACAACCATGGTATGTCATCTTCTGTTTGTGGTTTCTGTCAATTCCACAGGCCAGACAAAATAAACACATGAACAAAGAGAACAATACTTCTATAAAATAGAATTGCCATAAGTGAAACGCGAGATAGCAGACACAACACATGACTTTAAGCTAAGGAACTTTAAACGTACTTCATAATTACTCAAAGTAGAACTTGTTCAAACTAATACTAGTACAAAAACTAAAGATTTTTTTTTTAAGTACACCTCTAACTTACACTCTTACGCATGAAACACGGATGCTGGCAAAGAAATCAATAACTTGATCTCCCATCACCATCAGTTATCACGTCTTTGAAAGCACCGCCGCTTGGAATCATAGGCAGGACATGCTCTTGATGGGGTACGATTACATCCAACAAGTACGGACCGGGAGTGTCCAACATTTTCTGAATTGCAGCTTTAAGATCTTCCTTCTTCGTCACACGGGCAGCCGGTATCCCACAAGCATCTGCAAACTGCAGCATATTCGGGAATATCTCAGATTCATTTGATGGGTTCCCTAAGTAAGTGTGAGCCCTGTTCGCCTTATAGAAGCGATCCTCCCATTGCACAACCATACCCAAATGTTGATTATTCAACAGCAAAATCTTAATGGGAAGTTTCTCCACACTGATGGTGGCCAATTCCTGGACATTCATAATGAAACTTCCATCACCATCGATATCAACAACGACAGAATCCGGGTTTGCAACAGCAGCCCCAATAGCAGCAGGCAATCCAAAACCCATAGCTCCTAATCCCCCAGATGTCAACCATTGGCGAGGCCTCTTATACTTGTAAAACTGAGCTGCCCACATTTGGTGCTGCCCAACACCAGTGCTTATAATCGCATTCCCATCAGTTAACTCATCAAGAACCTGAATGGCATTCTGGGGAGAAATGGATTCTCCAAAAGTCTTGAAACCCAATGGGAACTTCACTTTCTGCTCTTTCAGCTCTGCCCTCCAAGCCGAAAAATCAAGTTGGACGTTGCTCCCTTTCCCCTCCAATATCCTATTCAATCCTTCCAACGCCAATTTGACATCAGCACAAACCGACACATGCGGCTGCTTATTCTTTCCAATCTCTGCCGAATCAATATCAATGTGGACAATCTTAGCCCGACTAGCAAAGGCCTCTAACTTCCCGGTAACACGGTCATCAAACCTCACCCCAAATGCAAGCAATAAATCAGACTTATCCACAGCATAATTAGCATAAACAGTCCCATGCATTCCAAGCATTTGGAGTGACAATTCTTCGTCGTTGCACGGGTATGCCCCGAGACCCATCAAAGTACTGGCCACCGGGATCCCAGTAAGTTCCACGAACCGCCTTAACTCCTCACTGGAGTTCAAACACCCGCCACCAACATACAACACTGGTCTCTTGGACTCAGACACCAACCTCACAATCTGCTCCAAATGATCCTCATTGGGGGTCTTGGGCAACCTAGACATATACCCAGGTAACATAATGGGTTGATCCCAATTGGGAACCACAAGCTGTTGTTGCACATCTTTGGGTATATCAATCAACACGGGGCCGGGTCGACCCGAGGTAGCTAAGAAAAAGGCCTCACTAACAACCCTAGGAATGTCCTCTACATCAAGAACAAGATAATTGTGCTTGGTGATTGATCTTGTTACCTCAACAATTGGGGTCTCCTGAAACGCGTCCGTACCGATCATTCTTCGGGGGACTTGGCCGGTGATTGCCACCACCGGAATGCTGTCCATGAGCGCGTCGGCGAGGCCGCTGACCAGGTTTGTTGCGCCGGGCCCGGAGGTTGCAATGCACACGCCGGGACGTCCCGACGCACGAGCGTAGCCCTCTGCCGCAAACACACCGCCTTGTTCGTGGCGCGGGAGGACGTTGCGGATGGTGGAGGAGCGCGTGAGGGCTTGGTGGATCTCCATGGACGCGCCGCCAGGGTAGGCGAATACATTGGTCACGCCTTGCCGCTCGAGCGCCTCAACGAGGACGTCGGCGCCTTTTCTGGGCTCGTCAGGGGCAAATCGGGAAATTTTGGTTTCTGGGTCTGGAGGGTTAGTGGTGGTGATGGTGGTGGTGGCGGTCTTGGAGGAGAGAGAGTTGGAGATTAGGAGGTGGCGGAGGAAAGTGGGTTTTTGGGGATGAGGAGAGAAGGGGAGGGCGAATCTGGAAATGGGGTTTGAGGATTTGGAAGAAACAGGGAAAGGAGAGAATTTTGAGGAGGAAGAAGAGGGTGGAGCAATGGCCGCCATTGTTGAGAAGCTGAGAATGCGTCAGAGAGAGCAGAGAGTGAAGTGAATTGATAGTTTCAGGGGTGGCTGCTAGAACAGGGTGTTTCGTGACCAAGAGATTCAATTTATATTTACCTTTCGGAACCAAGATTCTATTTATATCAATTTTGTAATGGAAGAAATGTTATTTACGTTTGCCTCCCTGTGGTGTGGCCCCTTTTTTTTTTTTTTTTTTTTTGACGAAACCCCCCCTGCGGTCCTTTGTATGTACCAATTTGGTAAAATTTCGGATACCCATTTCTCTTTTGGTGGAATATGTTCATGATACCAATTTATGATTAAAGTGTGACAAACTAAGTTGCTATGAGAACCCAAAAGGAAAATAAAACTATGTTGCTACTTCTTGCTACTTAGTAGGAGAGGGAGTACTTATTTCAAGGGAGACCAGCCAACGGATGACATCTGGCGAGGGTTACGAATGCATTTAATGAAAAGTTCATTCATGTAATAACACACGGCGTTGGCAATTTGATTAAGTTCATGTTCCTAGTCTTAGAGGGATGACCTTCTACTAATTCATCTTTGATTTGGTCAATTGGTTGAGCCAGAGGTCGGCAACTGAGCCAAATTGAGACTAAATTTGCCTATTGGAATGTGGACAAATTAAAAAAAATATTCCTTACAAATTTCATTAATTCTATATTGACTAAATTTACCCATCGGTAATCAAGAAGAAAATTTTGGTTTGAGTTCATAACCAAGTTGTATTTTAGTGTAAAATCTACTACAAGTTTAGTCAAGAATGACAGCCCAAGGAATCAAAGGAACAAACTTTAAGACTTTACATCTCCCTACGAAAACCGAACTTTTTATTTAGATGTTCCCGCATAAACACTAGGGAACATTTAGCTAGATTTACAAATATGGATCCCACTTGTCTCATGTCAAGACATATCTTAATTAATTGTTCAATAAAATTAACTTTGCCAAACAAATTTGGTATGTCTAACTATTTGGACACTCAAATTCATCACATATCGTCACATGGTTAATAATACATGTTTTATAATATGAATGGACGACATACTTTATATGTCATGAACCTTGTGCATAATATTGATCTATAGATGCACATGTTGTAATATAAGTGAATTTATAACATCACATGACAGTCTGACCTTCATGTTGAAGAATTACTCCACCATTATCCCTTCCATCAATATGATCATCAAGTCAAGTACAATTTTCACTTACATCGAGTGCCAAATTGATGCGACTCATATTAATAGATTTCACTGTTATATTCCTATTTAGATCGGTACACTAGATACTAAGTATATCAAGTTTGATAAGAGTTTAAATTATGTTATACCTTGAGTCAAAACCTTATGAAATAACGAAAGTTTTGAAGACAATTAAAGGGGTCATATTTATTTCTTTTTGCATGAACCGTTGCTTGATGAGCCTAGAGTGTTAGTCAAGTCGGCCATTGGTGATGAGTAGAGACGACTTGACCCAGCCTATATAAGCTTAAGACCCTACTCTCATCAGACACGTTCTCTAACCATAATCTTATCATAAAGAGATAGCTGAAATAGTGTCTGAGAGAGATCAGAAGTCCTGAGCCGTTCATGTCTTTTGCTAGTATTGTTGTTGCTGCGATTGAATGAGTTCAGAGATCGTGTACTCAGGAAGATGACGCTAGGTATATCTTCTATGTATTTCAGGTTGGAGGCCGAAGGTTGGAGGCCGAAGGTTGGAGGCCGAGGCTGAAGGCGAAGGTCGAGGATCTGGTATGATCCGTGGGTTTTTAAGTGGGCTCATGGGTAAGCCCATGAGGCCCCAGGAGCCTGCCCAAACTCCTCTTTCTTCCTCTCTCTTCTTGAAGGAGAGGGGTCTTCTTTTATAAGTGAAGAAGAGTCCCCTCTTCTTGTGTTTTGTCGATGTGGGACTTCCTTCCCTTTATTTGCATTGGCTTTGGAATGCTTGGCCAGATATGGTACGAACATTTCTCACCATTTTAACCTAAGGAGTACCATTGTCACGCTTCTCAATATTTGATATGTGTCAATGAACATAACCATAATTCCACAAATACAAAGTGAAGAGTTAACTATGATTAGACCCATGGACACGTGACAAGTGTTGAAAAGGGTGATAATAATACAGATTGAATTAAAGTGGTGAGTAAAAATATTGGAGAATGGTAGCAACCTTCTCTTTTGGACCTTCTCCCTTTTCCTTATGACATGTGTCATTTTCCTTACACTTAAGACAATGTAACTAATGCATCAAATAAGTTAACATTTGTTTTCCAAGTTTACCCTTATTAAATGTATTCTCCTTTAATTTGTTCAAAAACAAATTTTCAACTCTCTTACCACATGTACAAAATTAAATAATAAAAAAGTCAATTTTTTAAAAAGAAAATGTCTATTTTTTATAGAGATAAAACGTGTATTTTTTTTAAACACAAAAGAATGACCTAAAAAAACACTCAATAGAAAGATGACTTTTTTATATAGTAAGGCCCCGTTTGGTTCATAGGAAAGGAAACTTGAGGATGAGAAATCAATTACTTTTCCATGTTTGGTAAGTCAAGCATGGAAAATTGTTGCGTGACATATGGGAAAGTAGAGGGGGAAATGATGCCATCCTCCCTCCTTGGGTTTTACTTTCCCTTCTCATGGGAAAGTAAGGCTAGCATTAAATGCACCTTTTTTCTGACTAATTTGTCATTACTAATAATTTATAATTATAGTTTTATCCAACAACTATTGGTATTCCTTTTTTATTTTGTAATTCATAACATATTTTTAATAGGGGTAAAAATGGGAAACTAAACAAAATTAGCTTTCCATTCCTACTCAAAACAAACATGGGAAAGAAAATAAAATAATATTTCCGGGTTACTTTCCCGCCATTACCAAACATGGGAAATGAATCACCATTTCCCATCAAGTTCATTCCGTGAACCAAACGGGGTTTGATCATTGGGAAAAAGAAAAAAAAAATCCCTAAAATTCTGGCGTATCAAATTTTCAATTTAAACCAATGTCTCTCCTTACCCCTTTTGGAGTCTTTTAGAAATAAAAAAAAATAAAACTAACGTTTTTTCTTATTTATTTTTTAAGTCTTATTGAATGTCTCGTTGCCTTTAGAGTCTTTAAAAAATAAACGTTTTTTCTTAATTAATTTTTAACAAGGTGGTAAAAAGTTTGTAAATTTTTTTTTGATAAATTAAAGGAAACATTAAAATCAATATATTTAATAAGGATAAATTTGAAAAACAAATGTTAGCTTGTTTGATGCATTAATTACATTGTTTTAAGTGTAAGTAAAGAGACACATGTCATGAGGAAAAGGGAGAAGGTCCAAAAGAGAAGGTTGGAGATAAGGTTGCTAGCATTCCTCAAAAGGGTTATCTACTGTAGAGGTCCCTGAACTTGGCCCCCAGTTGCAATTGGGTCCGTGAACTTGTTTTCGTGCCAATTAGGTCATCAAACTCTCTCATTGGTTCCAATTGAGTTCTTCCATCAATTTAGCCGTTAATTTGAGGGCTAAAACCATCCATATTAATTAAAATATTTTAAAAAGAAAAAAAACTGAAAAAATTGAAAAACATAATTAAATTAAAATAAATAAATAATAAATAAATAAAAATCCAAATCCAAATCCCTCTCTCTCTCTCTTTCGCTCTCTCTCAGCTCTCCCTCTCTGCTCTTTCCCTCTCTCCCATAACCTATTTCCCCCCTCCTCCTTATCCCACCCCCTCAAAACCCAGATCCCAACCTAGCCCCCTTAAAACCAATGAGAGAAAGCCAAAGAACGTACTCTACCCTTAAACCTTCCATAGTCCTAACGTCAAGACATATTGAAGTTGTCTAATTGGGATTTTAGGTTTTGTACATTATGTGAAATAAAGTGTTGTGTTTTGTGTCTTCTTTTTTTACCAGAATATTATCTCCTTGAGGTACCCAAACTAAGGTTTTTGGCAAAGAAGTTGTAGGAGACTTTTTCTTCTGGCAACTACAACTTGGGCTGGGTTGCCATAAGGAGCGATCTGGTGAAATTATCCCCCTGTGTCTGAGTTCGAAAATCATGCCCCAAGAATGTTTCGAAAGGGGAATGAAGCCTTAGGAGACACCTTGGTTATCTTTACCAATGAAAATAACAATGACTTACATATTGATTCTCTAGCTTGGCATGAGAGGCTTGTGGCATGGAAGCAAAATTGTCATGAGTTTAGCACTAAAGAGAAAGCTTATGCGTTTCTGGGAAAAATAGAGTTATTAAGGTAGGAGATGAGGGGGTTTGTAGGAAGGTTTGGCAGAGAATGAGGGAGAGATAGATGGGAATGGGTGGCTTGAGTGTTTTTCCAGCAGCAATCTGCCAAAAAGGGGAAAATGAGGGAGAAGGGTGAGTAGAGCATGAATTTGCTAGGTTTTTGCAGGTGAGAGAGGAAGCTTGCTCTCCAGATGTGGGTTGGTTTTGATGGGTAAAAGATGGCCCCTTTTATAGCCGCTGGAAGTCTCCTTTCTCCAAGAAACCCTAATGGTTTCTATCCAATTTGGCCAAATCTTTCCCTTCTTTTCTCTTCTCTTCCTTTGACTCATCCTATTTGGTGAAATTCTTTCTGCCCAATTGCATAAAAACAGGATTTGGGGAGCTCTAGGATTTTCCCGTAGCCGTCTCAGTGAGGAATGCCCACTTTCAGCTATCTTTCTTCCTTCTTTTCTCCCCTTTTCCATGGCTAGATCTGATGGGGAGAAAGCAATGGGTATGCACGCTGGTTTGAAAGGTGCCTCCCTTCCTAGCGATCTGTGCGCCAATTACCCCTTGGTTCCTTGAATATTTTTTGCTTAAAACTAGTTTCTCCCATGTGCTGGAGTCTCCCAGGCAACTCTGCGTACGTGGACATCCTTGCTCCCTTCGTGGCTTCTGTTTCTTAGCCAGGTGTTGAGGCTTTTGTTGGTCTTTATTTTAATTATATGGGCTTTCTAGGATAATGGGTTGGATTATTAAATAAATGGGCTAACCATTTTGTTGAGGTGTTGAGCTAATTTGGTTAAGTTAATGGGCTATTTTTCCTCTTTGTGCTTACCCACATGTTTGGGCCTAAGAAATTGGCTTGAGTTCCGAGGCTCCCAAGCAACCCCAGGACTTCTATTTCTCAGCCCATCAATGGGCCTCATGTCAACTTATTACCATCCATACCACAACCCACTCAAGCAAGCTTCGGGCATTTGAGTGGCTTGGGCCCACTTAGGCTTGTAGCGTGGTTGGGTGTGAAATAACAATTTCCCGCTTGGCATGACAAGCTTTTATCATGATGCTTGGCGGGGTAATTGGCATGGGCATGTAGAGCTAGTGCATTGTCACGAACCCGATTCGAAAATAAGGAATATTCCCGAATCATGGTGTGAGTCATGCCATAGTCATAAGAATAAAATCCTACAACCATGATATGATAAGAAAAATAGCCACGAATAAAACAAATTTACTTAACATTACAAAATCAAGTCGCAGTAGCTTGTAGTTAACTACACACTAAGATCTTTAACAAACGGTTGACTACTTTACAAATATTAATTACACAAATCAACAATAAAAGCCCAGCAGCTTAGCTTGAACCCGCTTCCTCAAACTTCTTCTTTAATCCTGCACAATCTATTAGGGTATGAGCATTCTAATGCCCAGGAGAGTACCATCAAACCCCTCAAAGTCAGCTATCACAGTTAATCAAAGTGTCATGCATCAAACAACACAAGATATACAAATTTTGCAATGATACCAGATAAATAAATTTGCATATGCAGTGATGCCATGAACTCACTCCCTTCTAATCCCACTAATTCATATCCTAGGACAACAAGCTTGCATGTCCCTACCATGCGTTTTACAACTGTGGCTCCGAATACCCTAAAATATGAACTAGCGCCCATCCGTCCCTTAACCCATTTTTCTTTTGTTTACGAATTTCTCAACTTTCACTTATCGTTAGAGGCCCTGCTCCCATCACCTCAATATATTCAAGCTCTCTCAAGTCACCTGAATATATTCCATATTTTATTCAGATATATCTAAAGCATTCTCCCACCCCTTAGATATATCTCAAATGACACACACACACTCCAAACACCACTGTATTTTTCTGATGCATATGTAGTGCATCACAAACATCATTTATTTCTACTGAATAATGCCACAGATAATAACAATAATATATCAGGCTTAATCACATGAATAATAATATTTACAAAACATCAAATAATATCCATGGAAAAACATCAATAATAATATTTACATAACATCAAATAATATTCACAGAAAAACATCAATAATAATGTTCACATAACATCAAATAATATTCATCGAGCAAAGCGACAATAATATTCATATTTATAATACTATATATAAGCACCAAGATTAAAAGTGATATAGACCAATCGTTGGGAAATCAGGAAACCCTACCTCAAGTCCAGCTAGCTTAAACTTGTGCGGTTTCGTCCTCGAAAGTACGCAGAGTAGAACACCTAGTTAATATAATTTACTGATTAAAAATTCGTTGGAAATAAAGAAACAAATTTGAGTGTCCTACTAGCGCACGTAGACCTAAAACCCTTGTAGGGGCTTTTTTCTTCCGGAGCTACCATGGGCCTGGGCTGCCGTAAATAGCAAAATGGATGAAATTGCCCCTTGAGTCCAAGTTCAAAGATCAGACCCCAAAATGTTTCGAAAGGGTTGTAAAGCCTTAGGAAACACCTTGGTTACCTTCACCAACGAAAATAATGGCTGCTTCAGATAAATATTTAGGCTTGGCATGAGAAGCTTGTGGCATGGGAGCAAAATCGATATGAGTTTAGCACCAAAGAGAAAACTGAGTGTTCTTGGGGGGAAAATGAGAGTGTTAATGTAGGAGATGGAGAGTTTGCAAAGAGGTTTGGCTGAGAAAGTGTTGTGTAGATTCAGCTGCACCAAAATGGATTCAGCTGCATCCTCAACTTGTGATACTCGCAAGTGCACGAGCCGTTGGTAGTTTAGCATATGTAAGTGCGAGGTCGATTCCACAAGGATTGGTGATTGAATGATCCAATTCAATTTTCCTACACAAAACAAAAATGAAAACAAAAAAAAACAAAACAAGAAGAAAGAATGTACATTATTTGAGAACTTGAGAATTTGGAAGAGAAGGTGTTTAGGAAGCTTTGAGGATTTTGGAAGAGAAAGGAAAGTGTTTGGGAAGCTTGAGGATTTTGGAAGAGAATGTGTTTGAGAGCATGGGAAATTTGGAAGAGAAAGGAAAGTGTTTGGGAAGCTTGAGGATTTTGGAAGGAAATGTGTTTGAGAACTTTAAAAATCTTTGTGAACTTGGAGAATTGAGAACTTAGGAAAAGGAGAGAAGGGTGTTTGTGAAGTGTTTGAGATATGGAGACTTTAGAGAATTTGAAAGAGAATAAAGAAGTGTTTGGAGAATTTAGAAGAAAGAAAATTTAGTAGAATGATCTTATTACAACAATTGAGAACTACAAAGGAAAATTAAGAGAATTTGAGGGAGAGAAGGGAAGGGAGCTCTAGAGAAGTGTTTAAGAGCTCCCCCCCCCTTGGGGTGTGATTACAAGCTTAGAGAACTTCCCTAATTATAGGCCTAGGGGAAGTGAAAATCTGAATTATACAATAGGTTTACCTACCACACTCACTTCACCAACTTACAACACTTAATTCACCTAACACACTATTACATTTGAAAACAATTCCTCTTGTCTTTAGGCTTAGTGTTGCAACTCCCACTTCAACTTCAATTAATTCATTTGGCTGCTGCAAAATTCCATTCAAATATAGGAATTGAATATACTTCACCTAACTTCCCCACAATCAATAACACCTCATGCATATGTCATGCATGACAATGCATTGCAGTCTTCTTTTGGGCTCGTTTTGGGCTTGTTTATCCATCCATAAAATTCTGGGAAAATATGGATCTTGAAGCTCTTTGTCTTATCTTTCCAAGCATATGCAGACCAACTCAAGGAAAAATCCGGAAGGCCTTCAAATGTGATTTTTGGCCCAGGAACGCAGATGCTGCCGAATTTGACCTTAAGTTGCCAAAATATGTATAACTTTCTCTAGAAGACTCGGAATCATGAACCGTAAAATTCTACAGAAAATAGACTTCTGTATCTTTCCAATGATGTATGGTAGGGGTGGGCCCGGTCCGGTTCGGTCCGGTTCTCACCTAAAAATCGGAACCGGAAATCGGTACTATTTAACCGGTCCAATTCGTCCAATTTAAGCAAAAAAAAATTCAAAAACCGGCCGGTTCGATTCTGATCGGTTCGGTCCGGTTTTAACCGGTTCCAGTTTTGAACCGGTTTATTAATTTATTATTATTTTAATTTTTAAAAAAAAAAAAATATTTTTTTTTATTAAAAATTTATAATAAATAACTTATTTTTTTGGCTTAAAAATTAACAAATAATCCAATTCATACATTTAGAAATTTTTTGAAGTTGAACTTGGAAAAATAGTGATTATAACATTTAAAATATGAGATTATATTTTAAAAATTTGTAAAAAAAAATTAAAAAAAATATGATCGGTCCGATTTGGCTCTGTCAAATTGGTGTAGTGTAAAACCGAAATTGAAAATCGGTTGGAAAACCGGTCGGTCGGTTTGTTGACTTTTTTGGTCAACTGGTTTTTCCGGTTTTTTTTTTCACCGGTTCGGTTCGGTGTTCCGGTTTTCCCCTATGCCCACCCCTAATGTATGGCTCATCATCTGGTTCTTCTTGAGCAAGTACAGTCCAATTCTTGAAGTTGACTCGTCTCCAGACACCGTTTTGAGCTAACTTGTCTCCAAAATGCAATTTGTGAGTCTCAAGCTTATAACACTGAAACAAACACAAAACTTATTAAAAACACAAGTTTAACTCAAAAACATAACCAAATCATAAGTTAGAAGGGTACAAAATGATATGTAAATATGGACCGATAAGAAAGGAGGGAGAGAAAGAAATGGGTGTCTTAAGTGTTCTTGGGCAGCTTGGCAGAGGTTCTGTCAAATGTGAGAACAGTTTGCCAGAAAGAGGGAAAATGAGAGAGAAGGAAGAATGGAGCACGAAATTGCTGGGTTTTGCATGCAAGAGAGGAAGCTTGCTCTCTGGATGTGTGTTGTTGTTGTTGGGTAGGAAATGCCTCTTTTTATAGGCGCTGAAAGATGACATTTTCCAAGAAACCCTAATGGTTCCTATCCAATTTGGCCAAGTCTTTCCCTTTCTTTCTCCCCTTATCCCTCCAATCATCCTATTTTGGTGAAATCCACTCTGCCCAATCCCACAAAATCAGGGATTTTTGGGAGCTCAAGGCCCTTTTCCCGCAGCTACCTCAAAACTCCCATTTTCAGCCATCTCCTTTCTTTCCTTTCTTCCTTTTTTTATGACTAGGTCTGATGAGGGAAAGAGAATGGGTATGCATGCTGGTTCAAATGGTGATCTGCGCTTCAATATCCTTTGGTCCTTTGGAAGTTTTTACTTGAAACTTGTTCCTCCCATGTGCTGGAACTTCCAGCAACTTTGCACAGTGGACCTCCAGACTTCCCAGCGTGGGTTTGTTCTTCAGCCAGGTCCTGGAGCTTTGCAGCTCTTCTATTGTAATTGTATGGGCCAAGTTGGTTTATTGGGTAAGTGGGCTATCAAGCATTGGGCTTTTTTGGTTGAGTCAATAGGCTATTTTGGTTGGGCTATTTTGGTTATGATATTTTGGTTGGGATATTTTCTCTTTGTGCTCACCCACATGTTTGGGCCTAAGAAATGGGCCTGAGTTCCGAGGCTCCCAAGCAACCCCGGGACTTTCATTTCTTGGCCCATTAATGGGCCTCATGTTGATTTATTACCATCATCCATACCACAACCCACTCAAGCAAGCCCCAGGCATCTTACCAGGCTTGGGTCCACTTAAGCTTGTAGCGTGGCGTGTTACTTATTTACTTGGCGTGGCATGTGTGCAAGCGCATATGACGAACTTTCGCGTGCCAAACCGTGACTTTTTTGGGCCTCAACATTAGCCCCCTTGATTATTGGGGCCATGAAGTGGCAACGAGATGGGCCAAATAATCAATTTTAGCCCAGAATAATTGGCAGTGGCATGGCATGGCATGGGTTTAGGAGCAACTCAAGGATGACCAGTTAAGGGTCTCTGAAATTACAGCCAGGTCTTTTCGGGAAGGTTGGAGGGGTCGCAATGGTCCCGCTTAAAACCCAATCCTTCTTAAACACCGAGGGTGTTGCCTTAAAGAAATTTCCTAGACACTGTAATTTTGGAGGTCACTTACTAGAGTTATCAAGAGTTTGCCCATTTTGTGGCATGACAGAGAAGAAAATGCTTGGTGGGTTAGCTTAGCTTGCATGACTTATTTGCTTGAGTGACTAGAGAGGCTTGATTTTGCATGATTGTGTGCTTGGATGCTTGGCATTGGCATGTATGCTTGGCTCGGACTTGTATGCTTGGCTCGGACTTGTATGCTTGGCATTGGCATGTACGCTTGGCTTGGGCTTGTATACTTGGATGCTTGGCATTGGCATGTGCGCTTGGCTTGGGCTTGTATGCTTGGATGCTTGGCATTGGCATGTGCTGGAAGGATGTTTGAAATAGGGGAGGTGTTGGAAAATGTTTTGTTTGGCATGGAATAGGTGCTGGAAATTCTCCGTTTATGGAGTAGGTGCTGGAAGAACGTGACTTGGCTTGGCCTTCACGTGGCATTCCAACCAAAAACTTGGGTTAAAACTAGTACTCAAAGAGACAATAAAAAGATGAGCTTCAAGCCTTCAAGAACCATTTACTTGAGATGATAGTGGCTAATTTGAGCAATTGAATGATAAGGAACAAGCCATTTGAGAGAAAGTACACATATTTATAACAAGATATTCAACATAATCAATTGAACAAGTTTTGTTCATACCAATTTTTAGAGAGTTATAATAATTGTGTTTGGATGATCTTTGGATATGTTATAAAGGGGAGAATTTGGAGTAACTATCATGAAGAAACCATAGTGTTTTGAGCTTTTGATATGAGTGTTTTTGGACTGAAAACGAGGGAAGTACCTAAGGTTGAAAACTATAACAAGTTCCACTCTAAACATTCCCAAGGTGGCTATAGAAGTCCGATCAATCTGAAATTTTGATATGTTATAATAGACATCATTTCAAACAACTTTGATGAAGGAACCAAAGTCATTTGAGTACGTGAAATCACAGAAACAAACTGAAACCGAGCATACTGCTGTGAAATCAGGAAATGATAAACTTATTATGATCATACCAACGTTTCAGAGCCTATACTGATCGGATTGAGCTGAAATTTGAGTATGTTATAGGAACCATGGAAATGAACAACTTTTATGAAGGAAGTTTTCTCATTTGAGCTTCCGAGATATGAGTTCTCAGCAGCTTCAAGAAAGTGACGAATTTTGGATTTTGAAGAGGACCAAAAGAAAAATGAGGATGAAGATAAGTGAATGAGGAAGAAAGGATGATACAATGAATGTGATGAGGATAATAGTGAATTTATGATTGAAAAACCTTAGGCTAGGTGAGTCACCATTTTAGACTAGGTGACTCATCCCTTCTTAAATGGTGGATAGGAAAGCTTGAGGCAAGGGGGAAAGAATGAAGGAGGGAAGAAATGCTTGGCTTACACGTTGCCTCCTTCTCTTTCTTTTTTTTTGCCTACAAGGATATTTTGGTAATCTATCATACATAGGGATGTTTTGGTCATGTTTGTCCAACTTGAAATTAAACACACTTAATTTAATAATCTCAATCCAAAATTTCTTGATAAAAATACCCATAATCATTCTCCACAATTATATTATTTTTCAGTAAAATATGAAAATCCACCTTAAATTTTTCGGGGTATTACATGCATTTTATGATTCTTATCTCAATTCCTAACACGACGAATTATTTATTTGGTGTGGCACGTGGGCTGTGACTTGTGCCAAACAGACTTTTGCATGCTCCGAATTGGGCATTTTCTCAAGAAGGTGTGATCCTGGGCCCAAGATTTATTTGGGCCCAACCATGGATTTTTTGGGCCTCAACAGAAGTTTTTGCAAGTTGGGTTGAGATTTGGGTTTTGAAGGAGGGGGGGGGAAATAGGTTACGGGATAGAGAGGGAGAGACAGAGAGGGAGACTGATGAACACAAATGAAAGCAAAAGAAAAGGTGAAAACCACAGGAAGAGGCCAAGAGATTGTGAAATTCATAAGTTTCCTTGAACAAGAGAATTGTTGGGTAGGGTAAGTTTCTCTTTCTCACTGTTTTTTTATTTTTTTGTTTTTGGTCTTTATGAAATTCCAGAATGTTGGAATTTTCTACACAAAGTCTCCTCTAACAAATGGCTTTTCAAAATAGTCAGATTCTTGAGGTGAGGTTGTTGGGTTGATGATGGAAGAAGAATGTGGCTTTTCAAAATAGTCAAATTCTTGAGGTGGTGTTGTTGGGTCGATGATGGAAGAAGAAGGTGGAGTTGGGGTCAATGCTAGATGAAGAACCCGAAAGGACGCTTTTACCCCCTCATTTTGACAGATAAATTGACAGAGTTGGACGGTATGACCTAATTGGAACGATTTGTCCATTAAAGGATGTAATTGGCACGAAAAAAAGTTCACAAACTCAATTGCAACTGGGGGCCAAGTTCAGGGACGTCTACAATAGATAACCCTTCCCAAAAAATATTTCTATAGGACTTAAGTGGAGGACAATATATTTCAAAGTTGGAATCACTTCAAAGAATTGTTAGGTTATAGAAATTGTGACAAATCCAACTATTAAATGCATTATCTCTCATTTATGTATGGTCTAAAGTTTTTCGAAATTGAATACTAGTTGTTGATTGGTCTTTTGAAATTTCAAAATTCTTTTATAATTTGTCTTAAAATGATAAATAAATATATAAAAAACTTGCGAGGTGATTTCCTTTCCATATTTTTGGAATGATTTTCATCAACCATACAAATAGAACCTTTCTTTGTCAAAGAAGATAAATAAGGAATATAAAATCAAAAAAATTTCAAAGATTCCAACTTTAGCCTTTTCCTAATAAGATTCCATTTTAGTTGACCATAAGAATGGAAACTGGCACCAAATTTCGAGCCAATCAATCCAAAACCTCCCCCCTTTTCAACCAAAAAAAGAAGAAAGTGAGTGAGAAAGGAAAAACACATGCAAAGGCCATGTGGTGAATGAAAGCGAAACAAAAATATGAAAACATAAGTAAGTACAAGGAATTGGGACGTGATGAATTGGTTCACTTGGATTTGACTGGCCCCACTTCCTTAAGTAACGTGCAGCACGCGAGACGGTGTCGTATTGGACCTACCGCCTCCGCCACCACCACCCTTTTTTATAATTTTAAAAGAAAATACGAAAATGCAAATGCCGTGGAAAAAACAGAGACCCCCGCCATAGATAAAGAGCCACACTGCTCTCTCAGAGCATTCCCCAAAGCACACGAAGGCACTCTCCCTCTTCTCTGTCCAAGACCCTAACCCTAACCCTAATTTTTATACTGGTAAAGGTATGGCGGCCTCACTCATTATGCCGACGTCTTCTTCGTCGTCGTCGTCAATGGCGTCGTCTTTTTCGTCTCTCTTCTCTCGCTGCTCTGTCAGCCATAAAACTCTGCTCCCCAATGACTCCGGCTCTCGAATCTACGCTCCTAATAGCGTCGTAAGTGTACCAAGACACATTTGCGTTTTATGTTCTGTAGTTTGAACTCGAAATTTTTCATTAAATTTTTCAATGTTGTTTCAGCTTTCAAAATTGAAACGAAAAGCAGTTTCCTTTGAGGATGGAGCTTTAAATGGCCTTGTAAAAACATAAAATTCCAGAAAGAGAAAAAGAAAGGGGTTGGCTTTGACAATTTCCAACATAAATTTTGTTCAACTTTTATTAGTTTTGACATGTTGGATGAAATTCTGCTGTGGGTATTTGGGTGCAGCTAAATAAAGTTTTCTTGTTGTTTTCATTTTCTAGATAATGTTCCAAAGTATTTACAATGTCATTTTCAAGTTTTGTTGATTTGTGTATTTGAATTATTGTTGTAGAAATGTGATATGGCTGAGCCAATTAAATACGGAAATGGGAAGCCAATCATTCCTATTGTTAACGAACGGACGCTGCCCAAGTTCTTGGAATCAGCACGCTTGGAGAAGTCAGTTAACAGAAGTAGTCCTAGGATCAAACTGTTTTCTGGCACAGCAAATCCTGCACTCTCTCAGGTAATCAGAATCCTCTTTTGATTTAGCGTATATATGTTAGACATAACCTTTCAAAGGGCATTTTCACATTTCCTTGACATTAACATTAACTGGTAGAGCATGTTTTGCTTTTTAATACTGATGATTTACTTGTTAGATTGGCTGACATGAGACAGTCTCCCTTTATATATATTTAAACATAAGGTTGTCACATGCATTTCGTCTTCAGTTTTTGAAGCTGTGTGAAAAATGTTGGATGCTTTTAGTTGTATATTTCTAGCTGTTTACTAATAGTTTTTTACTTAAGAAACTTCTTAACCATCTTTCCTATATATTTGTCTCTTCAACACAATAAATCGCTTATAGTTCTTGGGGCTTTGTGCTTGTGATTGCTAACTATCAGTAAATAATGCTTAGGAAATTGCTTGGTACATGGGATTGGAGCTTGGGAAGATCAACATAAAGCGCTTTGCAGATGGTGAAGTTTACGTCCAATTGGGAGAGAGTGTTAGAGGATGTGATGTATTCTTACTGCAGCCAACTTGCCCTCCTGTGAATGAGAACTTCATGGAGCTACAGATAGTAATTGATGCTTGTCGGAGGGCATCGGCCAAAAATATTACTGCAGTAATTCCATATTTCGGATATTCCAGAGCTGATAGAAAGGCAAGTTTATTTCTTAGTGTTTTAGGTTGAACTTTTCTAGGATATTATCAGTGGAAAGTACCTGGAGATCAAAGATTACAAACAAAACTAAGGAAATATGGCATTCTGGGTGGTTTCATTCATACTTTGTCAATGGGAGCGGGAGGGCATACCATTAAGTTTGTTACGAGTTCAACATCTTTATAGTTATTACTTTTATTTTAATTGAAGCACATCGTTTTTAGCATTTGAACTGGAATATGCGTTCTTTTTTCCTCCAGACTCAAGGGCGTGAGTCCATTGCCGCCAAGCTGGCTGCAAACCTCATCACTGTAGCAGGTGCAGACCGTGTTCTTGCTTGTGACATTCACTCTGGGCAGTCAATAGGTTACTTTGATATACCAGTAGATCATGTATATTGCGAGGTGAATCAGCTCACTGATTTTATATTCTTGACTTGTAAAAGCTTTGTGTTCTCTAAAACTTACAATATTTCTCATGTGCAATTTAGCATGTGATCCTTGATTATCTTGCCAGCAAGACAATTTGTTCTGATGATTTGGTAGTGGTGTCCCCTGATGTTGGGGGAGTTGCAAGAGCACGTGCTTTTGCAAAAAAATTATCTGATGCACCTTTAGCCATTGTAGACAAAAGACGTCAAGGACACAATGTTGCTGAGGTAATTTCTGCAGCAACGGCCTGCTTTAATCTTTGTATGTTTTGTAATGCTTCACATGCAACATTATACTTGATGAAGGGATATAATATACTGTGGTCATTATGGCTGAAATGTTTAAATCCCATCAACTGACGTGGATTTTTTTGTGTGTCATAAATCACGCCATGTGTCCCATGTCTCTGTCATTGTTCTAAGCTTTTATTTATCCTCTTAAAACTAGTTTTTTTGGGACATTTCAAAATGTTAGGACAACGTACAGGTGCATAATGGCATGGCTGTCAATGTTGTAGCTCATTAATGTAACGAACAAGCCAATGAGCAAGGAATTGTTGCATCTCTAATTTTTCACCTTTGTAGGTGATGAACCTGATTGGCGATGTAAAAGGAAAAGTTGCAGTTATGGTGGATGATATGATCGACACTGCTGGTGAGTCAAGTGATCTTGATGTCAATTTCACATTGTATATTTGTCCTTGCACATAAATTCAAACAAATAAAAATGAAAGATAGAGGAAGAAAAAGACAAAGCAAATTGAATTTAAATAAATAACCAAATAAAAGGATATAAAAAGTCAAATTGAACTTATGCTTTTTATGTATGATTCATTACTTTCCTTGTTTAGGTTAAATAAATTTCAATGACTAAAGCCTTAAATCCTCTTTTGTCATTACCTTTTTATACCAGCTAACATTTATGGTCCATTTTTGAAGTTTTTGTATGATGTTTCTTTTGGGGGAATGACCATGTATATGTGAACTTCTCCTGTCCATCCATGTCTCCAGTTAGATTTAAATGTTGCAGCTGATATGTGATATGATTTCCCTGAGATTATTCTCATGGTCAGATTGACGTGTGTTTACCTCTCTTGAACCAGCTCGCATGAGATATATCATTTTGCTGCCAGTTTTCGATTCCTTTTCTAAATGAGTTGCATGTTGTAGGGACAATTTCAAAAGGTGCAGCTCTATTGCATCAAGAAGGGGCAAGGGAAGTCTATGCATGCTGTACTCATGCTGTGTTTAGGTATCAACTTCCTTTGAGGCATTTGATCTTCTTCGTTTATTTGAGTAGATGCATGTCTTGGCTCTTTGCTGTTTTTACTTCTATCCAGAGATAACCTTCATCTTTTAGTTTGACTGCTAGAACTTCTAATATTTTGACTATTTTTATGTTTCCCTTTCTAAGTTGATAAATTTCTTGTAAGTCTAAGCTGCCCGTTACTGATCAAAGTTCCAACTCTAGATGCACAAGATCTTCTGCAAACAAGAACTGCTAGAACTTCAGTTTTCGATTCCTTTTTTTGACTCTTTTCTTTTGTTGCTTTTTCTTCACAGCCCTCCTGCAATTGAAAGGTTGTCAAATGGCCTGTTTCAAGAGGTGATTGTAACGAACACAATTCCTGTTGCGGAGAAGAATTACTTTCCCCAGTTGACTGTGCTTTCAGTAGCAAACCTGTTGGGTGAAACTATTTGGCGTGTTCATGATGATTCTTCTGTGAGTAGCATATTTCAGTGAAACCAGATAATGATGATAGGCAATGCCAATCGCTTCCTTCAAAATCTATAGCACATTGATTTCCCCATCCAATCTTCTATTTTTATTGGTTCTCTATAGATCATTTTTGTGCTCTCTTTTTAAAGATATATGAAATATATTTATCTTCTTTTTTTTATAGAAAAAGACAACCTTGTTCAATGAGCTTATGGCATTAGAGAAAGTTTGTGGAAGTTCTACAAGTTAGGTTTGATGTAAAATTCGAGATTTATCGTAACACCCCAACACCGGGTTACATAACAGGGAACATAAAATGTATGGTATGGGACCTCCAACTTGATTTGGTCATACCAACTCAACCACTTCACCAGGTTACCTACTTGGGTGCCTATTCCCTTGGAGATGCTCTTACAATTCGCCCACAAATTGATATCTCAAATGAGAAACAAAGCCTTACATAAACTTATACTGAAAGAACAAAAAAACACAACACAACACATTTGCTAAGAAAAACAAACACAAACACGACACATTTGCTAAGGAAAACAAAAACAAAAAGTACATTGCAAAAGAAAGAAGGATGAGCTAGCTTGGATTCTTTGAACCCTAAAAAAAGAAAATCAAATCAGTTCCAATGGTGGAGTAATTTGCTTGATAATATTGAACATATTCCAAAAAGTGCACTGGCTTATACTGGATTGGGTGGTCCTTGTCGATAAGCTCGTCGGGTATTTGTATCACCCCTTCCTGGAAAGAAAATATCCCCATCGAGTATCTGACCTCATTTTCCCTCAAAGTCACTCTATGTTTACAAGATCTTATTCTGCCATTGCTCCAAACCTAGGCCAACCAAAGAATGCAAACATCCTATCTGAGATCTTTATTCATCTTGCAATATACAGCATAGATAGCTGTTCACTGAAAAATTCTTGCCAGTATGTATTGATTGATGTATCAAACTACCAAAAGTTTAAGTTAGGCTCGTTTGGTACACTTGATGTTTCACTTTACTCCTGAAACTTAATTTGACTCGCTCTGTCTCATCCGGTCATAACGATATGAGTTTATAGATATAAAACCTCATTTACATATTTACTTATTTGGAATGGGGAAAGTTATGAACATGGGAGAGAAGAAATGAGTACGAAATCAACTACTACCCTCCTAAAACTTAATTCCTCGTTTTTAAAGCATTGACTTTCAAATTTTAATGTGTTAATAAACGCTCGAGAATTCATGAATTTGACTGATTTCCATACTCATATATTAGTAAAAGCAAGGGAGGTAGTGGAATAATTTTCATATTCATATATTAGTAAAGGGGAAGTCAGGAATGAGAATAATTCCAATACCCCTTCCATGTAAGTAAACATGAGATAGCTGAGTTTGTTGTGGGACTGTTATAAAAGAATTGGTTATATCCACCAGCAGCTAGGAACAGGCAGGATGAAGGCAAAGGATCAAAACCTATCCACTCATTATCCTTTGTGTTTATCTCCAGACCATTTACATGATTTTGATGCAGTATGGTGTTAATAGTCTTGTCTGCATGACCGGGCAGACCCACTGCATTTCCAGTTTTCTTGGGTTCTTTATATTTTGTAAATCGAAGATTGGAAACAGTCGATTGAGTGTGATCGTCATGGCACTTCTCCATGCCATAGTTTTCAAATACCATTCTTGTCACAACTTGATCTAGTTCTTTCATCACTTTTGCATACAGATCAACACTCTCACTAGCCAATAAAGAACCAATAGTGTAAAAAGGTGAATCAATAAAATTATTATTAGGTCACAACTTATAGCAAGTCCATAACATGTCAATAACAAAAGCGTAGGATGATTTATCTGTGTTGTCACATGTTACTGCAAATCCGTAAGAGAAAACATCAAAAATATAATTAGATAACATTTAAACAGTTTAAAATGAACAATCCAAGAACATCCAATAAAACTTTTCTTTTTTCATTGCTCAAACCAAGGAGAAGTTCCTTGATATCAGTACAATGGTTCTTTTAGCGATGATGAATACTTGTCCAAAGAAATAATCATTGCCGATATCAGAGCCACTCTTGGCATAGTGCAAGTGGTGTTACCGTGCACGGCTCCCGATTTGTAGGGTCCCGAATTTTTTTTACATGTATTATATATACATTGTATATATACATGAGCGCACAACATATTTACACAATTGTGGTCTTAGTGGTTTCTTTTTCACTTCTTTTGTCGAAATAACAAAAATTTCTCCATAAAATAACCTCAATGAGCATTGAATCCATGACCAACTAGACAATATTACCATACCATACAACTATACCAGACATATTTTCTTGAAAGATATTTGTGGATATTAGTTTTACATGTTAATTGATGATGAATCTAAGTAATATAAAAATTTGTTTTTAGGGCATTGAGTCATTGCATATATATATTTTGAGTTAAAGTATTTGAGGCTCCAATTTAAATTTTGCAGAGGGCCCTTAAAATTTTTAAATTATTCTTTTTACAAACACTGAATTCCAAACACCGGTGAAAATATAATTCATCAAAAACACAAAAAAGAAGAACTTATATATATATATATATGTGTGTGTCAAACTATCATTAACAATAATTTAAGAGTCTCTACTTATTGAGGAAGGAGACAAGTATTTTTCAATTAAGTATTTGAAAACATGAGGCACAATTTGTGGAAAAAAAAAACCCTAAAAATAATAATAAGAGGAGTAATAGTCCCGGAGACTAGCATTAGGACAAACATTGCTTTTTTTAAAAAAAGTAAAAGTTGAGGAACTACAATATCATAAAAATTCGTGATGCAGCAGCAGCCCGTTTTCAAAGCCCATACAAAACATTTCCCTTTCACCCTGGTTACCCTATCCAGTCCAGCTGACGTTTCAGCCCATATTCAATAAGAAACTAGGGTTTCTCTCGTGGTGCCTATAAATTGCCTCTTCTGCATCGACCTCCTCTCAACTCCAAGCCCCTCTCTCACCTCTTCCTACAGAAGCAGCCTCCACTCCCTCCCTTATGAGTCTTTCTGTGTTTTGTATCAAAATTCACTGTAATTGATAGCTTTGATGAAACTCTTTGTGTCCAGAGTCGGCTGCTCTTGAGCACCTTCTATGACGGTCACAACCCTCTAAGAAGTTCTGAGCTGTCTCCTTCTCCCAGCCCTTTCTTTTTTCCCTCTTTTGTTGTTGTAATTTTCATGTTTTGGCCAAAAAATTGTTGTGAATAGAAGAAAGCGAGGTGACGATAGAAATTCATGTCTGTCAATCCACTGACTGTAACAGTGTGATGTTACTGTGAATCCCGACAGGTTCTGATCGCTTTCTCACTTCTAATTTCATTTACTCTCACACACGTTGTTTTGAATTGGGTCGTGTGCTAAATTCTTGATAATTCTGGATTATTTGATGTTTTTATTTATTTGGGCAGTTGATGATCGTCATTGATATTAATGGGTAATTTGCATCTGAAACATTCATTGATGTTTTATCTATCACCTTGGAGAACTGATGCCCTTGTTCTTTCTTTTTTTTTCTTTTCTTTTTTTAAAAAGAATTTCTTATTTGGTTTTGCCTACTAATACTATAAAAATCGAGTGACCCAAATTACCTCACTTTTTAGCAATGTATATTTGCCAATAAGAAGTGAGACATTGCCCTGCTTTTAATCTCACTGCTTGGAATGTGACTGGTGGTCTTGCTAGATTGTCTTTCTAAGTGGAAAGGCATCTCACATTTGTCTTTCCACAAGAAATTGTTGTCTCTCTAAATTGTTGAGGTTGGAAGCAAGACATATTTTGTACCATCTCTTTGTTAAGCCAAGTTACATTGCTAATTAGTCTCTGATATTTTGGAATTCACTTGGTTTTTAAATTAATGAAAATAACTTTCATCATTATTTTAAGGCCAAATTATTTTTTAGGAGTTGCGGGGATGAGGGGTTGTGGCGCAATTTTTCGGGGATTGGGGATTGGGCTTGTAGAGAAGTCTGTATTTTTATTGGGTGAGCAAATCTAGTTGTTATTTTAAATCAACATTGGTCAGGTAAATAAAATTCATAATTGCATTCTACTATACAGTAAACAATAAATCAAAGATAAACTAGATTGCGTGGAGGAATCATTAGGTGTAATAGTATTCATATAAGAAACTCGGTTCTTTATCTTCAAATATGAAGATGCAAAAAGTTAGCTTCAGTGAAGAATTTTGTTAGAGTGATATAAGTCTTTGAAAGATGAAAAATTGGTCATCTTCAAATTTGGATCTCCATTGGGGTTATTTTTCGAATGTCTCTAAGTCCATCTTCAACCCATTAGGCCAAATTCAAAATATTTCAAGTTATAGTCAATTTTCTCTTCTAATTCAAGAAAATGAAGGGACTAAAATTTGAGAAAATTTAAGCTCGAGATCAAAAAATAATTTAGTTATTGCTTGGATCCAAAAAAATTTCGGTGAAGCCCACTTGTTGTTGATGTAGGCATATGCAAGTGAATAGCGATTGTTGGCAGGCAGTGTGCCAAGTGCTGTTTTGTGATGATGTTGTTATTGGAATTTAATGACAATAATTCATATGTATATTCTAATAGTAACTAAAATAAATTAGATTAAATTTAAGTTATTGGATTTTTTTTTTACCATTAAAAAGTCTTAAATTTAATTTAAATTATTGATTTAAGTTATTATTAGAATATTAAAAAAAAAAAAAGAAGTTTGAATTGTTGTCATTGGATTCAGGTGGGTTTCATCGAATTTTTTTTTGAGTATAGGCAATAGTTGGATTGCTATTTGGCCTCAAGTTTAGATTTTTTCAAATGTTCGCCATTTCATTTTTTGGGTTGAGAGACTTTGGGATATTTTGTGTTTGGCTTCATGAGTTTGGAGGTGGCTCATGACGGGGCTAAACTCAAATTTCCACCTTTTAAAATACAAATATTCATGTATTTTCATGACTAAAAAAAAAAATTCCCTCCAAAATATAAGAGAATTTCACTTTAAAATAAAAATAAGTATAACACTACGTAAAATATAGCTGTTGGAATAAAATAAAAAATAACACAACATAACTTTTGAAAATATAGCCGTTGGAATCAACTTGTGCAAAGGTTAGCTGTGTCCTAGTAATTTTTTGTCTCAACATGGGCTTTCAAGCCAAAAGAAAAAAAAAGCAAAGTTTGGGCTACATATAAAATACTAGTTCAGGTAAAAATTAGATTGGAATTCTACTTCAAATTTCCACTCCTTAAAATACATGAGTTGGAGAAGATTTTTGAACTCCACCCTTTAGGTTGGAGATGGCCTAAGAGCATATCCAATGGTTTATTCAATGGAGAAGAATTTGGAAACTTGGTTCTTAGTCCATCTCCAACGTGGTGGAAATTTGAGAAATGTCTAATTTTGGGTGGAATTCTAGTCCAAGTTTTGCATGGATTGGTATTTTATGTGGAGTCCAAATTTTGCTTTTATTTAATTTTTTTTGACTTGGAAGTCCTTGTGAAGCCGAAAAATTGTTGGGCCTCGCGTGATAGGTTTGCTATCTAGCTAATAAGTTGTGCGACACAACTGGCCCTTATGCAAATTGATTCCAACGATTATATTTTCAAAAGTTGTGCTGTGCTGTTTTTTATTTTTTGTTTTATAATTCCAACGGCTATATTTTACATCAACGATTAGGATTAATTTTAGGCAATCTGAACGGTAAAATTTCACATCCAACGGCTCAAATTTAAATCCAAATGTCAAAATAAGATTTATAATTCATCTAAATCAGATCCAACCCCAAAACTTATTCCAAACTCTATAAATATCCATTCAATTGGTAAATAATCCACCAAAAATCATTTTTTTCCTTTTGATAGATTTTTTTCATTCTACTATCATTCTTATTGAGAATGGCTCCAAAACCCCAAAGAAGTGTGAATTGAAAACCACAAGAAGATGAGGCATTGTGCAAATGGTGGGTTTCTATCTCTGAAGATGGGGCTATTGGCACCAATCAATCAAATGACTAATTTTGGTTGCGTGTGTACCAAAAGTTTTTGGAAAATGATCTAGGCATGAGCAGCGAGGCTAAGGTACGATCACCGCAAGCTATTGCTTCTTGGTTCAAGATCATCAACCAACAATGTTCTCTATGAAAGACATGTATGACAAAGGCCAATGTAAGGCATGTGAGTGGCTCCACATCTTCAAGATTGTTGGTTGCCCTGCATTGACCTTTGTCAAACATGCATTCCATAGAGAACATTGTTTGTTGATGATCTTGAACCGAGAAGCAATAGCTTGTGGTGATCGTACCCAGCTCGGCTCATACCTAGGTCATTTTCCAAAAACTTTTGTATGACAAAGGCCAATGCAAGGCATGTGAGTAGCTCCGCATCTTCAAAATTGTTGGTTGCCCTGCATTGACCTTTGTCAAACATGCATTCAATGGAGAACATTGTTCGTTGATAATCTTGAATAGAGAAGCAATAGCTTGCGGTGATCGTACCCGGCTTCGCTCATACCTAGATCATTTTCCAAAATTTTTTGTTTTGTTTTTTGTTTTGAATAGAAACATTGTATTGAACAAATCAAGAGGAAAAATCCTCGAACAAACAACAAATCCTATAATAAAAAGAGAAACTTTTGGTACACACGCAACCAAAATGAGTAATTTGATTGATTGGTGCCAATAGCCTCATAGAAACCAACCCTTTGCACAATGCCTTATCTACTTGTGGTTTCCAATTCATTGGGGATTTGGGGCCATTCTAATTAGCAGTATGACGAACATGAGTTCTTAAATCAATGACAAAACCAACCTCTTAAGAATTTTATTATTTTTAACATTTAAATTTGGTCAAGAACAAATTACACATGTGTAATGATGGTATTGAGTCACACGAAATTATAAGGATGTGAAAATAAATCAAATGAACTTATAAATACAAGAATCTGATCAACATAGGCGACTTTGGATGATGTAAAAAGAAAGCTATTTTTCGTGCTTTTGGCATGGCCAAATTCAAAGGTGGTCATGCCTTTTGTAAAAGAAGAAGGGTTTTACGGGTTTTATCATTGCTGTACTGGTTTCTTGTTTTTGCTGTTGGGGGATTCATATTTATTTATGCTTCCTAAATTATGCTAGTTTTATTTAGAAAAATAGCCATATTATACAATAAAATTAGTCAGACATGTCAAATTATACAGTAAAACTCTCAACAATAATAAAGACATATGATATCTGTACTAGTTAAGGTCTAAAATATTGATGATATTGGAAATATCGGTGGTCTAAAAATACGGAAATTTCGATGGAAATATTGGGATATTATCGATATCAATAAAAATTAAATAAAAATCACGGAAATTGTAAGAAAAATTTGAAATTTTTTATTGAAACTTTGGAGAATGTTTATTCAGTCAATTATCTATTAGTTTATCACAAAAACTTGGAAGGAAATGCATTGCATGATGGGTTAATTGAATTAAGTTGATTATATAGAAAGCTAACAAACACTGTGAGTTTAGAAAATATATAATAATTAATGAAAGAAGATTAAATACACCATAATCATTTATATATAATAATTTACCACAATATTTTACACTTTATACATTGCATGGTAAAATACATGAGTGACTTAGTAACACACAGAGTTCTTATTAGGTTCAAATTTTTTATTTTGGTGAGATGGGGCCAAGAAGGCCAGAACCAAAATGTTCACTATCTTCATCATCTCTATATGTAGAGTAAGTGTATTGTGAAGAGTAGTCATCAAATGATAAACCCCCAAAATAGTTTTGCATGTAATTGTAAAAAACAAAACAATATAAATTACATATTTTAGCATATTATCACCAAAACATAAACAACATTGTGGTTAAGACATTAGAGGAGTGAAAGGGCAAGGGTTTGAATCCCTTTTTTGTGTGTGCTCTGTGTAATTTGTTTTTTCATTACATCAATATTTTCGATATTTTTGATATTATAGCGATATTATAGAGATATTTTGACAAAATATTGCTGAAGTGTGAGCGAAATTATCGATATCGATATTTTTCTGATATTATAGTTGATATTATCGATATCTATACGATATGTGTATGGAAACGTTCCGAAATATTTGTAATTTGAAAAACGATAATATCCTCGATATTATCGATATTTTAGACTATGGTACTAGCACATAACTTTACATCGAACAAATATAGGCAAGTGGCAGGGTTATTAGCATTTTCCTTTTGCCAAAGGTAGAGTCACTTTTGAATTTGCCTGCAAGAAAAGAAAAGAAATATATATATATATATATATATATATCTTTGGCATCATTTGAATGACTAGCAAAACGAACAAGCAAGAGGAGATGAAATAATTTGTTCTTATTTAACATTTGTCACTCTTATGGCCAGTGACAAATCCATGAATTTTTATTCCTAAGGTCAATCTTTTCCTAGTCCTCAAGCAAAACTAAAACTAAAACAGGATTCAAAACAATCTTTCTGAACATTTTCCACACAACCATAAAGGAGGCCAACAACGGACCCGATGATAGGGGGAACGACAACACCTAACAATGCGCAACAGTGTCGGTCTCCTCAATCCAAAAACTCATGAAATTTCTAATAAATTCATACACTTGCGAGTATTTATAGTTGGGTGATTAGCACATTAATTTGTGTTGTTAAAATTAAAAGAAAAATAAAATAAAATAAAATAATGACAAAACTGACAAAATTAATTATTTCACATTATAAAATAAATAAAAAAAGAGGAAACAGGGGACTACATTGGCGGAGCTAGGGTTTTTTTTTTTTGAGTTATAATTTTTTTTCTCCCTTTGTTTCCTTTTATAGACGTCCAATATGACACTTGTTTATGATTTTTCTCGCGTTTCTCGAGCTCCACACCCGTAATTTATGGCTTTCCACCTCCTTGATTTCTGCTCTGTGTTTTCCGCTCCATGTTTTCTAGCTTTCCATCTCGACCCACATTATTAAACGGGTTCTAACGGGCATCTTTCGCTCCAAAAAATTATTTTATGTAAAAATATTGGCTAAGTATGAAAAATAATTTTTCGAAATAATCATTTTCTCAAGATAATTTTTGGCGTCTTTTATTCCTTACACATCAAATAAGAAAACTTTATTTTATGGGATTTTAGTATGACGTATATATTGACTTAATGAGCCATCATTTTTAGCCTAAAATCGTATTTCGTACTAAAACAAATTTTTCATATTTTGATTTGGTGAGAATTTGATTTTCTAGTATTTTTATTTGAATCTAGATGGGGGTTACTTCCTTATTTACATTGTAAACTAAAGTAAATAGAGTAATATAAAAATAAATGAAAGTAAAATGACAAAGAAATAAGGAAATTTATATCATTCCATAACTTTCTATATATAAACTAACATATATCTTAAGTGGCACGACGTCGGTTTGATGTCAGGAAAAACAAAATTGAGGCGCTGAGCGCTGCATGCGCCCGCTACAAGATGTGGGTTATGGCTGCTACCTCTTTGGGGCATTTCATCGAACACCTTCTAGGGCTATTTGCAAGGGTCAAGTTCTTGGCCTCCTATGCTGAATTCCAAGGATGGCAATGGGTCAATTGGGGGTGGGTATGCCATTCCCATCCCCATCCCCGTTAAGCTTTTTTCCTCATCCCCGCCTTTATAGCCGCAATATTTATATCGGGGATTCTCCATCCCCGCCTTCATTGAGGAATGGGTTCCCCAACCTGCCCCATTACGGAAGAAAAAATAATATTTATAACTACTTTGTTGAAGAAAAAAACGTACTAAGGCAAGATAATGAATACATATAATATATACTTATAAGATAATATAAGAATGTTTATATATGCACTGGAAGTTAACTAAATAAATAAGTTGTGTTGCTTAATATTTGTATAAATTATACAATTATATAATATAATAATATAAAATATAAAACTTAGTTGGTACAATCACTTTAATAGCATATTTATATATACTATAATATATATATATACCTCACCAAAAAATTAATATATATATATATATATATATATATATATATATTCTAAATGGGAATGGTTCGGGTTGGGAATTAAAATTCCACCCCTGCCCCTCCCCGAACTCCATATCCAAAAAATTCCTCGTACTCATCACCATACCCGGTTTTTGTCCTTCATACCTAACCCATTAGGGCTAAATCCCCTTGAAGACCCTTACCCGTGGAGAAAATTTGTCACGACCCGATTCGAAAACAAGGAATATTCTCAAATCAGGGTGTGAGTCATACCATAGTCATAAGAATAAAATCCTACAACCATGCTATGATGAGAAAAAGAGCCACAAAAATACAAATTTACTTAACATTACAAAATCAAAGTCGCAGTAGCTTGTAATTAACTACACACTAAGATCTTTAACAAACGGTTGACTACTTACAAATATTAATTACACAAATCAATGATAAAAGCCCAGTAGCTTAGTTGAACCCGCTTCCTCAAACTTCTTCTTTAATCTTGCACAATCTATTAGGGTATGAGCATTCTAATGTCCAGGAGAGTACCGTCAAACACCTCAAAGTCAGCTATCACAGTTAATCAAAGTGTCATGCATAAAGCAACACAAGATATACAAATTATGCAATCATACAAGATAAATAAATTTGCATATGCGATGATGTCATGAACTCACTCCCTTCTAATCCCACTAATTCATATTCTAGGGCAACAAGCCTGCATGTCCCATACCATGCGTTTTACCACTGTGGCTCCGAATACCCTAAAATATGAACTAGCGCCCATCCGTCCCTTAACCCAATTTTCTTTTGCTTACGAATTTCTCAACTTTCACTTATCATTAGAGGCCCTACTCCCATCACCTCAATATATTCAAGCTCTGCTCCCGTCACCTGAATATATTCCACATTTTATTCAAATATATCTAAAGCCTTCTCCCACCCCTTAGATATATCTCAAACGACACACACACACACACACACTCCAAACGCCACTGTATTTCTGATGCATATGTAGTGCAGCACAAACATCATTTATTTCTGCTGAATAATGCCACAGATAATAACAATAATATATCAGGCTTAATCACATGAATATTAATATTCACAAAACATCAAATAATATCCACGGAAAAACATCAATAATAATATTTACATAACATCAAATAATATTCACGGAAAAACATCAATAATAATGTTCACATAACATCAAATAATATTCATCGGGCAAAGCAATAATAATATTCATATTTATAATACTATATATAAGCACCAAGATTAAAAGTGATATAGCCCAATCATCGGGAAATCAGGAAACCCTACCTCAAGTCCAGCTAGCTTAAACTTGTGCGGTTTCGTCCTCGAAAGTACGTAGAGTAGAACACCTAATTAAGATAATTTATTGATTAAAATCCATTGGAAATAAGGAAACAAATTTGAGTGTCCTAGTAGCTCACGCAGACTTAAAACCCCACAAAACACTTGACAAGTTGTTTGACCCGGTTGTTACTCCCTTAACCTCACATCCAAGGAAGCATAGAACCAAACGTTAAGGAAAAACTAATCTATTCCCCTCCTATAATAGTTATACTCTTTGGGATGTTTAAAAGCAGGTGGTTCGGCTTTAGACTCATAAAGAAAATTTAAAACATCAATTTAAAACTAAAATTTCAGTTTTGCTAAACATTTGGGTTGGAACACGTTAACTTTGAAAATTCACTAAATATTGAGTTTAAATCAAAATAATGTAAAACTTTCCAGATCACAACTAGACATAGAAACATTAAAGATGTCAAAATTTGATAAAAATTAGGGTTAAGGAAGCATGTCAAAATAGAAACCAAAACAGACTAGGCTGCATAACATTCTTTTTTTCAGGTTTGTACACTTTATTTTGAAAAATCACCAAAATTACAATTTACAACCAAACTGGATAAAAATTTCCAGATCTCAATAAAATATGAGAAAGTAAAACATACTAAAATTTCATAAAAATCAAAGTTTAGGAAGTTTTCAAACACTTACTTCAAAACAGGGTATGCAGCAGAATCAAAACAATTCCAGCAGGATAGTCTTTACTTTGAAATTTCACAAAAAATCAATTTAAATTCAAATGGCACAAAACCAACTTTGAAATAACCCTTGGGATATTCATTTTGATGTAACAAAACCCCAAAATGAAATTGGAACAACAATCACATCGAAATAATCTAGAACTTCACAAAAACACACTTTGAAAGATATATATATATATATACTTGAGGCATTCCAACCAAAACTTGGGTTAAAAACTAGTACTCAAAGAGACAAGAAAAAGATAAGCTTCAAGCCTTCAAAGAATTATTTACTTGAGAGGATAGTGACTAATTTGAGCAATTTAATGATAAGGAACAAGCCATTTGAGAGAAAGTACACATCTATAACAAGAGATTCAACATAATCAATTGAACAAGTTTTGTTCATACCAAACTATCATGAAGAAACCATAGTGTTTTGAGCTTTTGATATGAGTGTTTTGGACTGAAAATGAGGGAAGGACCTAAGGTTGAAGACTATACACAAGTTCCACTCTAAACATTCCCAAGGTGGCTAGAGAAGTCCGATCAATCTGAAATTTTGATATGTTATAATAGACAGCATTCCAAACAACTTTGATGAAGGAACCGAAGTCATTTGAGTACAGGAAATCACTGAAACAAACTGAAACCGAGCATACTGCTGTGAAATCAGGAAATGGTAAACTTATTGTGATCATACCAACGTTTCAGAGCCTATACTAGTTGGATTGAGCTGAAATTTGAGTATGTTATAGGAATCATGGAAATTAACAACTTTTATGAAGGAATTTTTCTCATTTGAGCTTCCGAAATATGAGTTCTCAGCAGCTTCAAGAAGTGACGAATTTTGGATTTTGGAGAGGAACAAAAGAAGAATAAGGATGAAACAATGAATGATGAGGATAAGAGTGAATTTATGATTGAAAAGCCTTAGGCTAGGTGAGTCATCATGTTAAGAAAGAGTGATGATTCAATGAATGGGGAGGAAGAGAATAATTTCAAGATTTAAAAATGTTAATTAGGCTAGGTGACTCACCACTATAGGTTTACAACTCATCCAAAATCAGATTTTTTTGAAGAGAATGTAAGTGGGAAAGGGGGAATAATGAAGGAGAGAAGAATTGCTTAGCTTACACGTTGCCTCCTTTCCTTTTTTTCTACAAGGGTACTTTGGTAATTATCCACACCTAGGGGTATTTTGGTCATGTTTGTCTAACTTGAAATTAAACCACTTAATTTAATAATCTCAATCCAAAATCTCTTGATAAAATACCCATAATCATTCTCCACAATTATATTATTTTTCATTAAAATATGAAAGTCCACCTTGAATTTTCGGGGTATTACAAAATTGCCATCCCTACTGGATTCTGGGTTTGTAGGGGTCAATTGACCCCCTTGCCCCTATGTGGATCCGCCACTGCTTAGGGCATGTTTACTTACCGGGCTGCGTCTTGGGCATGAGAAATCATTTGATTTCCCATATTTAGTAAGTTCAAACAAGGGAAGATTTCCTAACTCATCGAAAAATAGGCGGAAAATGAAACCTCCATCCAAGACAAGTAAAAAATATATATTTTTATGACAAATTTGCCCCTATTAACAATTTAAAATACCAAGGTAATCATTAGTTACATATTATTGGATATTTCTAATAGGGGTGTGATTGAAAAATTAAACAAATTTTGTTTCCAATATCTACATAAACCAAACACATGAAAGGAAATATAATGATATTTTCTACTTACTTTCTTAGCATTACCAAACATAGGAAATGAATTTTTATTTTCCCTTCTCCTAAGAAAATACGTGGGGAATGATTTCTCATCAATTCTTTTTCATGAACTAAATGGGACCTTAGGGCTTGTTTGGTTCATGGATTGAACTTCCTGGGAATGGAATTCCCATGTCTAATCCCACGAGATGGGAATGGAAGATGTTCATGTTTGGGATTGTTGGGAACTGAGGACCAAAAAGGCTAAAATGCGGTTTTCTTGAACTAAACCATAATTGTCAATTTACCCCCTCATCTTTTTTTTGTGTGTGGTAAATTAGGGGGCGTTTCGTGTTCTATTCAAATAGGGAACTCAAAAACTTTGATTTTTCTTTGAAACAAGGACTTCTTAAATCTATTTTTAAAATTCAAAAACTTGTTTGGTATGCAACTTGAAAATTGTTTTCAAATCTTAAAATTTTGAGAACTTGTGGGTTATTAGAAAAAAAACTGAAAAAACATTTATTTTTTATTTTTAATAATTGGGGTGTTTTTCAGTTGTTCTTGAATTTGAGTTTGTAAAAATAGGGCTACCAAACAGGGGTTTTTTTTTTTTTGGACTCAAATTTTGTTTTTGAGTTTAAAAGTTGGATTCAAGTTGAATACCAAACATGCCTTTAAGGACTTAAACTATATGAAAATAGCCAATTTGGGACTCGTTGTCATTCAAAATTCTGTCATGTGACTTGCACATTGTAACAACCCGGTCCTTAATTAATTTTTAATTTTTAATTTATTTTGGTAAAAAGACAATTTTGCCCTGAAATATTTTATTATTATTAAAGTTGACTTTTTGACCGGAAAAGAATTTGGAAAATTGGTTTGGACCGTTGTATCGGGCTCGTCGAAACGGAGTTCGTAGACACACGGCACGCTTAATTCCGAGTTGTAACGAAGGATGAAAGGTCTAAAAACAAAAAGGACATAAAAGGAATTTTTAAAGTTGTTACTGTACCTACAGTGCCGCTACAATCCCCGGGCCAAATTTTATTATTTTTCTTCTTCTTCCCCTCCATTTTTCCAGCTTCTTCTTCCTTGGCAGGTTCGACACAATCACTGGAGCAGAGTGATTGTTCGACTTCCAGCCGTCGCACGTCGCGTTGTGCACGGTTGGCCGTGCTACCTTCACGAAAAATTTTCCCCTCGTTGTCCTCTATAAAATCCACCCAAAACCCAATTTGATTTGTTGGCGGTGAGCTAGATTCGAAGCTTAGAAAAGGGTTCGGTTTTCGACGATTCCAACGGCCAATTCCGTCGAGTGAGGTATGTAAATTCATCCCCTCATCATGCTCTATATGTTTATGTAGGTATTGTAGATAGATATTAAGGTTTTTTCAGATAGTTCAAAATACCCATTTTGGCCGACGGTTTTGGCTTTGTTTCGGCTAGTTCCGGTTAGTTTTTGGTCATGGTCCAAGAACAAAAGTGACTCCAATTGATGGTCTGAATCTAGGGTAGGATGCTTGGCCCCAAATTTTGAGATTTTCTGGTAGTGGGTATTAAACTCTGTTTGTACCGTATTTGACCCTCCCCTTATTAAGTGACACGTGGATCAGAGATACCACAAGCGTCCAAGGCTCCGAACAAACGGCATCGTCTACCGATGACGCCGTCTCACTTCAATAAGCCCCCACTACTGATCAGAGCATACAAACGGTATCTCCTATCGATGATGATATATGGAATCAGGAAGCCGTCGCTTCTGATCCGAGCATAACATGTAATCGGCATCGCTTACCGATTCTATAGAATTAACCTCGGACCACTCGCCCGAAATATCTAAGGACTCGTGTCAACCTCGCAGGCCTCCCACGAGTCCCACATCGAAATTAAGTACTAAGAGCATGCAAAATGCCCTTTATAAATAAGGCCCCTTCACTACAATGCTCAATATGCACAATGCTTTTCAGCTTGAATTTTATGCTCAATATATTGTCAACAGCAAAAGCTTTTAAAAACAAACTTACTTTGGCATCGGAGGGTCTTAGGCTGGTTCCACACCGGTTCCATAGACCTTACGAGTCTCGGCTTCTTTCCATTCAGGATTAGCAGCCAAGGATGAGAAGAATCTGCATCGGACGCTCAATCGATCCCTTCGATCATCCACATCACCTGGAAGTTGCACTCATTTCTATCTGTTAAGTTTTAGTGCAAACAGATTGGCGCGCGCCGTGGGAATCGCTTATTGATTAACCCATATCTCAAAACTCCAAACTCTGAGACCAAAAAATGAATCCATCTTCGGCCCTCCCTACCGATGGACCGACCCTCGGCATTGGTGGCGAGCCACATCCGCCTCCGCCTCAAACACCCCGAATAGAAACACATGTTCGACAGAGTACTATGGAGGCTCGCATGGAGACTTTACAACGGGAAATGGCGAAAATGCAGGAGCACAACAATATCCTCGCCTCCAAACTTGATGACACCCAGAGGCAGCTGCACGAACAGCAAACGCATCCAGCGTCCAGCAACTCCGTGCTCAGGACAAGGGAAAGCAACAAGCCGTAGGAAAGCCATCTGCCTCCGAAGACTGATTGTACCCTCCCCAAAGGCGCGTCATCTGGAGTACCGAGTCTACTCCGACCGCCGCGATCGAATCAATGAGCAGCGTAAAGAGCGACAGCCCTCGCCCATCCAAGTCCGAGCCAAACTTAATGATCAACGTCTGGAGTCCCTCGAACCGAAGTCCCCCATACGCCGAAGGTACGCGCGATCGGTGTAGAAGAACTGACGAATCGGACTACGTTCCAACTTCGCCAAGCACCAGAATCTCCCGCCGATCGGCAGGCTCATCACGGGAGCACCAAAGTCGCCGATCAAATAAAGAGTATGATCGGCACAAGAAGACGGAAGGGAGAAACCCAAGCCGAACGGCAGGTCGGGATACAAAAGGGCACAATGCCGGGCGACACACGGATAACCGAGCGCTCGAACACTTTGGTGACGACCTTCCCCCAGAAGATGAATCGGATCGAAAACGAACAAAACCAAGCTCGGACGCCAACATGGGGAAAGGTACAGGCAGGGACCGTTCATCGATCGGATCCGGACGTTTAGAACACGAAAAAGAAATTCAAGCACTCCGAATATCGTTCTACTTAAGGTGGAAGACCCCGTAACTCATATCCACACCTTTCAATTAGCGTTGGGATGCAAAGGGCTCACTGACGAGGGCCAATGCTTACTATTCCCTTCCACCCTGACCGAAGCTGCATTGAATTGGTTCTTCCCATTGGAGCCAGGTACGGTAGACTTTTCGAATCAGCTGAAGCAGACATTCCTCAACCATTTTATGATTTCAGACCGATCGCCTGTACTCTGCCGATGATCTCTATACCGTTCGGCAGCGGGAGGATGAGCCACTAAGGAAATACGCAGCTAGGTTCAGCAACGAACATTCCCGATGTCCGGAAACTGACGACAGGGCGGCCTTCGGTGCCTTTAAAAGTGGCCTTCGATCGTCTCAGTTTCGCCATCTGGTCCATAGCAGCAACTGGAGCACCGATGCCGAGCTGATGAAACAGGCGGCCATCCATGCCAAGGCCGAGCATTTCAACTCGAAAGGATCGGCTTCAGCCCCATCCAGCGAAGCGGCACGGACCGATCGGCCTCCCGCTCAAAACTACGACCAATTCCCAGCAAATCGGACGGTGAATCATGCTCCCTACCGAACGGCACCCCCCGCATCTACTCTTCAAGAAGGGAGAAACAAACGAAAGAACAACTTCAGGGGTCGGCAGGATAGCAATAAAATGGGGACGGACCCTGGCAGGTGAGGCTCCTTCGGCAGTCCAAAGAAAACCCAGCCCGAAGAAACGTTCACTTTGCTCAATACAACTTACGAACATCTCCTTATGACGGAAGGTCCGATGATACCGAAGCCAAACAATCGGAAGCTCCCTGGGAGAGCGAAAAGACACCGGAGTCTTCTGCCGATACCACCAGGACAACGACCACGATCAGAATCGTGCATCGCCCTTCGAAAGATTGTCGAGCGCCTGATCAATGAAGGGAGACTGGACGAGTACTTAGGTGCGAAGGCGGGAACGACCCAACCATCGAATCGGCAAATTAATATGATCAGTGGAGGGGTGCCCATTGCCGAAGCAAGCAACTGTTCCATTAAAAACTACGTCCGTGCAGTTCGGCATCCCCAGATACTCGAGCGTAAGGGGGGCGCAATGACAAGATTCGGCGATCGGCTGGGAACTTATTACCTTTTCTGAAGAGGAAGAGCGAGGCATCATCTTCCCCCACTCCGATCCTATGATCATACGAGCCGATGTTCGGTCAATGTGTTGTTTGCTGACGCTTTCAACGCCCTCGGCATAGACCCTCAGCACCTAAACAAGGATATCACTCACCTCCTAAGCTTCTCGGGTGACGTGGTGGAACCGATTGGCAGCGTCCAACTCCCATTAGCCGTCGGCGCTATCCCCACACGAACGGTCATCTACACTCATTTTTTGGTAGTCGATTGCCCAACGGCGTACAACGCCATCATCGGTCGAACGCCCTCACCAAAATGAAAGCCATGCTCTCACCACACATGCTCCTCCTCAAGTTCCCCACGCACGCTGGTGTAGGCCAAGTGCGAGGAGATCAGTGAGTGCACGGACGTGTTATGTATCGGCAACAAAGGAATCGGCACGAGCTACGCTTCGCGAAGCATACACAGTTTCCACAGCGACGACTATGTCGAACGGCAGGGGACGGAGAAACCGGATGATCCCAGAGATGAGGCCGTTACCCCACAAGCACAGCCCGAACTAAGAATTAGAATCAGTCATCCTTTCTGAAGCACAGCCAGGCCTAGAGGTTCGAATCGGCACTACTCTGGGTTCGGCACTACGGGCCGATTTCATTACCTTTTTGCGCGAAAATACAGAGGTCTTCGCCTGGTCATACAATGACATGCCCGACATCGCCCCGAATGTCATCGCCTACAAGTTGAGCATTTGTCCCAGCTTCAAACCCATCGGGCAGAAACGGCGGGCATATCGACGCCGAACGGTACGAAGCGATGAGGCTCGAAGTGGATAAACTGAGGATAATCGGCTTCATCCAGGAAGTAACCTACCC
Organism: Prunus fruticosa; assembly: GCA_018703695.1. NCBI lineage: Eukaryota > Viridiplantae > Streptophyta > Magnoliopsida > Rosales > Rosaceae > Prunus > Prunus fruticosa. Next base: position 14,847,603 of record CM031921.1, read on the forward strand.
TACTTGGTTGGCAAACTCGGTCTTAGTCAAGAAACCAGGCGGTCCCTGGAGAATATTCCAGGACTATACCGATTTAAATAAAGCTTGCCCAAAGGACAGTTTCCCTCCGAGGATCGATCAGATGGTGGATGCCACATCAGGCCACGAACTTCTCAGCTTCATGGATGCATACTCAGGCTACAATTAGATATTCATGAGCCCCACCGACCGCGAACATACGGCATTCATCACCGACAAAGGGCTCTACTGCTACAATGTCATGCCGTTCGGTTTGAAGAACGCTGGGGCAACATAACAACGATTGGTCAACAAAATTTTCTAGGAGCTCATCGGTACCTCGATGGAGGTTTATGTGGACGACATGCTAGTCAAGAGCAAAACGGCCGATTCTCACCTTCACAACCTCTCCCTCATGTTCAATGTCTTGAAGAAGTACAACATGCACCTCAATCCAAGCAAGTGCGTCTTCGGCGTCTCCTCGGGCAAGTTTCTTGGCTTCATGATTAGCCAACGGGGCATTGAGGCCAACCCTGTTAAAATCAAGGCATTGCTCGACATGCAGATACCGAAGACACAGAAGGTTGTTCAGAGCCTCACCGGGCGTGTCGCTGCCCCTGGCCCGGTTCATATCAAAAGCAACTGATCGATGCGCTCCATTCTTCAAAGCCCTTAAAGGAAGCAAACGGCAGATTGTTTGGACTTCTGAATGCGACCGAGCATTCCAAGACCTCAAGGCCTACATGAGTAGAACGCTGTTGTGCCTCAAAAGAGGTTTCTTTTAAAAGTTATAAACTCGCAAGCGCACGAATCGAATATAGCATAAGCGTGTAAGAGCGAGATCGTACCCAAGGGATTGCGTGTAAAGATAGAAAACCAATTATACCCAAGTTAATTTCATTTCCAACCTAGTTGATTCAAATGGTGATTTGTTTGTTGATAAAGAAAATTTAATAAAGCATGAAACGAATATGGAAATGACAATAAACTGAAATTAAGATTTAAATTTATGAGAAAAATAACTAAGGTATTAGAATCCACACCATTATTCCATAAGATCCTAATTATTTATCTTTCAATTCTCATGGAGTAGCAATCTAGAAATCAATCTACTGCTTTCTCAAGATTTATCAATTAAGCTTGTAATTTAGATCATAAGTAAATTTTCCTTCCCTTCATAAGTACAAATTCTAAGCATAAAATGTAAACAAAATTATTTAACTACAAAGGATCAAAGTTTCCTAAGCATCCTATGTGAAAAAGTTTATTTGAATAACAAAATATCAAAGAAATTTGTAAATTAGAAATATAAACCAAGGTTGAATTAATAGATTAATCCAAACTCTTAACTACCACAAATACATGTTATATGTCACAATACATGATAGAAGTGATGAAAAGAAGATTAATCTATTAATCATGTGAAGTGAAAATTATAATCATTGAACACCACAATATTTGAGAATTGAAGATAAAAACTAGAACTTTATTTAATAATGGTGTTTCATCCAACCTTAGTTAAGTAATTTAGCTAGACATAATTAATAATTAAAACAAAACAAAGAAATTAAAATACATGAATTAAATGAGAACTAAGAAAGGTGAAGAACAATTTTAAGAGAGTTATTAGCTCTCGGTTCTTTCCTTTCCATCCTTATTCTCTTTCTTTCTCACTTTCTCTCTCTCTTCCTTTCTTTCTTTCCTTTCTTTCCTTTCTTTCTTTCCTTCCTTCTGCCGTGTATCACTCTTGAATCATTCCACCATTTCCTCACAACAATCTGAAAATATATATAGCCTACAAGTGCCAACAAGTGCTGGCTGCCACCTCCATTTGTTTCCAAAGTAGTAACTCAATTCCAACTTGAATTGATTTCCACCTTCCAACTCCATCACGTGAGTTCAACCAATTTTGGCAGCCAACTTTTAATTCTTTAATGAGTTCTATCTTTATGAAAGATTGGGGTGGCAAAGTATCTACAAATATCTCACAACCTGAAGATATCTTGACAGCTGCATATGCAAGCTGTCTTCTAGAACCTGTCTTGGTGTGTGACAGCCTGTGGATTGAGTTTTTATCCAATTGCTCCAATTTTTGGATATGTTGTAGTAGACATCTTATTGAACAAGTGTCATGAAGGATATGTATTCATTTGAGCATGGGAGAATTCGTTTTTCAGACCTGCAAATGGACTGTACAGCATGAGCTGTAAAAGGCAAAGTCATCAAATCCAAATTGAGTTCTTCTTCTCTTTATTTCTTCAATGATGGAATGGCAACTTGCATGCATGTTGATTGCTTCTGATTTTCATTTGTTTTATCTTCAATTGCATTTGCTGCTGCACACGTTGTCTTTGAGCAGATTTCCTTGACTTTGGCAAGTGGAGGTAAGATTGGTCCAAAAGAGATTTCTAGACTGTTGTAACATGCATGATCGGTTGGATAGGCTACACTTGTTCAATGGAGCTCAAATTTTGATATGTTGTAGTCAACATCCATTGGAACAAGTTTCATGAAGATCTTCACCTCATCCGAGCAACAGAGCATGCTGATCCAAGGCCAAGATGGTGACCTACGAAAAATGAACAAAAACAGAATTTATAACCAATAATGCATTTTTAGTTCATTTTCATTCTAATCAAGGTAAAACTTATGAAACACAAAAAAAAGAAGTAAAAAGCTATGAAATGTCAAGAACTAACTTAAAATATTGGATGAATAACATGATAAATCATGTGTCAAAATGAACCTAACAAAATTCACAAACTTATCTTTTGCTAGTCCTCGAGCAAAACAAAAAAAATAAAAACTAAGTAGAAAAGAAAACTAAGCCACTTTCGCAGGGATCTCGATTGCATTTAGCATATGCAACAAGCCTTTAAACCCCTAGGTTACCCTAGTGGACGAGTATAGTCTCGTGAGGGCTTTCATGATGATACCCACAAACATCAAAATGAGAGATTAACAAATTTATGCTACAACAAAATTGAAAATTTAAACAAATGCTTAACCATCATCAAAGCTATCTGGATTGAAAATTCATGAACAATTTTTAAAAGAGCAAACAGGCTTCAAATTAATCCTCACATAAAGTCTTGATCACTTATAATCATTTAGTAAATTTTTCATTTGTTTCCTTTGGTGTTTAAGTGAACCAACACATTTTTAGAGACAAAAGTCAATTTCAATCACAGTAACCTCATTATTTCAATCATTATCAAAATTCAGTGCAAATAACTAACCAAGGCATATATATATTTCTTTTTTTTTTTCTTTTTTTTTGGAATGTGACTGTGCAATGTTTAGTTCCATTAAGCTTTCTAATTAACCCATGTAGCGAGATTTAGGCCAACGACTCTCAAACCAAAGGTTTTAAGGCATTAGGTGTAGAAACACCCCTAAGGGCTTATTAACTCGAAAGTTAAAAAGGCTACAGAACTAAACTAGTCACAAAATGTATTTACCCTAAAACTTTACCGTTTGACACGAACACTCGCTGCTGTTTAGGCAAGAGGCCCGGTTACTAAGTAAAACTCTGGATAAATTAACATTATTATTATTATTATTATTATTTTATTTTATTTATTTTTTTACGCCAAGGTCAATCAAGAGCAATGTCATCTAACTCTGCTAAAAACAACAAAGTTAACTATAATTGATTTTTTCTTTCATTCTCACTAAAGTGTTGATGTGCATGTGAGAGTTCAAAGTATAACTCATGAATTATCCACTAAATAGAATTCAAAGTGAAAAAAAACTAAAATTATGGGTTTAAAATTTAATCATATGTTTCCAATCGTAAAAATCATTCATGAGTGTTAAATCTGATTTGATGATAGTAAGCATAAAAATCTAGAGATAACACCATTTTTTTTTAATTTGGAAAAACTATAATAATAAACACAAAACTACCCTAAAAATAAAACTTCTAAACCTTACCCCCAAACCTAAACCAAACATTGTCCTCAATGTTGAAGAATTGAGGCATCAACAATTAAATAAAACAAAATCAAACAAAACCAATTAAAACTACAATTTAGTTGCAAAAACAAAACAAAATCAAACGGAACAAACCAAAACCAAATACAACAGTAAGCCCTAAAAACAGTTCTACGCACGCAGAAATCCAGCCCAATTAGAATGTCCAAATCAATTGAAAACCCAACCTAAACGAAAGCCCAAAAGCGAAGAAAGTATATAAAACAAAGAAACCAAGTCAGAAGCACAAAGAGCGAGAACTCAGAAAAAGAAAAAGAAAAAAGTGGGCCTTGATGTCTCGGCTCCTGTGAGTCACGGGATACAAAGCGAGAGACGTGCCGACAAGCAGAGAGGTCTCTCACGGTCCCAAGCCAGGAATTATTGCCTTCATAGGAAGGCGTGACGACTTTCATTTCTTGAAAGCGCTGAAAGTCGGAAATGCAATTAAAGGGGTTGGGGGACAGGTGAGGCGATAGAGGGGGATAGGCCGCAAGGGCCGCGCCAAACCAGGAAGCGCAGTGGCTAGGGTTATGTAGAAACTAACTCTATAAAAGAAGAAGAGAAAGAGTTGGGGAAAAACACACAAAACTCAGAAACACACACAAGAGAAAAGAAAGTGAGAAATCAAAGTAAGAAAACAAATGGCCTCTTCCTACCCATTCTCGTTGGATCTCAACCTAGCTCCACCGACTCAGACTCGGGGCCAAGAGGTGGCACCAGTGTGGATGCCCTACTTTGCCTCCGCACGGGGGCACGTGACAGTGAATGACTCGATACTGCTGGACAACGATGTTGCCCTTGGAGTTGCTAGAAATCTAGTGACTCCCAAGGATATACGGGTGCTGGGGGCAAGGGATGACAACCGGGTCGTGAGCGATGCTCCTGGCACTAAGCGTGCAAAGTACCGCAACAGTCGCAAGTGTGGGTCATCGCCTAATCGCGAAGTCCCATGAGGTGGAGGTGCTAAGAGGTCAGTTGGCGGCAGAGCGAAGTATGGTTGAAGAGTGCCAGAGTATTATTAAAAGTTTAAAAACAGAAAGGGCAAGGATACTAGAGGTGAATCGACACAGCTGGAAGCGTTGCGGGAAGAGAACAAAAATCTTTCAAAAATGGTAAGTGTTTACGCTCATGACATCAGAAAGCAGCTGGAGAACCTAGACCGACCGGGCAAGCGCAAGAAAACAGACCGCAAAAGTGGTTATGCTCAAGCTAAGAGTGCAATCTTTGGGAGCTCGAGTGATGAGCCCCAAGATCCTGTGCCTGAAGCCCGGAAGAGGATAGCCCTAGGGCTAAACTCAAAGGTCCTATGGTCGAGACACCGAGCACTGAGAAAAAGTGATTCTAGTGTATTATTGGTGTGCCTGTTTGTTTTTGCCCTTTGCCGTGTATTTTATTTTATTTTTATTTTTATTTTTTTTTAATTTTCTCGTTTTCGTAAATAAAAGAAAAGAAAGTTGCAAAAGACAAAGAAGAAAAACAAAACGCACTTCCCAAACTTGAATAAAGGGAATGCGACAAACTAAAAAGAAACAAAGCACACTTCCCCAACGGAAATAAAACAAAGACGACAAACTAAAAAGAAATCAAAACACAATGCACCAGAAAACAGGGAAGAAAAGAAAGTAAAGTGAAAGTAGAAATGCTTCCCTTTTAACTGGACAGAAGGGCAAATTGCTCAGGAAATGCGAAGTGGTGCCGGCTCCCCTATGAGCATATGTCTATTTAAACAACTTCTCGGTTGAAAGGAGAAATATCCTGCATTTCAACCTGCAAACTCAAGAAAAACCATCAAATAGTCCAGACATAAAAATCAATGGCATTCTCAGATATGCACGTTGATGACCTTAACCTTGAGTTAACACTTGCACCACCGAATGCCCAGATAAGGGCTCCTCCAAACCCTATTTTCCCAAACTCCTCATACCATCATGGTTCGGCCTCGAATTTCTCTGAGGCCGTGCCGTGGAGGGCAGTAACTTCAGGAGACTCCAGTCAGGCAGATCATCTGCATGTGGCGCAGAGGTCGGACAGCTGGCAGTGGACGAGTCCCACAATTTGACCGTGCTCAACGCGGTCTCGGCCACAAATTTGGGCATGCGCCTCCTGGCGAGACACGAGAGTGCGGGGCACTGAGTGAGGAGGTGGCGGCCCTGAAAGCTCAGGTGGTGGACCCCAGAAGCGGCTCTACAGCGCCAACCAGCATGTAGAGATGCTGGAGAAAAGGAATGAAGATCATGTAGAGCTGTTGCAGGTTCTACAAGCAAGAACGGGCAGAGGCAATTAGCAGAAGCCTCAAGTGGCGCAAATGCAACAATGAACATGTGATTGAGAAATTTATGTTTTTTTTTTTTTTTTTTTTTTTTTCAAGTTTGTGTTTGGAATCATATGTATGGAATGAAATAAGCATTTGAGCCAAAGTTCAATGTGTGAAATCATGAAGCAATCTACTTCCCAAACTTAACAACAAGTAAAGGAAAGCAAAAGAATTACAATAATAAAAGCAAAGCGAAACAAGAAATTCGAAATAAAAGCATAGCAAATGTATGAAATAAGAGGGTAAATTAAATAGAAAGATAATACCTGGAAAATATGCGTGTCAATCCCTTTGGTATTTATCCATTGCAGAATAAAAGACAATAAAAATATAAAAAAAAACAAGCAAAAATAAATAAAGACAAAAATGAATTAAAACACACAAAAAGAAAACTAAAATCTATCCAGACACGCAAAATAATAATCAGTCGTGATAAACAGGTTTGTCAAGAAATATCCCCTCTACTTCTGGGGATTTCAACTCAAAAAATGGTTTCAGTCTTTGACCATTCACTTTGAATATGTCTCCATTTTTGGGATTTTCAATCTCAATAGCTCCATGAGGGTAAACAGTACGAACAATGAAAGGGCCCAACCAACGAGATTTTAGTTTACCAGGGAAAAGATGCAAACGAGAATTATACAGAAGGACTTTCTGACCATTCTCAAACATTTTTCGCAAAATTTGTTTGTCATGAAACACCTTCATCCGGGCTTTATATGATTTAGCACAATCATATGCATCATTTCGAATTTCTTCTAATTCACTGAGTTGGAGTTTTCTTTGAATTCCTGCTTTATCTAGAGAAAAATTAAGTTGCTTCACAGCCCAGTAGGCTCGATGCTCTAACTCAACAGGTAAATGACATGCCTTTCCATACACAAGTCTGTACGGGGACATTCCTATGGGAGTTTTGAATGATGTACGGTAAGCCCACAAAGCATCAGTGAGTCTTAAAGACCAATCTTTCCTACTAGGATTAACTGTCTTTTCTAAAATATGCTTGATCTCCCTATTTGACACTTCAACTTGACCACTCGTTTGGGGGTGATAGGGAGTTGCAACTCGATGTGTAATGCCATATTGTTTCATTAATTGCTCAAATGGCCTATTACAAAAATGTTTACCTCCATCACTAATAATAGCACGAGGTGAACCAAAACGAGAAAATATATTCTCTTTCAAGAAACGGACCACAACCTTATGATCATTTGTTTTGCATGCAACTGCCTCAATCCATTTAGACACATAATCAACTCCAACAAGAATGTACAAATTACCGAAAGAGTTAGGAAATGGTCCCATAAAGTCAATACCCCAAACATCAAATACATCAACAATGAGGATAGGGTTTAATGGCATCATGTTTCTTCTAGAGAGACTCCCTAATTGTTGACAACGCTGACAAGTTTTACAATATGAATAAGCATCACGAAAAAGAGAAGGCCAGTAAAATCCACATTGTAGGATCTTAGCGGCAGTTTTCTTGGCACTAAAGTGACCACCACAAGCTTGGTCATGACAAAAGGATAGGATATTGGTCTGATCATACCTCTGGAATGCATCTCCTTATGATCTAGATCGGGGGCAATACTTAAATAAATAAGGATCATCCCAAAAGAAATGTTTGACCATGGCTAAAAACTTTGATTTATCTTGCTTTGACCAATGAGAGGGCATCTCACTAGTAACAAGATAATTTACGATATCAGCAAACCAAGGAATGGAGGAGACATGCATAAGCTGCTCGTTAGGAAATGTTTCAGTGATTGGAATGGAATCCTCACTAGACTCAACAATTAGTCTAGACAAGTGGTCTGCTACAACATTCTCGGAACCCTTTTTATCCCGAATTTCAATGTCAAATTCTTGAAGCAAAAGAACCCAACGGATAAGACGAGGTTTAGCATCCTTTTTAGACAAAAGGTACTTCAATGCTGCATGGTCTGAGTAGATAATGACTTTAGATCCTAAAAGATAAGATCTAAACTTGTCTAAGGCAAAGACAACTGCTAGCAGTTCTTTCTAAGTGGTAGAATAATTGAGTTGGGCATCAGAAAGAGTTCTACTAGAGTAGTAAATGACATGGGGAAGCTTGGCAATCCGCTGTCCTAAGGCAGGCACCAATCGCATAATCAGAAGCATCACACATGATTTCGAAAGGAACACTCCAATCTGGAGGACGAATGATGGGTGCAGAAGTCAAAAGTGCCTTGAGTTTTTCAAAAGCATGGTTGCAATCATCACTGAAGACAAAAGCAGAATCTTTGGCAAGCAAGCTACACAAAGGACGAGAGATTTTGCTAAAATCCTTGATGAACCTACGGTAAAATCCAGCATGGCCTAGGAATGATCTAATTTCTCTCACTGTTCGTGGAGGAGGAAGATTTGAAATCAAATCTACCTTGCCTTTGTCAACTTCTATACCATCAGAAGAAATTACATGTCCTAGCACTATCCCTTTTTTCACCATAAAATGACATTTCTCCCAATTAAGCACAAGATTCTTCTCTTTGCAACGAATTAATACCAGAGAAAGGTGGTGCAAACATTCATCAAACGATGATCCATATACTGAAAAATCGTCCATGAAGACCTCTAAGAATCGTTCTACCATATCAGAGAATATAGAGACCATACACCGCTGAAATGTAGCAGGTGCATTGCACAACCCAAAGGGCATGCGTCTCTAGGCAAATGTTCCAAAAGGACATGTGAAGGTTGTTTTTTCTTGATCCTCGGGTGCAATAGGAATTTGGTTATAACCAGAATAACCATCTAAGAAACAGTAATATGCATGACCAGCTAACCTCTCCAACATCTGGTCAATGAAAGGTAGAGGAAAATGGTCTTTCCTTGTGACAGAATTCAACTTTCGATAGTCGATGCATACACGCCATCCAGTTCGGACTCGTGTAGGAATGAGCTCATTTTTCTCATTTTTGACAACTGTGATACCAGACTTTTTTGGCACCACTTGCACAGGACTCACCCACTTCCTCGAGAAATTGGGTATATCACCCCAACATCTAAAAGCTTTAATATTTCATCTCTAACAACATCCGTCATGGAAGGATTCAACCTCCTTTGTGGTTCTCGGGAATTCTTGGCATTGTCCTCTAAGTGAATTCTATGCATGACAATAGAAGGAGCAATACCCTTAATGTCAGCTATAGACCACCCTATGGCTTCCTTATGTTCTTTAAGCATTTTGACAAGTTTACCTTCCTGTTTGTTATTAAGGTTCGAAGCTATGATTACAGGCAAGGTTTCAGAAGACTCTAAGAACACATACTTGAGAGTATCAGGTAATGGCTTTAAGTCCAGGCTTAGGGGGCTCTATGATGGAAGGAAGTGGGGGTGACGTGGAAAGAGGAAGAGGTTCAACCTTAAGTTTCCAAGTGGGCGTTTCAATATACGAAACAGAATCTAACAATGCATTGACTTCATCAAAAGATTTTTCGAAATCAAAGTTAGCCCCAAAATGAGCTAAGCATGCTTCTAATGGGTCCTTAATGCTAGAGTAATGAAAAGAATCTTCCACCATAGTATCAATCAAGTTGATCTCACCAATCTCTTCATCATCTGATGGTTGCTTGCTGATGTTGAAAATATTAAACTCAACAGTCATGTTGCCAAATGAGATATTCATGAGTCCATTCCTACAATTAATATTTGCATTGCATGTGGCAAGGAATGGACGGCCTAAGATGACTGGAATTTGTTTTTGACCTGAAGGTACAGGTTGTGTATCAAGGATAATGAAATCTACAGGAAAGTAGAATTTATCAACTTTGATCAAAACATCTTCAACAATGCCTCTAGGGATTTTCAGATCTGTCAGCTAAAGAGAGAGATACCCGAGTTGGTTTGATCTCTCCTAAGCCTAATTGCTTATACATTGAGTATGGCAATAAATTCACACTTGCCCCTAAGTCTAACAAAGCCGTTTCAATATGGTGATCACCTATCATGCAAGCAATGGTAGGACAACCGGGGTCCTTGTACTTGATAGGAATCCTATTCTCTATGATGGAACTAATCTGCTCAGTTAGAAAGGCTTTCTTTGAAACATTTGTCTTCCTCTTGAATGTACAAAGATCTTTTAAGAACTTAGCATAGGAAGGAATTTGTTTGATTGCATCTAGGAATGGGATGTTGATTTGAACTTGCTTAAACACCTCTAGGATATCACCAAATTGTGCACTCTTCTTTGAATTTGCTAACCGGTGAGGAAATGGAGCTTTTGGAATGAAATTCCTAGGAGGATCAGATGGAGTTGATGATAATGCATGAGGATGACTCTCATTAGACTTTTGTGTTTCTACATCTTTTAACTCATTCTTATCCCTCAAGTGTGGCTCTAAATCCTGATTACCAATCTATTTCCCAGATCTAAGAGTGGTGATGGATTGAACATGTTCATTAGAATTTGGAGAACTTGATGGGTTATTAATCACAAACTGACCCTTCGGATTCGGCACAGGCTGACTAGGAAACTTACCCTTTTCTCTCTCTCCCACAACAGTTGCTAACTGGCCTATTTGTTGTTCTAACTTCGAAATGGCTTGAGTATTTTGTTGGGTGGAAGCTTTGACATCATTAATAGCCTGACCAGTTAATTGCATGAACTTTTGGATTGAATCCTCCAAAGAAGATGATTGTTGTTGCCTGTGTTGCAACAAACTGTGGAGTGTACTGAAGGGCAGGAGGTTGACGAAACTGATTATTTTGAGATGGGTTTCCTCCAGAATTTTAAGGTTGATTTAACCTCCAAGAGAAATTTGGGTGATTCCTCCAATTTGGATTGTATGTTTCAGAAAATGGACTAGGAAACTGGTTCCTATAATAATTGAGTGCATTTGCCTGTTCATTGTTCTCAGCATAACCATGACTAGAAGGACATGTTTGTTCTGAATGCGTTGGGCTACAACACAAAGAGCAAATCTCAGTGTGGACTTTGTTGACAGAGTTCATGTTTTGGCTCAATGCTAGAGCCTCAACTTTACGGGTCAAACTCTCTATTTTAATCTCGAGATCAGAATCGCTTCTGACTTCATACATCCCTCCTTTCTTAGGTTCCCTAATTTTCCTATCAGGGGTGTTGGAAAAATCCCATTGTTGAGAATTCACGGATAAGTTCTCAAGGAATTCATAAGCTGCAACTTCCCTAAGTTGTAAGAAAGCTCCTTTATTCATAGATTCAATCATATTGCGACTAGTCTGAGTTAGCCCATTGTAGAAGGATTGAACCAAACGCCATTTTTCAAACCCATGGTGGGGACATTTAAGAATAAGGTCTTTGAACCTTTCCCAACTTTCGTAAAATTGTTCGCTTTCCTTTTGTCTAAACTCAGAAATTTCTCTCCTAAGCCCATTGGTTTTGGACAAGGGGAAAAATTTTGACAAGAGTTTTTGTACAAGTTGGTCCCAAGAAGTTATGGAACCAGAAGGAAGGGAATTGAGCCATGACTTGGCTTTATCTTTCAAAGAGAATGGGAAGAGACGGAGTTGGACACTTTCATCAGAAAAGTTCTGAAATTTAAATGTTGAACAAATTTCAAGAAATTCTTTGACATGCAGGTAAGGATCCTCTCGGTCTAAACCATGGAAATTGGGCAAGAGTTGAATGACTTGAGTTCTCAACTCAAAGCTGGTTGCATTGGTGTTAGGCAACACTATGCAAGATGGGGAATTAGTGGTGACAGGAGCAAAGCACTCCAAGAGAGTTTTTTCTGGCTTAGCTTCTGCCATCTCAAACAGAGGGTTGGTTATCACAATTCTAGGTTTTCGTTCTTCCCTAAGCGTCCTTTCAATTTCTGGGTCGAAACGCTCTAAGTTTAAATTTTGAGAACGACGACCAAATATAAAATAAACAAGAAAATACAAAAATAACCACACACAAATGTAAAAATAAAACAAAAAGAAAATTCACGCAAGAATTTAAAAGAAGAATTAGAATTTTCTTACCAGGTGTCCAAGACGCACCTTTAATTTCACTCCTCCAATAAAATCTTTATGATACCTGTAAAAACAAGCACACAAATCAGTCAAGCAATAAAAACAAGCACACAAATTGACATAAAGAAAAAGAAATGAAATTTCTTAAAATAAAATAAAATATAAACTTCTTCCAAGTCCAAGGCTGCACCAAAAGAAGCTTAGATGATACAACTGAAACAAAGAAACGAAAAATTAATACACAGTGATATTACTATAGAAAACAAAAGATTTGACAAAATCTGAATTTTTTTTATATAAAAATTTTTAATTTCGTTTTTTTTTTATAAAATTTATATATATATATAATACAAAACTAAATTATAACTAGTGGAAGAATTTAATTAACCAAAATTTGATTAGTTTTCCGTTGCAATCCCCGGCAACGGCGCCAAAACTTGTTGTGCCTCAAAAGAGGTTTCTTTTAAAAGTTATAAACTCGCAAGCGCACGAATCGAATATAGCATAAGCGTGTAAGAGCGAGATCGTACCCAAGGGATTGCGTGTAAAGATATAAAACTAATTATACCCAAGTTAATTTCATTTCCAACCTAGTTGATTCAAATGGTGATTTGTTTGTTGATAAAGAAAATTTAATAAAGCATGAAACGAATATGGAAATGACAATAAACTGAAATTAAGATTTAAATTTATGAGAAAAATAACTAAGGTATTAGAATCCACACCATTATTCCATAAGATCCTAATTATTTATCTTTCAATTCTCATGGAGTAGCAATCTAGAAATCAATCTACTGCTTTCTCAAGATTTATCAATTAAGCTTGTAATTTAGATCATAAGTAAATTTTCCTTCCCTTCATAAGTACAAATTCTAAGCATAAAATGTAAACAAAATTATGTAACTACAAAGGATCAAAGTTTCCTAAGCATCCTATGTGAAAAAGTTTATTTGAATAACAAAATATCAAAGAAATTTGTAAATTAGAAATATAAACCAAGGTTGAATTAATAGATTAATCCAAACTCTTAACTACCACAAATACATGTTATATGTCACAATACATGATAGAAGTGATGAAAAGAAGATTAATCTATTAATCATGTGAAGTGAAAATTATAATCATTGAACACCACAATATTTGAGAATTGAAGATAAAAACTAGAACTTTATTTAATAATGGTGTTTCATCCAACCTTAGTTAAGTAATTTAGCTAGACATAATTAATAATTAAAACAAAACAAAGAAATTAAAATACATGAATTAAATGAGAACTAAGAAAGGTGAAGAACAATTTTAAGAGAGTTATTAGCTCTCGGTTCTTTCCTTTCCATCCTTATTCTCTTTCTTTCTCACTTTCTCTCTCTCTTCCTTTCTTTCTTTCCTTTCTTTCCTTTCTTTCTTTCCTTCCTTCTGCCGTGTATCACTCTTGAATCATTCCACCATTTCCTCACAACAATCTGAAAATATATATAGCCTACAAGTGCCAACAAGTGCCGGCTGCCACCTCCCACTTTGTTTCCAAAGTAGTAACTCAATTCCAACTTGAATTGATTTCCACCTTCCAACTCCATCACGTGAGTTCAACCAATTTTGGCAGCCAACTTTTAATTCTTTAATGAGTTCTATCTTTATGAAAGATTGGGGTGGCAAAGTATCTACAAATATCTCACAACCTGAAGATATCTTGACAGCTGCATATGCAAGCTGTCCTTCAAGAACCTGTCTTGGTGTGTGACAGCCTGTGGATTGAGTTTTTATCCAATTGCTCCAATTTTTGGATATGTTGTAGTAGACATCTTATTGAACAAGTGTCATGAAGGATATGTATTCATTTGAGCATGGGAGAATTCGTTTTTCAGACCTGCAAATGGACTGTACAGCATGAGCTGTAAAAGGCAAAGTCATCAAATCCAAATTGAGTTCTTCTTCTCTTTATTTCTTCAATGATGGAATGGCAACTTGCATGCATGTTGATTGCTTCTGATTTTCATTTGTTTTATCTTCAATTGCATTTGCTGCTGCACACGTTGTCTTTGAGCAGATTTCCTTGACTTTGGCAAGTGGAGGTAAGATTGGTCCAAAAGAGATTTCTAGACTGTTGTAACATGCATGATCAGTTGGATAGGCTACACTTGTTCAATGGAGCTCAAATTTTGATATGTTGTAGTCAACATCCATTGGAACAAGTTTCATGAAGATCTTCACCTCATCCGAGCAACAGAGCATGCTGATCCAAGGCCAAGATGGTGACCTACGAAAAATGAACAAAAACAGAATTTATAACCAATAATGCATTTTTAGTTCATTTTCATTCTAATCAAGGTAAAACTTATGAAACACAAAAAAAAAAAAGAAGTAAAAAGCTATGAAATGTCAAGAACTAACTTAAAATATTAGGTGAATAACATGATAAATCATGTGTCAAAATGAACCTAACAAACGCCCTTACTGTCCACCCCTCTTCCTGGCGAAGACCTCATTGTCTACCTTTCAGTTTCACCTACGGCGCTCAGTTCCGTGCTCATCCGCAAGCCGAACGGCATAGAGCTTCCAATTTTGTACACTAGCCACGCCCTGCAGGATGCCAAGATTCGGTATCCCGAATTGGAGAAGCTCGCCTACGCTCTCGTTCTCTTGGCATGCAGCGATTTCCAGGCACACAGTCTTACCGTCCTCACCAATCAGCCTCTGCCGCCAGATACTACAGAAACCGGAGACGTCAGGTCGGCTAGTGAAATGGGCCATTGAACTCAGCGAATTCGACATTCACTACCGTCCTCGGCCTGCCGAGAAGGGTCAAGTCGTAGCTGGTTTCATCTCCAGAGTTAACTGCGACTCACGGGAGAGATCCAGAAGAATTTGCTGCCGACTCGCTTTTGGCAGCGCCAGTCGCCCAGCCGACCGAAGGGCCCTTTGATCCATCAGTTCCCGTATGGACTCTCTATGTGGACGGCTCGTCCAACCGACAAGGAAGCGAGGCCGGCTTAGTACTCGTAGCCCCTGATCAAACGACCATCGAGTATGCAATCCGATTCCAGTTCCAGGCTTCCAACAATGAAGCCGAATGCGAATCCCTTTGGCAGGCCTTCGGCTGGCAAGGGAGATGGGGGCTAAACAACTCAAGATATGCAGCGACTCACAGCTCGTCGTTAATCAAGTACTCGCCGAATTCAAAGCCAAGGACACGTCAATGGCTGCTTACTGACGCAAGCCCTCTGGTTGCTTCACCACTTTGCGGCATATCAAGTTCAAGAAATCCCTCGGTTGGAGAACAACCATGCCGATGCCATGTCACGCCTGGCTTCGGCAATCGACGACAACATTGGTCGCCACGTGCCGATCGAGGTCCTCGCTCGGCGCAGCACTACGAAAACGGAGGTACATGTCGTTCGGCAGGACCCAAGTTGGATGGATCCAATCCACGCGTACCTCACCGACGGGAAGCTACCCGATGACAAGGCCGAAGCTAAAACCCTCCGCCGCCGATCGGCGAGGTACTTGATTTGAATCAGAATCTCTATCGGCGTGGTCACTCCTTACCACTACTTCGGTGTGTAACCCCACAACAAGGGAACTACATCTTACGGGAAATTCACGAAGGAGCTTGCGCGATCATTCTGGAGCCCGATCTCTGGCTTTCAAAACCGTGCGGCAAGGGTATTATTGGCCGACCCTTCATGCCGATGCCACCCAACTTGTCCGGAAATGCGATCATTGCCAATGCTTCAGCTCAATCCCAAAACGACCTGCCGAGCCGCTCACCCCTTGACGTCAACCATGGCCCTTCGCTGAGTGGGGTCTGGATCTTATTGGCCCCATGCCCCAAGGAAAGGGACAGCTTAAATTTGCCATCGTTGCCGTTGACTACTTCACAAAATGGACCGAGGCCGAAGCACTGGCAACCATTACCGCAGCCCGGGTCGAACACTTTGTATGGAAGAACCTTATTTGTCGGTTCGGCTTCCCGAACGCGATCATCACCGACAACGGCAAACAATTCGACTCCTCTCAGTTCTGGCACCTGTGTCAACGATTCAACATCAACTTGTTCTTCGTGTCACCAGCGCACCCACAATCAAACGGCCAGGTAGAGGCCATCAATAAGATCATCAAAAAGACGCTGAAGAAGAAGCTCGGCACAGCTAAGGGCGCATGGCCCGATCTACTACCGGAGGCTCTATGGGCCATCAACACCTCGTACCGACGGTCAACTGGTGAAACACCATTTTCCCTCGCATTCGGTACCGAAGCTGTTGTACCGGTCGAAATGGACGTACCCACGTGCCGAACGGCATCTTACACACCGGAGCAAAACCAGGTGCTACTTACCTTGAACCTCGATCTCATCGAGGAACACCGTTCAAACGCCAACTTCGGAATGCCGCATACAAGCAACGGACTTCACGATACTACGATTCGTACGTTAAGTGCCGATCGTTTAAAGTGAGGGACTAGGTCTTACGAAAGGTCTCTCTCGCCACAAAGGATCCCAAGGTCGGCACCCTAGGTCCTTCGTGGGAAGGACCTTATGAAGTCGTCACGGTCTCCGATCCGGCCATCCTTGGAATGTGGAACATTTAAAGTATTATTACAAGTAATCGGCATTCGGTTTCAACTTTCACATTTTATACATACGGCATCAAAATTCTAGCATTATACTACGTCCGCATGCAGACATACTAGAATACGAAAGTTCAAAATAATACCGAATCAAAAGAGACTTTGAAATAAAAAGCCATAAAAGGCCAGCTGTCTTAACAAATTTCCATTCGGCAATATCAAAAAATATATATTACAAACTCCGAAAGTTTTTAACAAATCTAGGAAGAAGGGGGATCAGCTTCGGTCGACTCAGACTCGGCACCAGCTGAGGCAACTGCAGGACCGGCTGACCGCTCGACGCAGGCACGCTGGGGGCTGTTGTCACTGGATGACCTTCCTCACTACTCCTGGAGTCGGTATCATGAGCCGATTCCACATCAGCATCCTCTCCTTTGTAGGCCTCCACCATCTCCTCAGTCACCCCTTCGGGCAACGGCGGCGGATCTCGAAGGAAGTTCAGGTTCAGCTTCCTCCTGCGTTATACCGTTTGAAACGGTATACCAGATCCTCGCACTGCTCCATCACCTCCTTATCCAGGCATTAGAGTGAACGCCTTGAGGATAGATAATCGGTGACAGCCTTCACCTTCGCTTCCCTCACCGCCTTGGCATGCGACCATTCGGCCGCATCCATTGCCACCTCCACCGCTGCCTTCGCCGCCAACGCCTCCGCCGATTCCTTTCGGCCGCCGCCATCTTTGAGGAGAGCTCTGCGATCTTCGCAGCATTTCTTCGGCACGCCGACCCGACTCCTCCAGCAGCCCCCTGAGCTTCGGCAAGTTTCGAACGGTGCTCCTCAGCCCTTTGTCTAGTACCGTACGGTGCTCCAGAGCCACATTTCCATATCAGCCTGCACAACAGCAACCCATCAGCGACCGATCACGACAACACATGACAAAAAAAAAAAAAAAAAAAACAAAGCAAACACTTACCGCAGCCTGAAGCCGGAAAGCTCGCCCGGTATGCTCGCACAACGTCTTCATCGACAACTATTCAATCTCTAACAGCTCCATTTGAGCGCCATCGATCATGTTGTTGATGAACGGCACGGCCTTCCGAGGGCAAGCAATGTTTAACGGCCCCTCATCATCGGGCATAGCACCGAAGTCCCCCCTGTTCGGCCCAGTCGGCTTCTTCGGCAACGGCGTCGGAGGTGTACTTCCCGAACGGCTTCGGCTTCGGCCACCCTCTTCTCCCGGCGATGATCGGCCACCGTCATCTCGTCTCCCGATAATGCGGCGGCCTTCCTCTTCTTCGGCAGGGGGGACTCACCCTTTTCTTCCGCTTCTGCTTCTGCGCCCCTTGACCTTCCAGTCGGCGCTTTGTCTTCTCACTCATCGGCCTACCACCCGCCACTGAAACAACAAGTTAAAATCAGCAACAAAAAACAAAGTGAGAAGAACAACGGAAAGATGTGCCTGAACGGCACCACTTACTCTGCCTTTTTTGCTCCTCATCTTCCTCCTTCGCCCTCCGGTCGTGCTCGGCCTTTCCGATCAGCCTTGCCTTGTACAGATTCCGGAAGTAGAGCAGCTCTTTGAAGAAGCGTCCTTCTTCAGCTATCTTCTCTCGAATCCGTTCGATCGCTTCTATCTCTCGGTCGGTGCGGCAGGCCGTTTCAATGACACTGCGCAAACAGTAAAAGGCAAAAAAAAAAAAATACAAGCTGCGACCGAACGGTAGGGCTAGACCTACCGACGTTTGGAAGGTTGTAGGGATCTGCCTCTCTACAATTACCCCGGTGCCGATTCCCAATCACCCGAGACAATATTTACTCATTTAGTTATCCATTACTTTTAAATATTATTATTTTAGTTTTGGAATGGTTTGTTAATGGGATATTTCCATAATTAATAAATTAGCTAAATATCTAAATAGTTTGTGAAATAAGAGGAATCTCAAGATAAGTTTCAGATATGATTTTGTTTTCGAACCCACCACAGGAGTACCCCCCCCCCTCAGTTTCCTGAAACAGATTTCATTCATAAATAATAGCAAACGAGTTCGGGGACGCCTGAACCGTGTGGTGCGAGGAATGCGGCTTGGGCTGACTACGGTCCCCTGAGACCTGCGAGGAGCGCTGCTCGGATTGACTTGGTGTCTCGGAGGCCTGCGAGGAAAGCAGTTCAGGCTGACTCACAGTCCCCTGAGACCTACGAGGAGCGCGGCTCGAATTGACTTGGTGTCTCCGAGGCCTGCGAGGAATGCGGCTCGGGCTGACTTATGGTCCCCTGAGACCCTGAGGAGCGCGGCTCGGATTGACTTGGTGTCTCTGAGGCCTGCGAGGAACGCAGCTCAGTTAGCTTTGTGTTTTCGAGATCTGCGAGGATGAAATTGACGAAATAATAATTGGAATTGACGGATCAGGAGTGAGGGTACTCCTAGGTGGAGAGAATTTTAGTTTGGAGATTGCTGTTAAACTAAAATGGAGGAGTTTATACAGTACCATTAATTTCGTAAGCAATAATATATATATATATATATATGAGCCTTAAGTAAGTTTCGAAGTGTGTTTGAGTTTATTTTTATTTTATTTTATTTTATTTTTATCTTTATGTTCACCTTAATCTATTGTTGTTTTCATCTTTATTTATTTCATATATATATAATTTAAGCCAATAGCATTAAATTACATATATGGGTGTATGAACTAGAGGAAATGCAATAAGTGACTTACATATGTTTGAATACAAACTATTTTGAGAAATGCGGTCAGGTCGACTAACGTCCCTTGAATCCTGCGAGGGTTGCGGCTCGGGTGACTTTATGTTACCGAGACCTGCGAGGACGTGTCATGAACTGAGACATGAGGAAATGACAGATAATGATAGACACACCCAGATGGAAGATGAATGTTTATTTTATAATGTTTTAAACTGGTGTGAAGGTTTATGCAAACGTATGACTTGTGATATAAATATAAATAAACATGTTCGGTTTCTGTGCAAGTATAACAAGTGCAATGTATAAATGGAAAGAACTACGTGTGGCTTGATCCCTGGTTAAGGGTACGTACGCAACCTAGAATTCTAGGTGCAGCCGCGAGGATAATTGATTGACAGGTAGTCTAGTTAAGTTATTTGAAATCTAATACTATTCTGAGAGTGTTCCAAGAATCAGAATTGAGTTTGTTAACAGAATGATTTATTTGAATTGTTGAGGCCTGAGGCCAGAATGATTGATGCTTGATTTTTCTTGGACATAATTTTATGCATGCTAGCAGTTGGGTTATATATATATATGCTTGTTTTACAGGAATAAATTTTGGGAAATGTTCAAATTACAGAGGAGACTCTGCGAATTTTCGGCAGAAGTCAAACTTGAGATTAGTTTGGAGTTTTGTTCGAAGGCAGTTTGGTCGGTTGTGCCCGACACTCACCAGGTGTCGGACACGCATAGGGTTCGGCTGGGGATTCCAAAGTGAAATTTGGGTCGAGTCCTGTCACACATGGTCAGTTTTTTAGGGGGAAAAAAAAGTTAAAAGAAAAAAATGTCAAAAAATGGGGAAAAAAAAGTACCCTACCTCGAGCTGTGTTCCTCTAACCCTGACCAGCTGCTCTCACCCCAGCCACAACATCAGCCCCCTATCTCCACCAGCCTCCTCCATATCCATGGAATTACTTACTCATCCTGTAACACCCCACATCCATCTTATCCAATTCTCTTAGCACACCCATATTCTCCTATCCCTAGCTCCAAGTCATCGCACTCACTTTGCGTGAGCTTCATGTTGATGAGTTGGCTCAACTTAAAGATTCCAAAAGTCCCTACCAAAAAAGAAAGATCCCAAAAGCCTATCTGGACAAAATCCAAAGTACTTAGATCCCCAACTCCCAGTCATCGGATTCGCACCCACTTTGCAGAAGCCTCATTTTATTTTCTCTTTTTAAAAGAAAATTACCAATTTACCTCTAATATTGATGGAATATTGGATGGAATTCTAAAAATTAATGGCAAGTCTCAAATTGGCAAAATAAAAACTGCATTTATTGCTTTCTCAGGTGCCAAAGGGGGTTGGGAATTTCGAAGGTGAGCCAAGAGTGATATTCCCCTTGGAGCAATTCCAGCGAACAACCCCTTGCTCAGGCAAGGGGAGGGCGACCTAGGCCCAAAAATTGTTTCTAGTGGGCAAATGCAGGCAGGGCAGTTGGTGGGCTCCATAAGCCTGGGCTGTTGCCTGGGTTTTCCTGATGTCAATGACGAAATTTTTTTTTAATAAATACTAAAAATTTCATAATTTTTTTAATAAATACTTAGTCATATTCTTCACTTCCCACACCAAAACTCTATATAAATTCCTCTCCTCATATCTCATGTGAATAGTGGTTGCCCTTGGGTTGCCATGACAATGGGTGGAAACACCACAAGCCTTTTGCAAGGGCTGCCATTATTCACATGAATAGTAAAAGTCTTGCCTTACCTTTGCCCTTTGCCATGGCAAATGGGTGGAAGTGCTCTTATTATACGAAAACACTCTAAGACATTGTCGTTGATGGACTATGCGACATGCACACAAAAACCCAAAGAATAATAAACGAACACACTACGAAGAAAAGTAAAGCAAAAACACAAAAACTTATAGAGGTTCGGCCTTGCGCCTACTATTAGAAATATGCCCTTAAAGCCAACTAATTATGTAATAATTAGAAGGCTTTTTATCACAAATAGTCCTTCACGTTCACAAAATTATCACGAATGGTCCTTAAGGTTTTTTTGTGACACTAATAGTCCCTAACATTTGGGTTTTTTTATCACAAATGGTCCCTGCCGTTAAAAAATTCTGTTAAGTGTGACGTGATAAGTGGAGCCCACCTGTCCAATTACATTGTGACATATGGATAAAAAAAAATTAAATAATTTTTTAATGAAAATTCCTTTTTTTTCTGCAATTTTTCATCCCCTTCCTTACTCCGTCTCTCTCCCCCTCTGCCCTCACTCTCCACCCTTTGCTCTCCATCTCTTCTCCCTGTCCTCTCCTTCTCCCTCTGTTTTTTTCTTTCCCACTGCCACCTGCAAGAAAAAATATAAGATATACAGTTGCTCTCCACCCTTTGCTCTCCATCTCTTCTGCTTGTCTCCTTCTCCTTCTCGCTCTCTTTTTTCTTTCCCCTGCGTGCCTCCTTTTTTTCACCAACCATTATATTTCTCCCTCAGTCGCTAGTAGTAACAAATATGTTCATTCCCTCCGCCAATTCTACCGCGACTGCATAATTGAAGGCACGGTTGATTTCATTTTCGGAAATGCAGCTGCAGTCTTCCAAACTGCAAGGTAATTGTTCGAAAACCGATTCCCGTTCAGAAATTGATGATCACTACTCAAGGGAGAACAAACTGAAATCAAAACACTGGCATTTCGTTGCAGAACTGTACCATTGTGGTTGCACCAAATTTCAACAAGACCGAGAGGCAAAATTTCACAACTTTTTTGGGTAGGCCTTGGAGAAACTATTCAAGGACTATAGTCATGAAGAGCTACTTGGGGGACATGATAAATCCACAAGAGTGGTCAAAGTGGGATGATTATAGAACTGTGGAAACTGTGGAGTACATAGAGTACTTGAATTTTGGACCTGGATCAGAATACAAGGCACAGGGTCAAATGGGGAGGCTATAAAAAGAAATTGCTTACAGACTTACTGTTGGTTTGTTCTTACATGGAGCAGGTGATTAGCTAAAGACAACAGGCATTCCACTTTCTTATGGTCCATAAGGAGAAGGAGACAAGGAGATGGAGAGCAAAGGGTGGAGAGCGAGGGCAAAGGGGGAGAGAGATGGAGTAACGAAGGGGGATGAAAAGTTGCAGAAAAAAAAAATATGGAATTTTCATAAAAAAATTATTTAATTATTTTTTATCCACATGTCACAATGTAATTGGATAGGTGGGCTCCATTTATTTTCCACGTCACACTTAACAAAATTTATAACGGCAGAGACCATTTGTGATAAAAAGCCCAAACGTTAAGGACTATTAATGTCACAAAAAAACCTCAAGGACCATTCGTGATAATTTCGTAAACATGAAGGACCATTTGTGATAAAAAAGCCTAATTAGAATTAAGGACATCTTTGATAAAAGACATATTATGTTATCAATGGGCAAGAAATGTTGTTTTGTACTGTAAATCATCCCATATTATCTTTCAATATGTAGAACAACCATAGTCCAAGAAATACACGAGTGGATATAACAGCTATGTAATGAGATTGCATACATGGAGACTTCTCATCATCCCTAAATCCTGAATATGTTCCTGGTTATAGGAATATTGATTGGGCGTCAATATTCTGCAAAGACCAGGACACACAATATCGTCTCTATATGTAGGGAATGGCAAGGTCTCAAGTCATTAAGTGCGGAAACACATCGATATGTGCGTAGGTGCTTGTAAAAGAACAAGTACACTAAACATGATCCAACACATGAGTTACAGCATGGAAGTCTTTAATCACATGTCAAGCTGGAACTCATAAATTGCAATGGTGCAAACTAATCCTTAGACCTGAGGCATCATAGATGTTTTGTGGCCATGTTATTAATCTTTGAGGGCACTATACGGTCATGTTGAATTAGGCATAGCTTAAAGGTGCTCATCAGGATTCTCAATAGAGTCATGAAAGTAAATGAATGTACAACAAGGAATCTCAACTCTCAATAAAGGAGAGAGAATACTCCAAGATATGATTGGTCAAATCTCTGCGCAAAGTATTGGATAATACTTGAAAGAAGAAGTCTTCAAATTTTACCAGGATAATCATATAAAAGGAATGATTTACATTAGGATATTGACAATCGGATTCCATGATCTAATAATGTGAATAAGGAGTATTGACATAAGAGAATGATTCAATTGTACGGTCATTCCAATTTGAATAAGTTCTTTCACAACGTCTCATTTAGCTCAGATAACTGTGACTTGCTGCTAGGCGACAACCATAGTTTGTGGATATCCTAAAAGGTTTCAATTAACCTTTATTAATAGGAAGAATTAAATTGTGGAATTTAATTCATATATTATCTCTGAGGAGTTGAGTCAACCCATTACCTTGCTAAAGGGAACCTACGGATCTGCACACCCAAAGGATGTGATTAGAGGTACAAATTAGGAGAAATGAAATGAGGAGACACAAATCAATGGTTGATAATCAAATGCCAAAGTCAACGGTCAAAAGTCAACATGTTGACCAGAGCAATTGACCAAAGTCAAATAGTTTGACCGGGTCAATTAAGTAAGACTATAATTATAATTTAAAGATTAATTATGGAATTAAATTGAAATATAGAAATATTGGATTGGGCTTTTAAATATGATTTAAAAGGAAAGGACAAAATAACCCAAAAGGCTATTAGGCCCAATGGATTAGTGGCATAAGATGACATGACCCATGGACCAAATGGAGCCCCAAATACCCACCCAATTGCCTTTTGTATTGTCCAATATAAGCTAAGTGTTGGTGAAAACCTAGCTAGAGTTTTTGGTTTCCTACTTTGGTTGATTAGTGATCATCTTTATATCTCATCTTCCAAAAACTAAAAATTGGTCCAATCAAGAAGTAGACTAGCATCCATACTTCTTGATTTCCTTATCTTCATCTCTAGGAGCATTTGGTGTAGTGAGGTAGTGGACTCTAATCTTGGAGCTTTAAGGTGAAGGAGTCAAAATCAAGAGAAACAAAAAGGCCTTTCCAACAAAGGTGTTCATTTTTGAGAAATTAAGAAAAAGGTCATCAAGGGTAAATATCTATTTCCTTTTCCCTTTTTCTATTTGTGTTCAAAGAGACTAGGCTAAGATACTTGGTTTAAAATGAAAAAGGTTTAGCTCAACTAGTATAAACAAAATGAATCCACCATTTATAATGTTTTTGTTGTATAGGTTGTGGCTAAAGTTCATTTCCTAAGCATTAGATGCATGTTTCCTTCACCTACGTCCTCTTGGTGATCCACTTGAGAAATTCACTAGAATGTAAGAACAACCTTGGTTACAATCAAGAACCACCTCTGCTTTCACAAGAATCTAGCTCTCTTTTCTCTCAACCTTGCTCAAATCCATTGATGCCCTTGTAAACACCCAATAATTCACCCTCTTGAATTCTCTTGTGACTCTCTTGAAAATTCTCACACTTGAATTTTCTCCTCTCTTACAATTAACCTAACACTAAAAGTCATATTTATAATGCACATGACTTAGGGTACAAATTAACTAGGAATAGGAAACCAAAACCTATTAAATTAGAGAAGTCTGGAAGCTTCTTGAACTCTGGAAGATGTTTCTATATTAAAAAGAAATTCACTTTGCTGAGCATTACATGTTATCTTATTCATAAGTCAAGATTATATGGGTAGGAGAAGTGGGAAGACACGATGAAGGAGAAGAAGACACTCTAACTTCTTTTTTTATTTTTTTTAGATTTATTTTATGTTAACTTTTGTTAATATTAGTTATTAAAACATTAATTTAGGGTAAGGATAGAATAGGAAAGAGAAAGAAAAAAGATTGATTAAAAAGTATTAAAAAGCAAAAGAGAGTATAAGTAGAGAAAATGGGAGTGGCAAAATCAGCTCCCTAAATTAATATATTATATGCAATAAAACTAAAATAAAATGATAACATATTGTTTTTTAAACTAGTTTTTTTCTCTTAACTATTAGATTAGATCCAATGGTAGGTGTCCACAACTCCCTTGGACCATAGGGTCCAAAAAAACGAGACTGTATATATTAGGTGGAACAATTAGGTGATCCTGGGATTTTGTGTTTTTTTTTTGTTACATTGGAGTTCAACAAGGTCGGAGTTGTGTTGGGACCAGAGCAGTCCCAGGCCCCCACTCAGTTTTTATTATAAAAAAAAGAAAGTAGTATGTTGTTATTGTATAATCCATATTAATTAACATATTTATTTTACCTCATGGAGCCCTACCTAGCCAAACCTACGTTTCCTCCAAGACTACGCCTTCTTTTGCAAACCCATTCCCAAAAGTTTTAAGAGGAATGCTATTCACAATTGCTCTAAAGCGATTCTCGCGATACTTGCTAGACATGTGTACACGTGTTCCCAATGTATCCTCTTTTTTTAATTTCTTTTTTAAATTCTTCTCTCTTTTTTTTCTCTCAGTTGGCTCGCGTGCTCTTTGTCTCTTTCCCTCTCTTTCTTTTTTTAATTTTCTTTCTCTTTCTTCTTCTTCTCTCCCTCTCTTTTATTCTTCTTCTTCTTCTTTTTCTCAATCTCCATATCTCTCTATGTGTAAATTTGGTTAAGTGCCAGATGCCAGATCCTGGAGACGAGAGATTTGGGAGGGAGGGATTATAGAAACCCCCAAAATTTCACAACCAAGAAAGGTTCACAACCCCCAAATTTCTTGCCGATAATGCGACTATAGCAAAAAATGGTAGAAGAAAACTGGCGGAGAGAAAGAAGAAGGGGAAAAAAAGAGAGGTGAGAGAATAAGGGGGAAACTCGGTAGAAAAAGAGAATAGAGAGATAAAAGATAAGGAAATAAAGAGGAAGATTTGTGTTTAGTTGTTCTCTGGGCTTAAGCCCCTTTGTTAAGAAGGAGAAGAAGCAGAAGGAGGAGAGAAAATAGGGAGAGATAGAGACAGAAGTAGAAGAAGAAAGAGAGAGAAAATTAAAAAGAGAAAGAGAGGGAGAGAGATGGAGAGAAGAAGAGAGAGAAGAGAGAGCACGAGGCAACCGAGAGAGAGAAATAGAGAAGAATAAAAAAAAAAAAAAAAAGAGAATGCATTGGGAATGCGTGTACACGTGTCTAGCAAGTATCATGAGAGTCGCTTTAGAGCGATTGTGAATAGCATTCCTCAACTTTTAATAAAACTATTATTATTATTATTATATTACCTTTTAACACAAATTGCCAAAAAAGCAAAGAGATTTTAATTCATTTTTCTATTTTCTTGGTGAGAGATAACTTTCTTATTGTTTGTGAGTTTTTCTCTCAAAGTCAATATTTTATTATTATTTTAAAATTAGGTTAATTCATAGATGAATGATTGCTTGGTTACATATATTGAGAAAAATATTTTTAATTGTATAGATGACGTGGTTGTTATGCAACTATTTCAAAATATGAAAACTTGTCGAGGGCAATTATAAATTGTAATGATTTTTTTTTTTAGTCAAAATTATGATTATAATGAATAGACAATGTTATTTTTGATGTTTTGGTATGTCTTGAGTTTGATTTTTTTATTGTTTATATTTTGTGACAAGCCACCTACATAAAATCTTGGCTTCACCACTGGAGTTCAACCTTGGGGTTCGAACTAGGGTGTCATGAGGGGAAGGAGGAAGGAGGAAGCCTCCACCACTATGGTCGCAACCCATTGGATTTCCTTTTTTCAATAATAAAAAAATGATAGAATTCCAACACTTGGTCAATCGAAGCGCACGTAGTTTCAGTATGAAAAGTCCAATTTAAACCGGTCCAATATTCAAAGCCAAATTTAAAACTAAAATTGCTATATTTTGAAATATGCTATTAGATTGATGTGGAGCTACCCATTCTTACTTTGTAACTTTTCAAACTCTTATTTAGTACCCGTTTGGTATTTCTTATTTGGGGTGATAAGTGATTTTTAAAAAAATTTAGGAAACCCAACCCGTTTGGTAACCTATAAGAAAATCACTTATTATTAAAAATTGTTGTGGGAGAAAGTAATGAAGAAAAGCAACTAATGAGCTGCTTTCAATTTCTGATTATACGATAATCATATTTGAGGAGGCACTGAGTTTAATGAAAATTACAAAATTCCGAAAATACCCCAATATGATTTCACGCTCTCGTCTTCTCGTGCGTCTTTTCCTTCCCACCCCCACAGAGCACTCTTCCCCTTCTCTTCTATTCTTCCTCCATTTTTTTTCTTATTGGATCAATTGAAGTGCACTCCTAAGAAGCCACAAGACTCAAGTAAAAGGCTTATTGTGTTTATTTCTTCTCAATTTCATTCTTCCCTCTTTCTCTTTAAGTTTTAGGGTTTTAAGTATCAATTGTTGTTGTTGGTTTTCTATAATATGATGGTTGTGTTCTTAGTGCTTGGGCTCGTGATGTTGAAGCCTGCTTCTTCTGTGCCGGGCTCCAGAGACACATCAAATTGACCTAGCTGGCCATTGCCGGTTCACTGGTTCTAGACTTCATGGGATTAATTTTTCTTTTCAGAAATTCCAAAAAATAATTGTAAAGTGTCAAAATAATTAAAGAGATATAAAATGTCACGCCCCTGGAGGCTGGAGTTGAATCCAAGGGATTATGGGTGTTCTGAAAACTCTGATATTTCGATCTAGTTACAGAGAAATGGTTGTTTTGTTCATACCTTGTTTTTTTCCTTTTTTGGTCAATAGTTCATACTTTGTTTGGACTTAATGCTCCAGCAATGAGTCTAATCAATCTAGCATTAGACTAATTGAATCGATTGACTTTGCAAAGTTAGCATTTGTCCTTTGAAAAGGAAAGAGTAACTTTAGAACTTGTTGGCTTTGTAATACAATTAAGGATCAATAGCTCTCGAGTTCGACTAACACCGAGTCATCTCTATTTATGCTTTTACAGGTTCCAACCAAATCTGTTCATATCTTAACGAGAGCTTAATGATGTGCCCAATTTAACATGGCACACTTCCATTTTCTCCTTCTAAACACATTTTTAGTTTTCCATTTGTTAGTTTTTATTTGTTTTTTTTTTATGTTCCTATTTTTGTTTCTTTGTTGCTGGATCTAATGCAAGTTTTGTTTTTGTTACAGCTGAGGTCTAGCCGAAATTTATGTATTGATATTTTATTGGTCTATATCATTTTGGCTTTGCTGCTTATTTGTACAAGTATGCTTCTATCCTTGCACTTGAATGTTGCTAAGAATATAGTTGATGCATATGAGGAATGGTGGCAAGATAAAATGAAAGTGCCATATTATGTCTGGTCTTGTTTATGACTAGCTTAATTTTTGTTATGATCATATTATAGACAATATATTTATTTTTAATGGAAATTTTATTGATTTTATAATTAAAATAAAATTTAGGGTGTGATGGAAACATATTTAATGTAATATATATATATATAAAAGATAAAGTGAAAGTGCTTTTCCTTTTACCAAGCACTTGAAGAGAAAATTCAATCAACATAATGCCATTTTTAGTCATTATACACAACTCACATCACTGTCACATAAAATTTACCAAGCACTTCGAAACTGATTATTGTACAAATAGCACTTATAATAAAAAAAAAGTTAACCGAATGTCAAACTGCTTTCTCTCATAGCAAATCTGACAGCGATTATTTTCACAGCACAGCAATGCCAAATTGGTTGGCTAAGAAAATTAAAAAACCATAGAGATCATGTGTTTTTCTTTTTAATTAAAAAGAAAAAAGGAAAATGAAGAAGTTTCGTGGAAGAGAAAGGAATAAAACCAAACAGGCAACAACTTGGAGCGATCTGTGGAGTAAAGAAAAGGTTCAAATGGCACAATATGCCTGTGCAGCATACTCAGTTTCACCGACGTCTTTATATGCTCTAAGAAATTCAAGATGATTCAAAGGCTTATACCGTAAGGGGTGCTCCTTGTCCACGAGCTCATCTGGTACTTGTATCACCCCTTTATTAACTGAAAGTAGTTCGAACGAGTATCTCACCTCATTTTCTCTCAGTGTCACTCTATGCCTAGGTGCTCGAATTCGATCGTTGCTCCAAACCTAGGCAAATCAAAGCATGCAAATATTGTTTTAGTATGTTTCGCAGTGTTTTTGACATGACTAAAAGTGTTTTTGGACAAACAAAATCAATTATGATTACAAAGTACTTTTGGATCATAAAAACGTTTTTTTTACCGAATAATCACTTCCAAATGTTTTTCAGAAAGCATTTGGATTTTTAATATGAATTCTTTTTAGGGTTGTTCCAACAAAGGCCCTTACAACTACTATATCATAGACACATACTCATCTACTTTCAAATCTTTACATGGCAACCTATTTTAAATTTGGGTTTTAAATAAAGATTTAAAAGAATCCGGTATGTGTCTACTATGATATAGTAATTGTAAGGGCCTACGTTGGAACAACCCATATATATAAATAAAGCATGAACTATTTGGTGGCATACCTGAAATCCATCACCTGCTATGTATATCACGGATGAAGGCAGAGGATCAAAAACTACCCACTCATCATTCTCTGTATTGATCTCCAGACCATTGACATGATTTTGTTGGAGTATGGTGGAAAAGTTCTTGTCCGTATGACTGCGTAAACCCACATCAACTTCAAATTTCTTGGGTTCTTTGTATTTTAAAAATCGGAGCGAGTGCGAAGTCGACTGAAAATGATCGTCATGGTACTTCTCTACACCATAGTTCTCAAATACCATTCTTGTCACAGCTTGATCTATTTCTGCCATCACTCTTGCATACAAGTCAGCACTCTCACTGTCCAATAACAAAGAACAAATTAATTAATATTGTAAACAAGCCAATTAGCTATATAGTTGGAAATGGAAAGGCAAAAATACATGTAGAATAAATTATACCGAAATTGGTCGTTTCCATCTGGCCAAAAATGATGTGTGAATTCCTGAGTTTCTTTAGGGTTTTTGCCATTCATAATTCCAATGCCTTTCTCGCAGGACTTGAAGTTATGTAGCCAGCACGGAAAGGCTTCTCAGGAGTATCGACTGGGAAATTAAACAACTCGTCAAATGCACCAAAGATGGTTTTTTAAAGTTCCGGAGGAACTTTGCTGGGTAGGATTGCCATGAAACAGCCGAGCTCTTCGAGTGCCCGGCAAACGTCTTTCCGTGCTGAGAGCCAAGAGCTTGTCCCCGGCTTCAGCAGTCCGCGTTCGAGAAATCTACCACTGGAATGCCGGCCACAGTTTGCGAACATGAAGTCATCTTTTTTCTTTTTCACTAGCTGTAAGTGAGGTTTTGAGGGCTCTAAGCATAAAGTAGTGCAAGATGCATATCTTCTGTTTACACCCAGAATAAGCAGCCAATAAGAGCAAGACACGTGGGACGGATCGAGCCTGGACAGAGGTGCATTCGGTACCCCCCCGCCTACCAATCGCACCACTTAGGCACCGCCTCTCTAAGGACACGTGGCATGCTCCCCAGCGACGTCCACAGTCCCACATCGACAGATTACAAATAGCGCTACCTCCCAAGCCCTATAAAAAGGGATCAGCCATCCTTGAATAGGGTAAGCAGAATGATCGGCATACTGCCTAATTAATCTGAAAGTAAAACTTATTACATTCCGAACTTACTTAAGCTTCGGAGAGCCTCCGGCCGGTACCACACGGTGCCCTTGGCCTTATCGAGCGTTCCTCTATTTTTGCAGGTCACGCTCCCTACCGAGGCTTCCAAGGTGCCGAAGGCAGCAAAATTCCTAAGTTGACCCTCTAAGTCAGAGAACCACTTTTTGGCGTCAACAGTTTGGCGCCCGTGGGTCAAAATCGATTAAACAAATCGACCCTTCATCCCGAACATATGGGAACCAATTAAAAAGCTTCGTTCGTAATGCAGGAGGGGTCCCGTACGGCATGTCGAGTGGGGTAAGCCCAGCGCCACCTCCATACACGCCGGCAACCAACCCTCGGTTCCCCAAATCACGGAAAGTGCGGAGCTTTTAGCCCAAGTCGTGTCCCTTCGGCAGGACATGGTTAGGCTACAAGAACACAACAACTTCCTGTCGTCCAGGGTGGACGAGACACAGCAATTGTTGAACCAGCGGCAGGCACAGGAATACACAGACCGGACGGTCGTCCGAGAGCTGCAGGACCCCCGTCGGCAGAGGAAAGGCAAGCGGACGGTGAGAAGCGGCGCCTGCGCCGTCTGAAACAGTTGGTAGTTCCTGCGCCGAAGGACAGGCCCCACGGGCCGAGCAAGGTCTATTCCGATGTCGCCATAGGCTGCTGGATCGAGAAGGCGAGCGACATACCGAACGCAGGGATCGCCAATTCAGGATCAACGCACGCTGGAGAGGACCCCGCCAAAGAGGTCTGGGGCAAAGTCTCCGATACGAAGGATTCCAGTTCTGGAGTCCACGGCAGAGTCTGACCCAGAGTACATCCCCTCCACACATCGCACGTCCATCTACCGTTCGGCAACGAAACGACGTTCTCAGAGGTTAACCCTTCAGGTCCCGCAGCGATCGACACATCATGACGACAAGGATGTACCGGACCGGGACCCCGCCATCCGCCTCCTAATGGAGAGGATGCAGAAGATGGAGGACGACAGAACGCGCTCGCAGGAGCCGGACTGGGGAAGGCTTCGACCAGGGCCCTTCACCGAACGCATCAGGAGCTCACGGAGGACCGGGATGTGCAGCCCCTGCGCATAAAACCGTACACAGGGGTGGAAGATCCACTGACGCACCTCCACTCTTCCAATCAGCCGTGGGGTGCCGAGGGCTGACCGACGAAGGACTTTGCCTGCTGTTCCCATCTTCACTCACCGAGGCGGCTTTGAATTGGTTCTACCGACTGGAACCAGGGGCAGTCGATTCCTTCGACGGCTGAAGCAAATCTTCCTGAACCATTTCATGATTGGCAACACAGGCTGTATTCTGCCGACGGTCTGTATACCGTTCGGCAGGGAGAGGACGAACCGTTGCGCGAATATGCCGTACGGTTCAGCCATGAATACTCTAGATGTCCGGAGACCGATGGCAGGGCAGCCTACGGCGCCTTCAAAAGTGGCCTACGGTCATCACACTTCCGGTATCTCGTGCATAGTAGCAATTGACGCACCTACGACGAACTCATGAAGCAGGCGGCAGTCCACGCAAAAGCCGAGTATTTCAATTCAAGGGCCGGGCCTACGGCTCGGCAGGGTGAGCCCATGCAGCGGAATACTACGTCCGGGCATCGACATACGCACAAGCGGCAGGAGTTGCCGAATACCCTGACGACAACAAGCGCAAAGATGCCGGAGGTTCCAGAAGGGACACCCCAAGAAAGGTAAGGGCAGGGACGGAGGGATAACCACTGAGCTCCGCTGCCGGCCCATAACCAGGGATCGAGGTGTTCACCCTGCTCGATACCTCCTACGAGGCGGTGCTGATGAACGAAAACGAGATCATACTGAAGCCTTCGTTCCGAAAGCCCAGCCGGCAGGATGGCGAGATCCCGGAAAGTTCTCCCGATACCATCGGAGAACAGCCACAACACCGAAGACTGCATAAGCCTACGAAAGATCGTGGAGAGGCTCATCCGAGAAGGCAAACTGGATCAATACATAGCCAGGCCGCAACCCGCGCCAGCGCCGAACGGCAACCGGCAAATCAACATGATCAGCACAATCAGTGGAGGCCCAGACCCTCGCCGGGGCATCTAACCGATCGATGAAACAGTATGTCAGGGCGGCCCAGGACCCTCAGGTCCTCGGCATTGAGAGAAGCCGGCACGCGAAGATGCCGAAGGTTAGGTGGGAACCTATCACTTTCTCTGAGGAAGAGGAGGAAGGAATCATCTACCCGCATGACGACCCAATGATCATCAGAGCCGAAATTGCCGAATTCTATGTCGGAAGAATCCCGATCGACATGGCAGGTTCGGAAACGTCATCTTCGCCGACGCCTTCGGAGAACTCGGGAGAGACGTCAGCCAAGTCAACACACAGCTCTCGCCTCTCCTTAGCTTTTCTGGAGACTTGGTCCAGCCGGTCGGCAAGTGTCAGCTGCCGATTGCCTTCGGCACAGCCCACGGAGGACCATGGTCTACGACCAGTTCCTTGTAGTGAACTGCCCTACGGCATATAACGTTATAGTCGGCCGAACGGCACTCACGGCAATCAAGGCTCACCTGCCCCCCACATGCTACTCATGAAATTCCCAACCTGCTACGGTACGGGGGCAGTCCGGGCGACCGGACAAGCAGCCGAAACTGCTACGCCACAGCATTGAGATCGGCAGCCCTCGGAAACAAAAAGAAACCATGGCTCTCGTCGACTGCCGAACGGTAGCAAACCAGTAGATGATCCAAGGGAGGAAGCACCCACACCGGTGGCACAACCTGCGAGGATCTCGAGACCGTGGCGTTGGACGAAGGTCGACCGGAACGGTGCGTAAGGATCGGCACCCTGCTGAACGCCACCCTCCGTGCCGAGTTCATCCAGTTCCTTCGACAGAATTCGGAAGTCTTCGCCTGGTCTTACGACGACATGCCAGGCATATCCCCCGACATCATCAGCCACAAGCTAAGCATCTCACCGGCATTCAAACCCGTAAGGCAAAAGCGCCGATCCTATGATTCCGAACGGTATGAAGCCATGAAGGACGAAGTGGACAAGCTCATGACAATAGGCTTCATTCGGGAGGCCGTATACCCGGGACTGGTTGGCAAACTCCGTCATGGTTCGGAAGGCAAAGGGCGGATGGCGAATGTGCCAAGACTATACCGACCTCAATAAGGCCTGTCCGAAGGATAGCTTCCCGCTGCCACGCATCGATCAGCTGGTAGACGCCACGCCCGGACACGAGTTGCTCAGCTTCATGGATGCATACTCTGGGTACAACCAGATCCTCATGCACCCTGCCGACAGCGAACACACGGCATTCATAACGGACAAGGGCTTGTACTGCTATAACGTCATGCCGTTCGGTTTGAAGATGCGGGGGCAACCTATCAGAGACTCGTCAACCGAATATTCGCTGAGAGAGATCGGCAGCACGATGGAGGTATACGTAGATGACATGCTAGTAAAGAGCCGAACGGCAGGAGAACATCTGACGAACCTTTCCCTCATGTTCGGCATATTGAAGGAGTACCGAATGAAACTCAACCCAACGAAGTGCGCCTTCGGCGTGTCTTCCTGGGAGGTTCCTCGGTTTCATGATCAGCCAGAGGGGCATTGAGGCAAACCCCGACAAAATCAAAGCCATAATCAACATGGAGGTGCCGAAGACACAGAAGGACATCCAGAGTCTTCCGGACGAGTGGCAGCCCTCACTCGCTTCATCTCCAAAGCCACGGGATAGGTGCGCACCGTTCTTCAAAGCCTTGAAAGGGGGCAAACACCATGTAGAGTGGACCACCGAATGCAACAAGGCATTTCAAGACTTGAAGGACTACATGGCCAGGGCGCCACTACTATCTAAGCCCCTACCTGGAGAAGTTTTGTCTATCTATCTATCGGTATCCCGTCCTGCCGTCGCTCAGGACTCATACGGAACCCAGAGAAGGCAGAGCTACCGATTTTCTACGTCAGGTAAGGCCCTACAAGGGGCAGAATCTCGGTACCCCGCTCGAGCAGCTGGCTTTAGCTTTGGTGGTTTCTCCAGCCGGTGAGGCCGTATTTTCAGGCTCACGCTATCGTCGTCCTGACCAACCATCCCCTTCGCAGGTTCTCCAAAAACCAGAAACTTCCGGTAGACTGATCAAATGGGCGATCGAGCTGGGGGAGTTCGACGTCCAGTCAAACAGAGACCTCCGAGAAGGGACAAGCAGTGGCGGACTTCATTGCCGAACTGACGCCTTCGAGACATCGGAAACTGAAGAAGCCCCCCCCCTTGGTGGGCTTACCGAACGGCAGTCTCTTGGACCAATCCATCCCTGCCTGGGACCTGCATGTAGACGGTTCGGCGAATCAGGCAAGGATGCGGGGCCGGCCTTGTGCTCACCGCCCCCGATGGAACCAAGATAGAATATGCCGTCCGATTCGCCTTCCGAACGTCAAACAACGAGGCCGAGTACGAAGCCCTCTCAGCCGGCCTTCGGCTAGCCAAGAGCATGGGGGCTAAGCAGGTCAGCATCCACAGCGACTCGCAGCTCATCGTGAACCAGGTCACTCCGATTTCGCGGCAAAAGATGTGTCTATGACAGCCTGCCTATCGGCGTCACTTAAATTGCTACGGCGGTTCCTGGCTACGAGATTCGGCAGGTCCCAAGAGTAGAAAATAGCCATGCCGACGCATTAGCCCGACTTGCTTCGCAGTCAACGACAAAATTGGCCGACGGGTCCCTGTCGAGATTTTAGCCCAACCAAGCACCGCCTCTCTTGACGTATGTACCGTTCGGTACGTGGACTCCTG
The DNA here is from genome assembly GCA_018703695.1 of Prunus fruticosa. NCBI lineage: Eukaryota > Viridiplantae > Streptophyta > Magnoliopsida > Rosales > Rosaceae > Prunus > Prunus fruticosa. The sequence continues at coordinate 14,883,486 of CM031921.1, forward strand.
GATGTCACAGATCTACACCTACCTGGCAAACGGTACCCTACCAGAGGACAAAGCCCAGGCAAGAAAGCTACGCTACCGGTCGACAAGGTACATCGTTATCAATGATGTGCTGTACAAACGCGGCTACACGACCCCTACATGAAATGCATTACCGAAGAGGACGGCGAGTACGTCCTTCGGGAGATCCACAGTGGTGTCCTGCGGAGACCACTCCGATTCCAAGTCCTTGGCCCACAAGGCCTTCGGCAGGGATACTACTGGCCGTCAATGCATCGGGATGCAATAGCGATGGTAAAGAAGTGCGACAAATGCCAACGCTTCGGCAATATTCCACATCTGCCTGCCGAACCACTCACACCGATCATAAGCCCATGGCCGTTCGCCAAGTGGGGACTTGACCTGATCGGACCCATGCCGCAAGGCAAGGGACAGGTTAAGTATGCGGTCGTTGCGGTGGATTATTTCACGAAATGGGTCAAAGCCGAAGCCTTGGCCACCATTCCTGCCGCAAGGATCGAGGAGTTCGTCTGGACCAACATCTGTTGCCGATTCGGCATCCCATACGCAATTATTACCGACAACGGAGGCAGTTTGATTCGGAACTCTCAGGAAGTTCTCACTGGCCTCAAAATCAACCTTTTTCGCCTCCCCAGCTCACCCTCAGTCGAACGGGCAGGTAGAGGCCGTGAACAAGATCATCAAGAAACTCCTGAAACGACAGCTCGACAGTGCTAAGGCGCCTGGCCGGAGAGCTTCCCGAAGCTTTGTGGGCTGTCCGAACGTCCCACCGAACCTCCACAGGAGAGACCCCGTTCAGCCTTGCGTTCGGCTCGAAGCCGTTGTCCCAGTGGAAATCGGCGAGTCATCTTACCGAACGGAAAACTTCGAGCCGAAGGCGAACGAGGCGGCACTTGCGATAAGCCTGGACCTAATCGAAGAACGTCGAACGGCATCTAACCTTCGGAACGAAGCCTACAAGCAGCGCGTCTCTCTGGATTACGATTCGAGAGTCAAACCCCGCTCCTTCAGAATCGGGGACTGGGTGATGCGCAAAGTTTCGCTTGCAACCAGAGACCCAACGGAAGGAACCCTGGACCTACCTGGGAAGGACCCTATGAAGTCATCGGTATCCTTCGGTCCGGTACCTACCGGCTCCGAGGCACAGATGGGAAAACCCTCGGCCACCCATGGAACGTGGACCATCTCAAGAGCTATTTTAAGTAAAGCCCCCTAGCCAACGGTAGGGGGGATTTGTATTTTTGCCCACGGCAAGTAAATATAAAATGGGATTGTCCAGCTACACGTATCCCTCGGCATCATTTTTGGAAAAAATGTTTTGGTAGTGCTCATCATTGGTGAGCCACTGCAACTTTGCCTACGGCAATCCAAAACTATGCTCTTTGCGTTCAGGACCGCACGTTGGGCACGAGCCTACGGCAATAGACCATAGACTTGCCCACGGCATTTCTATAGATATAAGGCTTGGGGCCTCGTCCCTACCGATGTCTATGACACTCGCACGTTATTAACATCCTACAGTAATTGGCCTACGGCATCCTCACAGTTATTAGCCTACGGCAATAGCATACAAGGACAAAACTGAAACACATTGAGTAACGATGACAAAATAATACTTAAACCAGTAAAAAATGCCATCGGCATTTAGATGTTCAGGAATATCATACACATCAATGAAAATACAAAATAAGATAAGAGATAAGGCTTCAGTCTTCTCCAGGCGCAGGGCATCGGCAGGTAGGCCAGAGGAGGGCCATCCTCGGTGGCAGGGGCATCCTCGGCATCATCGGCGTCACCTGGGGCGTCCTCCGCTTCATACTCCTCGATCATCTCTTCGGTGGAACGCCTTCCGGGAGTGGAGGGGATCGGCAGCGAAGTTGAGATTGAGCTTCTGCCCAGGGTTAAACCGCTTGAAGCGGTGGGTCAGGCCCCCATCTCCGACGCCACCTCCTCGACCCAGAGATCGGTAAACTCTTGCGAGGAACGGTAGCCCCTGATGGCCTCAGCGACGGCAGCCTGAATCTCGGACGCCTTCGACCTCTCAGAGGCCTCGAGCGCCGCTTGCACGGCACCCTTCGCCTCTTCGGCATCGCTTACCGCCCGCTTCGCGCCGTCCAAGGCCTCGCGCATCTCGGCAAGCTTCGCCTCGTGCGCCTCCATCTGCCGTCGGCAGCCTGCATACCCTGCACGAGATGGGCGTGGTCCTGGAGGGTTTCACCGCCTCATTGACCTTAGAGCGGCCCTCGTCGTACAGCCTTTTGTTGCGCTCGGCAGTGTTGATGGCCCTCTTCATGCACAGCCACATGTCCATCGATGCCTGAAAAAGAACAACCGCATGTTAGTATGCCAAAAAGTAACAGCAATAAGAAGAGAACGGGAATGGGAGGTTACCGTGGCCTGGAGACGGAAGGCTCGCCCTGCCTCTTCCCGAAGAAGCCTCTTCGGCAGCTCGTCGATCTCGAAGAGATCCATCTGCGAACCCACGATCATGTGGTTCGCAGCTGGACCGTCTTCGAAGGGCACGCGAGCGTCAACCGCCTCGGCAGGCCCCTCTTCGTCCTCGGCGGCAAGGATGGCCCGCGGAGGATCGGCAAGGCGCACCCTCTTGGGAGTGGAGGCGGCATCCAAGTCTACCGTCAATGGCCGCTTCCCGGACGCCTTGGAAGAAGCAGGATCGGCACCCTGAGCCGTGCTGCGTACCGGTTCGCTAACCGGCACCCTCCCCTGAGGTTGGTCGGCATGGAGCTGCCTCTGCCGTTCGACGGGATCGACGCTCGTCGGGTCAGCGTCCCCTATCCTCTCTGCCGAAGCTTCGGGCTGCCGCCGTTGTTTCTTCCCCTTGGACAGCACCTGGAGGCGCCGTTTGGAGGTCTCCGACAGCTTCTTGGCCTCGGAAGTCTCCTGGCCTCAGACACTACATGAACCAGACACGGGTTAGCCGAAGGAATCAGCGAAAGCAAAGGAAGAAGTCAAAGTGAACTTACTCTCGGCAGGATTGGCAAGACGAGCCTTGACTAGGTTCCGGTGAATAGGAACTGTGGGTATTCCCTGTGGACGGCAGGGACCTTCGTCCTCACTCGGTCAATCTCGAATCTCTCGTCGAGTTGCCGTGGGCTGTTTCAGCTTGCCTGCAAAAAATATAATAATAACAAAACTGTTAGTGCAAACACAAAAAATAATGGGCTACCGATCGGTATGGCGGCAACCTACCGGGCAGTCTGAAAGGTATTGGGGATATGGAAGCGAACGGGAACTCCGACGGCGATTCCCAATCACCGGAGAGCAACACCCGCCGATTCCTCCAGGACTTCCTGAGAAGTCGGCACGGCGTCAAAAAATGGCCCCTTTCCGAAGCCCTGAGGCAGTTCGCCTGAACCCAGCCACCATGATCGGTACTCTTGGACTTGGTGATGCTGGACAGATGGCAAAAGCTGCTCGTAGGAAGGCCCATCCTCTTCGGCAATCCCAAATGCCGTCACGACCCCATCAGGACGGCCCAGGAGTTCGGATTGAACTGGCCAGGAGTCGTACCCGTCTGAGCCAGAATCCTCTCGAACTGGGGGCTGCAACGGTAACCTGACGCCTTGCTGAAGGACGTCAGTGAAGAAGGCGACCTCGCCGTCCTTGGGCTTACTCAGGGATTCGGTAGGGTGTGGGATCCTCATCCCTACCGACTGTGGAATCCTGCATTCCGCCCTGATCTTTTGCAGCTCTCGGAAAGTCAGCTATTGGGCGGTAGGTAGTCCACGTCGAACACGCTGCTCCCTCGCCACCCCTTCGGAATCCCAGGATTCCCGCTGCTCACTATCGTCACCTTCGGCCTGGGACTCGGCTCGGGAGACTCTCCACGGCCAGAAGTGGAAGCCTCCAGGAATGTGAGCTGGAAGGTGCCTCCGGCATCCTAACGCCCTCCACCTCAGGCTCAGGTTGCATGCCTGACCCAACGTCCGCCTGAGGCTCGGGATGCATGCCTAACCCAACATGCCGACCGTCTCTATACACCACAGCCAACGGCATGGGCTGGCTGGTCATGAGCCCCTTTCCGATCCCGTGAGTAGGCGCAGGAGTCAACCTCTCGCCAACCACTTCAACTTCGGAATCACTCCCACTATCGGCACCCTGGACCGACTCTTCACCCTCGGTATACCTGGCTCCTCTCTGGGGACTCATCCTCGAAAGCGTTGGGCTCGCTCTCGTATCCCGACTCGCTATCAGACATCTACAAAAACGACGGCAGTAAACTAAGGGCCATGCGAAGAACTATCCTACCGTTGCCTACATCTCTACCTATGGCAACTAGACTACCGAACTACACCCCACTTTGAAAAAGTTCTAGTCTAGTTTAAACCAAGGAAGGACGTATGCATAACAAAAAAAAGAAGAGAGAAAGATTACCGAACTGTACCTTGTAAAAATTGAAGTCAGAGAGTGAACGTCACTTCGTTTTCCGAATGGGCTAGCCGGATATCGCCTTGGTTACCGTTTGGAGTTGCCAGAATCGCCTTGGGTACCGTTCGATATCGCCGGAAATCGCCTGGGCAGAGCTCTCGCCTCGCTCACGAATGCAAAGTGAATTCCTCCTCAGAAGTCACTGCATATATAGGGCGAAGATGGCAACGGTACGCCTCGGGAAGCCAAACGATGCATTAAATGCGCCGTCCGCATGACTTGACGCGCCGCGTGTCACGCATAGAGCGGGCCTTCCTGGCAGGCACGCTAGGTACAGAAGACGAAGCGTCGCTCCGTCCCATCACTGCCCCAGGCGTGGAAAACCAGAGTGAAAATCGAACTTGCCCAAGTTAACTGCACGACCGGCAAGTATTCTCGGCACCCCATCAAGGCGTCGCATGCTGCCGAACGGTAGTGCAGCCCGCGCGCCCTCACGAGCTACCGAACGGTAGGGTGGCCTCGCGGAAGCCGGACACCAACCAAGTCCCCGACCGAGAAATCTCGCTCAGAAACTTGGGGGACTCCTGTTTACACCCGGAATAAGCAGCCAATAAGAGCAAGACACGTGGGACAGGTCGAGCCTGGACAGAGGTGCATTCGGTACCCCCCGCCTACCGATCGCACCACTTAGGCACCGCCTCTCTAAGGACACGTGGCATGCTCCCCAGCGACGTCCACAGGTCCCACATCGACAGATTACAAATAGCGCTACCTCCCAAGCCCTATAAAAAGGGATCAGCCATCCTTGAATAGGGTAAGGCAAAAATGATCGGCATACTGCCTAATTAATCTGAAAGTAAAACTTATTACATCCCGAACTTACTTAAGCTTCGGAGAGCCTCCGGCCGGACCCACACGGTGCCCTTGGCCTTACCGAGCGTTCCTCTATTTTTGCAGGTCACGCTCCCTACCGAGGCTTCCAAGGTGCCGAAGGCAGCAAAATTCCTAAGTTGACCCTCTAAGTCAGAGAACCACTTTTTGGCGTCAACATCTTCTAAGATGATATTTGTAGCTAGAGTTGTTGTTTCAATTACGGCAAATGAGAACTTGACCAATTCATATGGCTCATATAAAATAATCAATCAACAATCGTTGACAATATTTGATGAATTCAGAAGTGAAGACTTTGGTGCCAGTTGGATCCGTCGGCAACCACACAATAAGTGGTTGAAATAACAAGAAGCATCACTGTCCATTAAATGCTTGGTAGCTACCCATATGCATGTTGCCTCCCAACAACATTAGAGGCACAAAGTCAGCATTTGTTGCAAACAAACAACCAATAAACCAGGGGAAGCTTTAAAGTCATCCTTTAATCAATCCATATAAAAATCACCAGCATTGTCAACTTCGCATGTGTTTTCTTAAGTTTTCTCTCCATGCTTGCTTAAACTAAGTCGCTTTCTATACAAAACAGATGAATTCAAATGAAAGAACCTTCATTTAAGAAGTAACTAGTGAGCACCTTCTCATTCTTACCGTGAATAATACTGTTAATGTTTTGATAGTTGTTCGCTGTATACAAGCAATAATATGTAAATCCTACCTCGGAGAAATACAACTATAATGTACGGTTCAAATATAGGTGGTCCATCCGCTACTAATTGCATTGATGTCTTCTATATGTCTTAAATCTAAGGGTTGAAGTGGGGAAAATATCGATATATGCTTGGATTTTAGTAGTTGGAATGCATGTATGAAAAAGAATATTCTTTGATAAAACAAATTATTTATAATTTTTATTGTACATGTCACGCTCTTATAGGTCGATCTAGGATTATGTTGAAAAAGAAATACGAAAAATTGTATTTCAAATTCAAAAAACCAAAATTTGGCTTTAATCTCGAGATTGAAAGCAATAAAAAAATAATTTAAAAATAGGTGTCGATTAAAAACTTATAACGAACTAAACTGATTCTATTGGGTTCGTTATTGGTGTGGTCAATTTGATTTATGATCTAAGATCTCGAACCAAACTAAACGTTGCCAACCCTACATTTTAGTGAATTTACATTTGCCATTGGGATATAGCTCGTTGGTTGACTTCTTCTACCTCTGTCTATATGGATAAAAAGGTTCAAGACACCCAGGCATCCAATGAAAACTTGCGTATACGCCCACCCCGCAATTGCTTGTACTAAAAAACAGTGAGTCGAACTAGTGGGCTTTGTAAAAGGATGTGAAAATTATTTGATGTCTACTGTTAGCACCCAACATCTGAAGCTTTGCTGGTGTACGGTCTCACGGTCATATTGTGGGCTGATTGCTACTCTAGTCTAGCCAGGACCTGGGCCAGGGGCACTTGATCTCAGCCCACAAAAGAAAAGGAAATCTAGGGTTTCTCTCTCTCTCTCTCTCTCTCTCTCTCTCTCTCTCATAGTGTCTATAAGTTGTCTGTTTCAGCTTCATCCCCTCCCTCAAGTCTCACACTCGCTAAATCTCTGTGTTTTCTCTTCAGCACGCACACTCTGCCTTCTTTCTTTATCTATCATTTTCATGGTTTTGGTGACATGTTTTTGTTGTTGTTGTTAACTTGGATTTTTAGGAATGATAGATGAACGAAAGCGAGGTGACGAAAGAAATTCATGTATGTCAGTACACTGATAACAGTGTGATGTTACTGTGAATCCCGACAGGTTCTGATCGCTCACTCACACATTTGTCTGAATTGGGTCAAATTCTTTTTGTTGGATGAATGGAGTGCTTCTTTTGTTGTTTGGGCAGCTGATGATTCTTATTGATATTAATGGGTAATTTGCGTCTGAAATATTCATTGATGCTTTATCTATCACCTTGGAGAACTGATGCCCTTGTTCTTTTCCATTTTCTCCTTAACATATGTTTGTGGGTTTCTAGAATGCTGCTTTCCATTTGAATTACTTTTTTGCTGCCACTGTCAGTACTAAAACCATTTTTCATTGTTTAATTTTCTCTTAAATGGTTACTTTTTTTGGCTGGGATCATGGTGTGCTTAACCTTGATCCTACCAATAAATTTGGTTTCTTTCATACCGAGCATATGATGAATCTTTTTATTGTTGTAGTGTGGTTAAAGATATCTGTGGAGATAATGCGTAATGGGTTTGATGTATAGCTCTTTGGCCGGTAGGGTTTGCAAATCTATTTACCTGTGCTCTTAACATCAGAAGGAGGGATTGAATGAGGTTAGGGTTGAAGAGAAAATAAAAATGTTTTCTTTTCTTTTGTAATGTGATCTTCATTAAAGAATATCTTAGAGTGGGATAAAATTCTTTGGAAGATGAGAAATGGGTCATCTTCAAATTTGTACTCCATTGGGTATGCTCTTAGAAAATCTCTAAGAGCATCTTCAATGGTAGTCCATATTTCAAGAGGGTCTATTTTTACACTCCAAATTGTTAATTATATTGTCTATTAGTCAATTAACATGGCTAGTAATAGTCAATTAATGAGTGTTTGGCCCCTACAATGTTGGAGGGCTTGACTAGGTTGGCAGCCTACCATATTTTGGGGGAGCTTGACCTTAGGATAGTTGCATTATTTACACATGGGCTTTTATGCCTTGTATGTAAATGTTTAGAATTCTTTCATATCTTGTATTTTGTTTACATACAAGGAGTTATATCTATACAAGGCATAAAAGCTCATGTGTAAATAATGCAACTATCCTAAGGTCAAGCTCCCCAAAATATGGTAGGCTACCAACCTAGTCAAGCCCTCCAAACATTGTAGGTGCCAAACATTCTACTATCCTCATTAATTGACTATTACTAGCCACATTAATTGACTAATAGATATAATTAACACTCCCCCTCAAGTTGGTGCATAGATGTCATCAATGACCAACTTGCCAAGAGAGAAACTGTCGTTATTAATATTTCCGCATCAAGCTTCTTCTTAATAGAATATCGATCCACTTCAACACAAATGCTCCTCAAATTCTGTGTTGCAAGGAGAAGAATTCATGTATATATAACAGTGTGATGTTACTGTGAATCCCGACAGGTTTTGATTGCTTTCTAGCTAATTTCCTTCCTTTTCCCCACATATAATCTCATTTGTTTACTCACACGCATTTGTCTGAATTGGATTTAGTGCTAAATTCTTGTTGCCATTGGATGGTTGGAATGCTTCTTTGCTTTGGGCAGCTGATGATTTTCATTGATATAATGGGTAATTTGCATCTGAAATATTCATTGATGTTTTCTCATCTTGGAGAATTGATGCCCTTGTTCTTTTCCATTTTCACCTTGGCAAATCTGTGTGTTTCTAGATTGTTTCTGCCCATTTGAATTACTTTTTTTCTGCCACTCTCATTACCAAAGTCGCTTTTCATTATTTATTGTGGTATTAAATGGTGGCTATTTTGTTTGAGACAATGGTGTGATTAACCTTGATCCTGCCAACCCCCTTGGGTGCTTTAATAGCGAGCATATGCTGAATTTTCATTTTTTTAGTGTGGTTCAATATATCTGTGGAGATGGTGTGGAATGGGGTTTATGTTTAACTCTGTGGCCAGTAGGGACTGTAAATCTACTTACCTGTATTGTTGACATCAGAAGTAACGATTGAGTGAGGTTAGGGATCATTATTTTGGCAAGAAGTTGCTGGTATTGTGGTATTGTTCATTTAATTGTTGCCAAATTTTAGCTAAAACAGTTGGTTATTAGGGCATTCCAACAAAGCCATTTGTGCATTCAAATGCATTATTTTCACTTTTTTCGTAGCAAATGGCAATGCTATTATTTGAAATAGTGAATGGCATATTGGAGGAGGTCATTCAATGTGAAAATTTGGCGTTGTTGTCCATCCTAAATTGTGGCAAGAGGATTGCTAGGTACCTTCCCTTGCTATCTTATTCTTCTTACCTTTCTCATTCTCCTGCAGTCTTGTGTATCATGCAAATACTTAAACTAAACCTTTAATTTTTTCAAAGCATATTATTTCTGACATGCTTACCCTTAATGAATGCTTTAGCTAACTCTCATATAAGGGTAAGTAAGGGTGAGTGAAATTTATGTTTTGAAAGAGTTGGAGACTTTAGTGTTAAGTGCTTAAGTAACACACAGCCCGAGAATGGGAAAGTTAGATTGAGTAAGATAAGAGGGGAAGGTTGCCAGCATTCCTCTAATTTTATACGAAAGCTGTACAAAATCCAATTTGGTATCATCACCTTCTTCCAAATTATTAGTTATTGTCTTTGTTTAAATTTTTGAGCTCAATAATGAAAGTCAATGTTTCGGACAAACAAATAAGCAGATGAATGTTTTTGTAAATGTTGTTGCCCTGAGTTTGTTACTGCTTCAATTTCATATGGTCGAGTAGGTTTTTACCGTCAAGTTTGCTGGTTACAACAAGTCTAATGTACTCCTCATTGCTTATAGCCTTGTAGTTTGCTGCCTTCTCCTTGACAAGATCGGGCAGGGGACCAATCATGGTCATCATATTTGGGCTCTGAAATCCTGCAATTGAAAGCCGTTCCCTTTCTGTGTTCACCACAGCCCTGTGCTCAATGCTCTTATATTCTCCATTACTCAATATCTGCAACAACATAGTGATTAGACGGAAAGCTTTTAGTACTGTTGGAGAGACTACATTTGTTTTGACCCTATTATGTTCCAAATGGAGTATACATTATCACATCGATTGTTCATAGGCACATTACTTCCATACAATGTGGTCAAAAAATGTGGTTTTTCAATCTTATATACTATTGAGTATTCATTGTGGTACCTCAATGATGTCGCCGATGTTGACGATTAATGCACCGGGTACTGGCTTTATAGGTACCCATCTGCCATTGTTCTTGATTTGTAACCCCTGAACATCATTAACTTGAACTAGTAGAGTCAAACCCACAGCATCGGAGTGTGGAGTGAGACCCATAACCATGCTAGCCTGCGGACAAGGTGGATAATAATTCATTCTTAGACCTTGAGTTCCATCCTCAAACATGCTTGCTAGCTTCTCTGAATTGAGCCCCAGGTTCTCACATATTAACTTCCATAGGTACTTTGTCACTTGTTGTAGTTCCACTGAGTACTTATCCAGGGTATCCCTGGTAGCAACGTGACCAATAATTAGTACATCAATATAGCAACGTGACTAATGCTAATGGCTCGTGTTCAATGCCGAGTCATTTTTTCTTCGTGTCAGAATACGAGTTAAACGAGTTACGTTTGTTTGACACTAATCCGACTCTTGTTAATTATTTAAGTTAGCATGTCGTTTTATATTCGTGTTAGGCTATGTTAGGTTTGAGTTGGGTTGTCATGTCAAAAATTGCCACACCTAAATTGAATGACAAAAATAAAACAATGAAAGAAAAACCCAAGGCTTAGAACTTGATGGGATCTTAAAGAATTACCTGAAAGAAGTGGGAAGGGTAGGCCAGAATGTAAGATTTCTTAGGGAGACTGGTTGAGAGAGAAGGAAGAGCATGTCCCCCCAGTCAAGTTTTTGCTCTTCAGAAATAACGAAGGCTTGGCCATAGCCTTCAATATGATTCGGCAGCTGAGCATAAGCCTTCTTTTCTTCTAATGGTAGCTGGAAGAACTCCTCTGTGTCACTCTTCATTTTCTCAATCACTTCTTCTGATACCCCATGATTGATCAACTGCACCCAACACCACAATTTATATCAAGGCATCCAAGTATTAATGTAAATCTTATAGCAGATGATATCTAAAAGACAACAACTTATACCTGAAAGAAACCCCAGTCCTTACAAGCCAAGTGAAGCTTTGCCAATTCATCACCATGGCCTAATGGATCCCCTATTAGCTTGCTCATATCAACTACCGGAATTTGAAGCGAGTCCTCCATGGAAACTTCCTCATGTTCAATTTCAGGCCGGATGTATCGGGGCGGGATTTCCTTCAAGTTGTTGGAAGCAAGAGCTTGAACATTCTCAACTGGGAGAGAACCACCCAGGTCCTTTCTGCTGAGTACCTCAGTCTCCATTCTCACACTGAGGATTGAAATTCTTTCTGCCATATATTGTAGACATTCTGCTGTATAGATATGTACTTTGGTGAACACAACTCTAATCAATGCCACGTGGGGTGCTACTAATTTTCTTAAGGATGCTAATTTTTTTATTTATGTAGATAGGGATCTGTTTGCAAGTTCCCTTTTGGACGGCATTGGATCTTAATTATTTGTTTAGTGAAAGCTTGTCTGCATATGGCCTGCAAATGCATTGCCAAGTATGTTTCGAAGAAACATAGATGCTTAGCTTAGCTTGTTGTTTATGTTCCCAGACAAAAACAAGAGTAAATTCTTAAATTTGCTCATCCGGCATTTTTTGTTGTTATTGAAAGTGCAATTGCTTCTTTCTTTTAAGTTTTAGCCATAAAAATTAAAGGGTCAAATCACATTTTTGGACATACAAGTCTAACATTGTTAAGAAATCAAGTCCTACAAGTCTTAACATTATTTAAAAAAATTAAGTCCCTACAAGTAACATTGTTTTGGGTGATTGTAAATATTCCGGAGAGACAAAAAGTGTCCTCACATGCAGCGGTTTCATATTGCCATGTCGTATTTCATCTATTAGTTTGACAATATTTATGATTTAACTAAATTACATGATTAAAATTGTCAAAATGACATGATAGTAAGAATAAAATGGTCATTGTTTAACATAGGATGTAAAGTTAAAAAATGAATTTGAAGAATAAATTAGATTTGTTAGGGTGAATTTGTACCTAATGGATTAAGACATAATTACACACATAACATAAGTGTTTGAGTGTTTCATCCATAATGGGGCTACATCCACTATAGCTTATAGCTTTGTATTTGTATTTAAATATGCAGATTACATTGTACATAAGAAAAATATGGGGAGAAAGGCTTGAGAGCTCTAGTAGAAGAGAAATAGAAAGTTTGAGAGAGCTTTGGACAGCTTTTGGAGAAGTGAAGAAGTAGCAGCCGATCCCCCTTTGCTTGGAGGTGGTGAGTTCCTTTTTATAGTCCAAGTTGGAGTAAATAAGGTTGATTGATTACTAACTACTCCTTGTTTGGTGAGATGTGACATATGACGAGCAAGCGTTATCCCTTAATTGGTGGGATTTGCTTACGGGGGAAGGTGAGGTCAACATGGTGTCAACAAGATTCACCATTGATCTTTTAAATCTTTTATTTTTCATCAATGAGAAAGGGTGCTTCGAACTCATAACATCTTTCAACTTTAAAAAGAGAAGCACCAACTAACCATTAGAAGATCGGGTGAAGTCTATTTAAAGTGCTATCAGTAATTTATGAAGCATGTAATGTAGATAATAAGAAACCCATAAAATGAACTGCGAGTTCAATATCCATACATACATCATACATGCACTACCTAGGCTAGGCATTGACAAACCTACAATGCTTCCTGATCTCTCCTTCGTTTCCAGTCAATGTATTGATATTTCCCATCTTGATCATTGATTTTATAAATGAAGCAAAGAAAAGCTTTTCATCAGAGGCATAAGCCCACACCTGCTTTAGTATCTCCCCTTCATGATCTTGTGTGACCAACACATTATCAGACCCCAATAAACCTTTCCCTTGGAGTATGTTAAGGTAGTAATGGTTGTCAAATCTGGCTGGTGTCTGAAAATCAAGCGGTGCTAATTCATCGTCCCTCCCTGATTTCGGGCATATGGACCGTAGGATTCTTCGAAAGGTCGTATATCTCTTGTATTTATCGTATAATTCGTATTTTCCTCTGAAGTTTACATCATACACCCTCTGTCTGAAACTTAAACATCTTGCCCTTCCCATTGTGTGGCTACCTGCAGATCTACCCTTTGTAAGTCCTATCATTTAATAGTAATTTCATTGAACAAAGAAAGAAAGAAAGAAAAAAGGCATATTTTTCACATGATATTGATTCTTGAATAACTTACCTGACAAGGCAACCAAGTCTCCTACATCAAGGCCCTGTTGTTTGAAATTGACAATGAGAGTTTCTAGAGAGGAATTCGGAGCGGGGATGAACTGGTTGGCACCACTGAAGCTTGCTTCCAGTGAGTCTCTCCTGCCTAGCCACACATTCCAGCTTGGTCCACCTCTCTTTCCACCAACAGAAGAAAAACGAAAAATGTTACAAAATACTTACAATTTTTGAAAGAGTGACGCTGCATGTATCAAATTTACTGAGGACATTATTTCTGATCACATCTCTTATGGACAACATCGAGAGAGAGATGTACCAATGCAACAGCATCGCGAGCAGCCAAGGCTAGAATATCAGCACATGAAACTGTCGTTGGACAAGCCTCTTCCAGGTGATACTTTATCTCATCGACAACCTCAAATCCTCGTAAAGAATCTAGGTTTGGGCCGGCTTGCTTTTCACTGACTATGCCTCCATAGCTGTCCAAAAGAACAGATGCATCGCACCTCTAACTCCAAAGAAACAAAAACTGTTAACAACAAAACAAGAAGATCAAAGTAAAGTATTGATTCTTGTCCTTTCATATTTATGATATTGCTCTGTCTCTCCCCTGTAGTTCAAGGGAAGACAAACTTCCGAAACCAAAGTCAGCAAATTTGGCTCCGTAGTGTTTGTGTGTGTGTGCGCGTGTGCAGAAGGGGGAGAGGGAGAGAGAGAGAGAGAGAGAGAGAGAGAGAGAGAGAGAGAGAGAGAGAGAGAGGCTCAACCATAACAAAACAATCATGAAAATGCAAGCGAAGGAGTGAAGCCGCCATTCGAGGATCTTTAGCCACCGCAATTGCAACACTACGCCTCACAATCTCTTCTGCCAAAGGGCACTTTTCTTTGTAATAGTCAAGAAATAGAGATCCATCATCCTCAACAGAAGTTCCAGTGCCATGAAAAACCATTGTTAGTAGTACTATCAAGAACATCCTCCTGCTCATGTTCTCCATTGTAGAAAATGAAATAGTGGATTTATAGTGTTGATTGGATTAATTTCTGAGACTGGAATGTTGAAGTAACATCTCCATCTATACTAGTTTGATCTGTATAGGCGTTAGTGTGACGTTTTTACTGCACTTTGCTTCAAAATGTTGCCTTCCATGTTTTCAAACCAACTTAGTATAACCACATTCCTTTTTGATATTTTGTTGAAAGTTGATGCAACTACTCCTACCTAATTGTCTTCTCATTATCTCAAAAGCTAACTGCTTAGTTTCAAGGGCATGGGGACTATTTCATGGGTCCACAAATTACGGTTAAGCCCGTTATTAGCAAATAGTATAGGTTGAAAACCGGAAAGTAGCTCTGGTGGTAGAGAGTATCACTTCTACACCTCCGGCAAAAGTACGAATCCCCTCTCTCTATTTAAACAAAAATACTTCTATCCCCCCTAATTCTGTCACTTAGCAAGATAGTGTATAGTGCATTTGTGGACTGCATTATTTGGTACGGTGTTCGGGTATTTTGTATTCGTTACATTGACTTTGGAAAATCCATTTCGTTTTTTTCAGTCCTTTTTTGTTGTTCTCCAAGTCAAAAAACCATTTATTTTTTCTAGTTCTTTTTTACTTACTTCATCCGTACAAAGCCAAGATCCAAAGTCAGAAACACAATGCAACTTTCATGTTCTATTCAATTGTCAGATGATTCCTATCTTGTCCCACAGACACAAGCACAAACCAGAAGTTCTAACTACAGAAGAGAAAGAGAAGAAAAAGATAATACACAGACAAAGAAACCAATATACAAACGAAAATCGCAACTGTTTAAGTTTAAGATCTGTTAAACAAAGATGTTTTTTTCCCCTTTGATGTATACTATTAATACCTTGACTTGTATAATATATATAAACTTCTTGTTATCCTAGCTACTGTTTTGCATACTGGTATGTCAGTTATGGTGTTTGAGAGCAGCATCTTGAATCCCATCTGTCAAAAACGATACCAGCATTCAACGCTTGTCAGCATGGCCTGCAATTTCCTGTGTGAAAGATAATCAGTCCATGTTAGTATAGGTATGCAAAAACATCATTATGTTGTTTAAGGGCAAAAGAAGCAATAGGTGAATTACCACATAGCAGCAGCAAGTATAAACAGGAAGGCCACATACACAGAATTACTAATGCAACTTCATATCAAATTCTTCTCAGGAAACTACTGTAAAGAAGTACTTGAACGTGGCATGAATTTTTATACATTTATTTTTGGTTCATAACAACTCTTGAACAATTTCATGGTTGTTTAATGATGCAGTCAGGTAGAGTGACAGGAAAAGGTAACACAAGCAAAGGCTCATTTAACAGCATTTCCAAAACCACTAAATTAAAAGTTAGATTTGTACCACACAGCTGGGAGCTTCTTTAGAGGTTTACACAACAAAAGATTTCAGGTATTGCCCTGGTGTTGAATAAAATGATAGCTATGTTGCTGATGCTATTTAGAGAAATAATAACTCTAAATTGCAGTGGGCTCATATTGACAGAGTTCCAATACTCTTCAGAAGGAAAAAAATCTCATGATTGTTACCTGATCTCTTCTAATTAATAGTCTAAATCCTCATTTTCATCCAGGAAGATCTCAGGATGAACGGCTACACTAGTGCAATTGAGCGCTCGTTGCAGCTTCCAATGATCTAGGACTTCAACTTCAACCATGAAGACTGAACTAACTGGTCGATGATCTGAAAGCTTTATTTCTGCCCGCTCGTAAGAAAGTTGTCTGATGCCTTTTCCTAGCCATAGTATACGATCACACCTGTTACAGGAATACCAAGTACATAAAGAGGAAATACTCATCAATTGACTGAATCATGGTAATAACTTCACCCCTATATTGACAGGAAGAAGTACAAATAGTCGTGAAGCTGAAGATTCTTCTGTGGTGTGGTCTCTCTTATAGAACTTCCCCCTACCCAACAATAGGAAAAACAATCGAGAGTGAAGGCACAGTTTCTAAAGTTAAATACACTGTCAATTCAACATTATCAAGTTACCTTGCCTCAAATTGACTAGTTTTGATGTTCTACAACAAATGAGAAAGTTAACTAATACTGTCCAAGTTCTTGACAACTGTCTAATTGCACTGAAATACAAATCGGAAACATAGTCCACAGAAGCTTGAGCAACCATATTTAGTATAGTTTCTAAGCATCGAAGAAATATTCAATCAGAATTTTTTTTAAATGTAGAAATATCATAAAAATATCAATATGACCTTGAGTGCTCATGAGTTCTGTTTCCTTTTCTTCTAAGCAACTAAAAGGGCAATGAACTACTCTATGCTTGGTGAAAGAAGTGATGTAACAATTACAATCATCCTGGTCCCACAAAAGTTGTACTTACCATGCTGGTGATCTCTTCTTCTCTCCTTCTTTTGGGTTCTCTCCAAAATATCTGTCAGAGTTTATCTCATACTTATAGGTAGGTGGAAAGTTTATCACTCCCTCTTTCCATCCTTCGAATACATGCCCACTGCGGAGTTCTTTGTTTAGCTGCACATGGAGTGATTGCATTAAACGGCAGTTCAGTTTACAAAATATTTATGCTGTTTCCTGAATTATTCATGAAGAACATTGTAGGATTTCAGAAAAAATAAAATTGAATGAATAATGTTTATATTTAGTAGCGTCTTCAGCAACCCTAAGAATTAAAATCAAATGTGAACAACTTAAGACCATAAGCTTAGACTCAAAGTTAGATCCAATATTTAGCTGCATAAGGTATTGTTGAGATTTGGACACAGAATTCCTGTATCATTGCCCGGTAAAGTGAATTCAGGTCATAAAAGTTTCATATTGAGGATAAAAATTAAATATATTGGAATGGTTGTGCAAAAAGTTTGATGATCTCACCTGATCATTGCTGATAAGCTCATCCCACCGTTTGAGAGCAATGAGCTTCCTTACATCTGCGTCTTCCATATTGAGACGATAGTTTAAATCCCCAAACCAGAAAATCTGGCTGTTCATAGAAGCACCCCAATCACATCAAATCACAGTTCACATTGGTATATTATAGATATGAAAAAGAAGAGAGAGGTTTCAACCATAAAATGACAAATTAGGGCAGTTGTTTTCCTATTTTAATTGTCTACAGATCAACATAATTTATCAACATAATTTATTTTTCTCTATCCTCCACAATATTAAGTGATAACAAAAATAGATGATGGCAAAAATAAAAATAAAAATAGATGGCTTATAGTTTTATGAAGCAGCCAACTTAAACACACATAATTAAAAAGAATGTCAACTGTATGCTTACTCATGAGAGGGAATTGTCAGCGGTTGATCTGTATCAAAGACAGACGAGAAACAGGTACGTCGTATAATTTCATACACATCTGAGTTCCGCCTTTGATCAGCCCCCTCCTTCTGACCAGAGGACAGATGAGAACAAACAAAGCACATTCGCGATTGGAAAAGGGACATACTAACGGAAACTGATCCCTGCTTGAGCAACCATGAATTACGAAGATGGTCAATAGCATTAAGGCAAGAACATTCAACAATTGATCAGCACATTATAACATGTTGTCTCCTCTACAATTAATGCAATCTTCAGCCTGCAGTTAATCACATTTTAATGCATCAGTATGTTGAGGGACACTGTTTTTATTTCATTTGAAAATCAAAACAAGTGAACTCATTGAACATGGCTCACTATCATTGTGAAATAAACACAGCACCCTACATTAGCTTGATGCAATACAATGTAACCTACTCCAGATTGTAGATTGTGATAGCGAAAACAAAAAAACCCCTTTCAATTCCAAATTCATATTATCTTAACTTTCTTAAGGTTGGGGAACACCAACATCTTTTCCACATAAGATGATGCACTTCCAGCATGAAAAGAAAAAAAACAGGAAGTACCTTGTTTCCCATGAAGCCCATTAGACCAACCCCAACTGGAGATACTTTCAGATTGTTAATGTGTCTCCTCAACTTCTTACGCACCCAGACGGATATATATATCCCTACCATTTGCTTGCTGACAATTCGGACATATGTAGAAGGTAACTTCGCTCCATCGTCAATAACTTCATTTTTCAGTTGTTCATTTGGTAATTCATGAAAGAAATCATCTTCCTCTTCCAAAAAACTGTCAGACACATTAGAGAGAGTGTCAAAAACTTGAGGCATCACTTGCTGCTCCACAGAGATTGATCTCCGCAGGTTGCCAGAGCTATGGTGTGATCTTTTCAATCCACCATCTTTTTGTGAAATTTGAGGACTGAATATTAAAGGATTATCCGACGTATTAAAGCTCATTCTTGCAGAACTGCTCAGCACCCGCCGCAATTTGGAACTGGTGAAGACAACTTGAGGGGTTGCATCTAATGAAAGTTCAGGCCAATCTAGCCTACTATCACAATCGATGCCATAAATTCTCCTCCATTGCAAATTTCTCCCAATGTTGAGTACTTTATTTAATTGACCATGTTCCAAGTCACAACCATTAGTAGCTCCAACATATTCCTTGCCCAGAAAACCTAACGGATGAGCATTAGTTTCTGCAAGTACATCAGCAACAGAAGAAGTCCTTTGTACTGGTGAAGGTGGAGCGCTGTAGCATATGTGTTTGCTTTCGGGTTCCAAGGATTTGTTCAGAGTTTTTCGAATGATTGCCTCCCATTTTGGTATTGATTTGTTATCCTCTGCTCCCAGTACATTCCCAGCATTCAAAGGGACAACCTCTTGAAAACTGAACGATAATTAGTAACAGTCAAATGAAAATGAAATGGAAACTAGATAAGATGTTGTTAAAATACTTCCGGGTGAGTGCCTGCCACCAGAATATACCAGGCTAACCAGTTATCAAATGCAGTTTTTTGAGGCAGGGGTGAAGGGATGAAAGATCCCTTATGCAACAAACCATTGGAAGTGTGTGCCTAGGTGGATTATGTCAAGGAAGAAAGAATGATATAGGACCAACAACTGGAGGAGTAACTTACCCAAG
This sequence comes from Prunus fruticosa, assembly GCA_018703695.1. NCBI lineage: Eukaryota > Viridiplantae > Streptophyta > Magnoliopsida > Rosales > Rosaceae > Prunus > Prunus fruticosa. The sequence continues at coordinate 14,902,821 of CM031921.1, forward strand.
AATGTAAACATCTGCTGGTTCTTCAGTACAAAGCCAATCGTCAATATCAAGATCTTCATACGGAAGTGTTCCACCAACATTCCAACTGCCTACTGTCACCCTACATACAACCATGTGCCCCAAGGTACATTCGAGTAAGAACCATACTGATACTACTTCTAGGCTAACATTGAAAGTGTACGAGAATAATAACAAACCTCACATCCTTTGTGTTTATGTACTGAGCACGTACAGTTTCTGATTTCCCTCTCCGGTGTTTTAACTGGTAGCCCTTAGATGGAAGATCTGAGGCAAATTAAAAAAACACATCATGTATATTAATAGAGAACATGGATATAAACACTTATGAGATATCTGAGAATTATCAAACAGTTGTTAAAGTCTTCTTTAGATTTAATTATGAAGCAGAAACAGCTATATGATTAAGATGCCCAGAAATGGTTTCCTATTCAAGAAATTTCACCATTTGCCTTTCCACTCTCTCATATCAAAACTTGACATCAAAGCTAAAGGTCCAGAAATGATTTTAGTGATAAGAATCACAAGATTAAATAGGTAAGATGAGCTTAATTTGGAACAAGTAAATACTCATAACGGAATTTACTGATATGAGCTGTGAAAAAAGAATTGCCTGAAAGTTGACTTCGGAAATCGGAATGGTTTTCTCTAAGGCCATGATCATCACGCATGTGCTGTCTTGCGTCTTTGAGAGAGTAACCTGGAAGACAAAAATTGCAAAAAACTTGATTAAGCACAAGATACTCGAGAAACATAATGTTGAAGAGTACAAAGCTGAGACCATGAAACCATACCGTCATCTTCACTTTCCGTTTCAGTTTCAGTATCAACCTCATCTGCACTGAAATCATATTCCTTTGGCTTTATGTTTAGCCATTTCTTCATCATAAGGGAAGGCCAGAAAGCCTGCAATAAAATGCAACATGAGCTGATCAATAGCTGAAACCATGTACTGAAAACCATGTGCTGAATCTTGAGATTCATAGAAGTGGTTGACAGAAAAAGCATACCTCAGAGGGCTTTCCTCTTCTGCTTTTCATACTGTTGAGCTCAAAAATTTACTACTGAGTACAGTGAGTACTTATACTTTGAAGGCACAAGCTCTAAATATGGAAGCGGTTTAAAGCAGGTAGACTTTGAATCCTAGTGCCACCATTCTTGGAGACTAATATTGAAGTAAAAGCTTTTCAAAACAGTACCAGAAAAGGTAAGCTATAAATAAGCCTCTTTGATGGCCAGCACAAGAAATTTCATGCCAGGACAGAGAAGGTGAGTGAGGACACATTTAGCAGACATCCATAGGCACAACTTGCAAAAGAAAAATACTCAATGGTCCTCCCACTCAAATCATAATTTTTCTGGTTCATAAAACAACAGCATAAATAGTATTGAAAAATCATAAATTCCCAAAAAGATTTCCACAAGAAAATCGGTGTCACTTTCATGATAGCGGACTTGAACTCATTTGACCCAGATACATCCTGCAGCTCTTATTTTCAGGTAGTTAAATGCTAAGATAAACAAAGGCAAACAGAACAGTAAAAGACAAACATCAATAATACCAATATCCATCCGCAAATAAAAAATAATATTTTTCAGTGATTAAATAACTCATTTCACAAGCACTGCTAATACACCTAAGGAAAACTCAATTCCACCAATAGGGTATCAAACATTTAAGCAAACAGGTGGCGCTCGTCACACCTCACTGCCAAATTCCAGTGAGGGCAGTTATGATGGGCCATGCCCACTCTAAAATATTTGCTCCAAATAGAAATCAACCAATGTCAGTCATGATGCCTCAACCAAAACAGAACCTTGAATAAGACTACACAACTATAATAGAAATTAGGCCCAACCAACTTTGAAAATCAGTAGAGCAAAAGGGAAATGAGGATTCGAATCACGGAATTCCTGTAACTTAAGGCTATGATATTATGTTAGACAATATATAACAAATTTACGATATTTACAGCAATTCTTAATGGTTAGCACTTAGATTATGTGAATCAAAATCGAGTAATTTTGGTCTGTGCGGTCTAGATTCAATAAAAATATCATTACTTTTTTTTAAAAGAGAAAATACCCTCGAGTAAAATATAGCGTAGGACAGCCGACATCGGTTATTTATTTCTGCAACTTTTTCTGCAAAAGCAACAAGAAAGAATGTATATAATATGATATGTAAAAACGACCTATTGATATCATATTTAAAGGGGCCACAGTTCGATGGCCTCGACGCACTATATGTGAAGGCCATGCACTCTTGAGCTTTCATTTCTACCCATTACCTTCTTCTTCTTTTCCTTCTTTTTCTTTTTTTTTGTATTTAGGAAATTAAAATCACAATATGTTAAAAGAGAAAGAAAAATTGCAAATAACGCGTTCTGCAAATGAGGAGTATGATGATAGAACACGCATTGAAAATTTAGAAATAGACTTTAGCCGCCAACTAAGAAAAAGAACAAATTGGGAGAGATAGTGGAAGTTGGCATCAATGTCCTAAGAAAATGGAAATGTGAACATGTGTTCGTGTACTTTATTATTATGCGAAGCACATGACACCAGTGCTAGATTCAAAATTCGAGAGTTGGATCGGCGAAACTTATATATTATATTTGACAGTATAAGCTAATTTAATTAATAAATATAAAAATTACACATATAGGGGAATAAAAATAAATAAATGAAAGAATCATAACCAAAGATTCTTGTTGGATAAGCAGTAAATTAATCAATACTTATGCACGCCTATAATTTACCTATCATATTTCCCTTTGAGTTTTTTTTTTTCTCTTTAGTGTTTTATGTTTTTTATTCTCATTTGTTGTTATGTGTTTTTTCCTGTATTTGTTTGTTCTTTCAAAAAATAATATGACCATCAAATCATTTGTATTGAAAAAATAAAATCTTAAGAAAGAGAAAATAAAACAATTCAATTAGAAATCATAGTAATGCACAAAGAGTAATTAAATAGAAGTGAAAACTATAAGAAGACTATTGAATTTTGTCTTCATAAGCAATAGTATTTTGTTTTAGAATTTTTATGTAAAGATTTTTCTTCTTTATACTAAGAATGAGGAGAAAAACATATGCTCAGGAGGTAAAAAAGAGATAACAACACAATCACATGTTGATTGAAAAAAATTAAAAAAGGGAAAACAATACCTAATAAGGGGTAAAAATTGAAACTAAAAGAGTGAGTAGCTATATTATTTAATGAGAGTTTGCTTTTAAACTTTCCCAGCATTAAAAAATAGAAGCAATTTTTATACTATTTTATTGACTTAGGAGAAGCTCTGCCCAGCCAAAAGGGGAAGGTGTGCGCTACGACTCTAGTGGGCAGTGTATGAGTGTAGGCTAACATATGTAGCTATTTGTTTATTTGGAAAATTTTGGGCTGCGCAGCCCACCCTGCCCTTGGCATAGATCCGCCAGTTCATGGCACTATAAATTCTATATAGGGTTCACATGTGGGTGTCGACTTAGCAAGTACAAACTTAACGGCTCAAACATTAGCTAGTTAGGTTCAAATGAGGATACCTTATTGTATGATATTGAAGTATGATCACATAGTCAGGACCGATTCTAGCATGGTGTAAATGGAGCCCAGTATATAGGGTTCCTGATTTTTTTTACATGTATATTATATATATTATATTTACGTGTATATTAGTTGTAAGTTGTAACGACTGAAAAAAGGGATCAACTGAAACCACTATAGCCCTGCACATCTAGAGTGTACTTTTTCCCACTCAAAATAGTATAAATCATGTGACGATGATAAGGTTAAGATTTCTCATTTTTAGGGTATAGTTTCAATAAATATATACTTATATTATAACACGTAGATAAGTTATACTATGTAGTCATACCAAGGATTACATTATAATCAGTCAAATCGACTATTTTTGTTTTAATAGTTTATAAAAAAAATGATGTGTTCGTATATTTTTTTCATCACAGTTATATTACTAAACTTTTTTCAATTTCGCTGATTGGTATTTTTTAGAAAATGAATAGTTTAGATTATGATAATAGTATGGAGGAACAGGAAAATAAAAATAGGAGCAGTGCCCTGTAGATTGGTATATCATGTAGTCAGTTTTGCAAACACTAGTTAAGATAGTCACATTGGATCCGTACATTCCATTCCATCCCCTCTTTTATAAATTCTGACCTTTTGCTGGCTACTTTTCTTCCTTTTTGGTGGTGCCCACATGGACAGGTGTAAAGTGCAAAGTAAAATAATGAAGATTGAGATGGGCAGGAAACTGACATGGTAAAAGCAACAGTAGCAATAAAGTTAAGATACTCAAACGACGTTGTATTCTATCGCATGGTATGGTATCAGGCACGTATCTCAGCAGGTAAGATTTCAGCCACAACTTTAACAATCATTGTTCATTGACTAAGTAAAAGGGTAGATTGAAAAGGAAAGGAAACAAATGGTTCAATAGTAGAAAATTATAGTAGAAAATTAGTTGACAACTTACACTTTAAGTTTAAATTTAAATCTCTACGAATATAAGACTTTGGTTACATGATATAGACATAACGTGTGCTAATCGTGGTTTATCGTAAGGTTCATGTTATGGATCAACTTGTATACTTGTATTAGAGAGATGCTACATAGTTGGTATTTAAAGTTAATTTTCCTAGTATTTTGTTATCCCTTAAAGAGTTATTATCTATATAATCAGAAAACTTTAAATGTGAAATACTCAAAATTTCAAAAATTATTATTAGTAAATATTAAAAGAGAAGACCCCCTCAATTTTTAAAGATAAATTTAGACAAAATAATAACACAAAGAAAAAATCAATTGACACATGCGCATGTGCCAAGGAATGAGTAGTGGGAGTTTTTACATTAAAAAATAAACAACTTTATTTGATGAGATAACATAATCATATTTTAACACTCCTTTTCACCGTCGCTTAAAAAGAGGGGCGGGGCGGTGAAAAAGAGTCGGCCAACTTAGAAAATGAAGGGGAGAAGATGGGTTCAGTTTAGAGGTGCTAATTAATTAGTATTATTATAAGCATATATAATATTATTTGACGATTGCATGCAGTTATTTTATGCCAAATCAGTTCTAACTTCTAAAGTTCATGTTAAAATAAAGCAAACATAAATAACAATTACATGTGTTGAGATTGATAACACCACGTTCTTAGTTTATTGGTTGTTTCGAAGAAATCAAAGGTAGATACTAGGAAAGCATTATATTACCAATTAGCTAATGTTTAGGAATACCTTTCTTCATATGTTTCGAGTTCGAATTCTTTCTATTCTAATATTTTTTAAATAAAAAATCAAACAACACTACTAGATGTTTCACGTAAAAGATGTTCTGAGTTTAAATTCTCACTATTCTTATTATAGAGAGACGATGACACTACTGGTGAATTGAGATGGTATATATATATATTTATTTTTATTTATTGTTTTCAAAACCCTAAACCCAAACCTATTGTTTTGATTAAAACTGAATAATCTCCGTATTAACCAAATTACTGAATAATTTCTACTTCAGGTAATTTTTTGCATGAATGATGCTGGAAGAAGAACTTAAATTAAAAATGAACAGTCTCTAGTTTCTATCATCATCCATCACTGCAAAACAAAAAAGAAGAATGAAGAATTAATGTCTAATGGAGATATATGAAAGAACTGTTGCTTTCATTCCATCCCAATAACAATTGCTTCATCACAGAACAGGATTTGGTCAAACTCTCTGCATCAATATGGCAACTTGGCGCACCAGGCATGGAGACACAGAGCAGTCGCTAGCCTTGCAGCTGTGCCTCACTTGGGTGAACTGTAAGCCAGCCAGTCATTGAGAGAGTCAGCCTTGACTTTTTTGGCACACACGTGACAAGAACATAGAGCACATGACGACACCAGTTGAATAATAATGGCGGTGCTCTCCTTCCGTCCCCCTACTTGTACGTATTGTTTTTGTTATCCTTCTCTGGTTCTCGACAAAATTGAATGACTGGACAAAATTGGACATCTCTTCTGTTTCGTGGTCCAATGTGCGTATGGCTTCTCTTTTTATATTTATAACTTAAAGTTAGAATTGAATGGGGACTTTCCATTCCATTCCATACACCACTAGTGTTGTATATGATGTCTCATTGGAAAACTATATATTTTCTTCTTGGCTAACTTTTTTAAATTTAAAGGAGATCTAGGGAGCATTACCCTGTACAAATCATATCATACTGTTGATGAAGACAAAATAATATCCAGGGGGCTAACGCGATTCTTGAAGCTATTATTTGTTGTGCGTGTGGGCGCACGAAGCATTGTCAGCCATTGATATAATTGGGACCCGAGTTGTTATATATGTGAGTTTTATTATTGGTCTCGTATATATATATATATATATATATATATATATATATATATATATATATATATATATATCAATTACTAACAACACTTCATGTGGACAAATATTTGTGACTAATTATCATCATTCTTTATTGGCGTGCGGGCGCTACTCTAAATATGGAGGAAAGTAGAGAGTAAAAAATACATAGTGTCCGCACAATAATAACATTCAGAAGTTCGCATAAGAGAAAAATATATATCTCGATGGCTAACAATGTTTTCATGCACATAAGTGTGACTGATCAACTTGATTCTTGAAAATTGAAATACAAGTTTGTGGGAGCAAATAATCGCACGCCAATAAAGAGGCGCCATTTGGGCCTAAAACTATTTTATGGACCAGATAACCCCTGATAAAAGGAGCATTTTCACGTGCCAAATCAAGGTTAATGGAATTCTTGAATTAAGACGTGTTTCACACTTTAATTATAGAAACTAACCAACTATAACCAAAATGTGAAGAATAATAAACAAAAGAATATTTCACATAGAAACCTTTAAACAGAAACAACCAAAGTATTTCAACTCTTACACCACTCTTTTTACATGTAGACACTCCGCTAAAAAAATAAAGGACCGCCACTTATTGGATAAGGTAGTAGCAATGTTATTGTTGTTTGAGCAAATCTCACACGGGGAATATTTGCGGGTTGATTCCTTGATTTTCGATTTTCCTTCTCTTTCTTTCTTAATTCCTGCTAAATAAATATGAGTAAATAGATCACACCCGGGGGGTGTTGGCCAAATGTCATTTGATGCCTAAGTTAGTTCAATTGGATCTTGATAAAGATACAACAATAGCTAAAGTGGATAGAGTTTTGTATATATTTTCTTCAATATGCTTATTCTCTTCTTTTTCTTAATCTTCTCTTTCTTTATATATTTTCTCTTTTATTAAATCTTTGTGAAAATTAGGTTATGAGTTTTTCCTTTTTAACTTTTTTTTTTCTTGTTGTATTGGAACAATACACGCGGCGTGTATCCAACTCAATACATGCTGCTGAGTTTTTTCTTGCATTCTTTTTCTTTATGTATTTCATCTTCTTCAAGTATCCAACTCAATAATCAAATTATCATCCCAAGTTAGTGATTAGAACAATACATGCGGCTATGTTTTTCTTGTTGTATTTTTTTTCTTTCTACTTTTGGTGCTTTGTTGGTTTGTTTTCTGGTTATTTCCATGCTGCTACTGCTGGCTGTTGATTTTTTCTTGACTTCTTTTGTTGGGCTTCAATATATTATCTTTTTTTTCTTAATTATATATACGCAAATTATATTGTCTATATTGTCTATATTTCCACTTAAATTATCAAAGAATTTTTTGTAAAAGAAATAGTCTAATCCTATGTTATCTGGAACGGCACCTAACACAATATAACTTAGTCATACTATTTATCTGGAACAACACCAAACGCCTTATAATATTATGGATAAACAGTCAGTACTCTTCGGAAGATATGAGCCCTTTGGTACGTCCGGACTATACTGACTAATTTCCGTCAGATAGACTAACCGTTTCGGGAGAGGACTGACTATTTATCCATAATATTATAAGGCGTTTGGTGCGTTTCGGATAAATAGTCTAACTAAGTTATACTGTGTTTGGTGATGTTCCGGATAACATCAGATTAACTATTTTAAAAATAAAATAAAAATCTTTGATAATTTTAATGGAAATTGAGACATAACAAAAGACTACAAAATACCATCCCGCTTGCATATACAAAAATATATGTTGTTTAACTATTAGAATTGTATTATGAATATTGATTTGCATAATTTTGTACTAGACATCAAGGTTTCCATGTACAACAATAAGAAGGAGAAAGTAGTAGCAGAATAGAAGCATTGCAATCAAAAGAGCCAAGGCCACAAGCTTGGGAATCGTAAAAAGAAAAGGAAGAGAGATAGTATGAAAAAGAGAGAGAGTGAGAGATGGATACCCGGAGAAGAGTGAAGAAAATAATATGTGGAGAAGATAGAAGAGAAGAATGGGGAGAAGAAGATGAAAAGAGCGTCTAACTTTTTTCGTAGAACGAGTGTTTTTTTTCCCTAGCCGTATAATTAAGCGTGTATTATCTAATCCGGGGTGTGTGGGTTGTATTAGTTAGTCAGGTAAGGAGAGTATTAAAAGCCCAACCCGTATAAAATAGTCGGGTAATTAAATAATACAAGTTAACACCAAACACCTGACATAGACTATTTACTCCTATCCAAAGTCTAATACGGTGTACCAAACGAGCCCTGAATGTCTTGTGTAGCCATGTATTTATAGTCTCCTTGTGTGCTAGAGTTTTGGGAGAATAATCTTTATTTAGTTAGGATTATTCTTTCCCAAAAAGATGATAGGAATTAATTCAAGATATTTGGTGGAAATTGGTTCCTTGATTTAGGGATATATTCCTATCTTAAATCAAAGATAATTTAATTAGGGTAATTAGTTGACTTTAGGAATATCCTTTTTTCACGTGTCGTCTTCTTATTAGCCAGTAAAATATGTGTTCCCACAATTGCTTTCATCTTTCGTTTGGTTGTTTTGATGCTTTTGTTGGAATGGCAAGTCACCTTCACATGGGCTTCTTTGCCACAATGTCATCTCTTTGTTTTCTACCACACACAATTGCAACTAGTAAGAACTATTAAAAGCAGAGTTATAGTGGCTATCATTGTCTCGGTATAAAGATGAATATATACTATCATCCACTTGGTGAGTATTATTCATCTTGTTATAATCAACATTCGACATATTTTGTGGCTTGGCCTTAATACCTTCGACGAGTACTTATGTACATCCTCACAATAGAAAATGTCCTCCATCATTCGGTTTTCATGTCTCACTCAAATTGTTGAGATCGATCATGGTGCTATCATATCCTTCTATTTTGTAACACTAAGTGAACCGCGACTCTAAATTCAATTATTATTATAAGTAAGAAATAAAACAAAGAGACGAAAAGATTTAACGAGGTTCGGTAATGTGCCTATGCCATATCAACTCTTCAACTGTATCAATATCAAACAGAAGAACGATCTTATAAAGCCAATGCCCAAGAAGTGATGTATACAAGAACGAAGGCACAACTTACTTATCATTCTCTCACACACTAATGAACTATATTGCTTGAACTCACTCTCACTCTCTCTATTTGGAGTGGAAGATTGACTTGATGCGAAATCGTAAATAATTCTCTTTACACAGGCACGACAATGACTAATTTGGTTGCCTTGTCAGTCATTTCTTCATCATAGGTGGACCCCATGGTACCGCCAACAGCTTGATCCACACATATCAATGGCTCACAACATATCAATGGGTTGCCAATACTTCTAGTGATTCTTCAGACCAAAAAAAAAATACTTCTAGTGATTGATGTGATGCTAGCATATTTTTTCTTGAAAATTGAAATGCAAATTCACCTTTGACTTGGGAACGTGGTGTAGATGCGAGAAATTATAGTTTTGAAGGCCAAGTGCAGCTGTGCAGGAAAGATTTTATCTGATTGTCGTCAAACGACATGTTCATTACGTAAATGATTCTTAACTGAAGTGGTTAAAAATAATTATTCATGCGTCGAATTTTAGGTTCAATAATTTTCCCCTCTCCACTTATTCAACAACAACAACAAAAATGACAGGTTTGTTAGAAAATTATCAAAACGATCCATACAATAATCATCTCAAACGAGCTGTCCAATAAGCCATCGTCCATTTAACCATGAGCCCACAGCTCATCTCACCTCGATTTGTTGCTTCGTTAGACAATTCATGCGCCAATGTCACAGCACACACCATTTGACTGTCGCTGAACTGAAGCGATTTAGTCAATGAGCATGTTCAGTCTTGCCACAATGAACGGTATAAAGGTGGCAGTGAACGAGAGTTGCCCATTTTCCATTTCCTTTGCGGTATGACGCCCAGCCTGACCATTCATCATGTTCAATGTTACTTCATCGCAGAATACCAAGAGTCAGCATACAGACTCGAACATCAAGCGATAATAAGCAAGCGAGGTCAGTGGCCATCACCTCGTCAAGTATACCCATCCCTTGCCCAGTATCGAGACCTCATTCAGCAACAATCCGCATCATCATTACGGGTTACTGCAGAGGACACACATGCCACGTCAGGAACATAAGGACATTGTCAAAGTATAACCTTACACGTTACGTCATGCATCATATCATTTGCATGTAAATCTCTTTTCTTACTTTCACACACACTCATCCTCCTTCGTGATGCTTACACTTAGCGTTACAATACACAATCAAATAACATTTTAGACCACATCTGTCAGTATCAAACATGGAGACATTATTATTCAAACGAACACATATTACCAGTAAACTACATAACATATCATCACTCAACCGCCAGTAAATACTTCAACCAACTTCAACAGCAGCAAGCATTGAATACATTTTTAACTTCTTTACACACAATTTTGTCAATCAAATACAAATGCATTCAGATGTTCAACATATTCAACAATTCTACTAAGACTATCAGAACAATAAAACTACAACCAGTCTCCAAACACAATCATCTGATTATGGTCTTGCATCAATACCACCATCTTTAACATTGTTCATTATCTTCAATCAACTTGCTCCAAACAAGCAATCAGGTGCAACAGTAATACATCACCAGCATATCATCACTATCATCAATCCTTCGCCATACAATGTCCACGATAGCTTTATCACTTCTAAAGTCCATAGTACCAATATAAACACAACATTTAGGTCCAACATCATCTTACCACATATCAACTGTCTTGTCATCCTCTTCATCTCGTCAGAAGAGTTCAGAATGTATGAAACGATAAATACATCCTCTTTCAAGAGTGTCATCAAATCATGGCCCTTTTCGAAGAAGAAGTCAGAACAACCCTTCTTCGCATTCGTTTGTCAATCACCAGTCACATGCGCCTTTTCATCATAATGGCTTTCTTTTTTTCATTCACTTCACAATCATGCGCAAGAAGTTCATAAGATAATTGGTTTTTATCATATTTGAACTGATACTATCAGCTCTTCAATTTCTTCCGTCATTAGCCCTGCAAGAACGACACACCGCGCTCACATTAAGAGAAGAAGAGGAACATTAACCAAAAGAGGTTGACATTCATTTGAAGAGGCACTAGCCGAACAGCCTGCGAAATTCAGGACCTCAAATGAGCTGACAATAACTGCAGCAGCTATCCTTCTGCAATAACAATAAATGCTGAAAATTCACAACAGCAAGAGCTGAGCGACAGAGCGGCTCGTCGCATCACTCACATGCTGAACGTCGTACAGTTCATTTATTCAAATCAGCTCATCAACTTCTTGACACATACACGACGTCAATGCCAGAAGAGCGCGCTGCGTGCGACCTCGTCCTCCACGCTGCGGCGACTGTCCGCTATCCTCTCTCTTCGCCAATCCACGGCGATCCACATCCGCCATCAATATACAACACATCCCCGACATTTCCCTTCCGTTTTGTCCATGTGGACAACTGCTTTTTTCACATTGCTGTGTCAATTGCAAGTCCATTGAATTTTTCATTCATCATTATTTCGTCTTTACGCCATGATATTTCCTTTCTTGCGGTAAATAAGCTCATAGAACTACCAATACCAGGAACATCACAGTGAACATATGAGCTCTTCGCAAAATCAGTACCCTTGGCGAAATGAGCAATAGCATGATAACTTTACAGTCTCAAGACGACCATCAACTTGGATGACATGGCCGGGACGAGTGGCAGTGGGTTGATTGTCGTTTGTCCACATATCGTTCAGATGATTAATAGGTGACACAATGACGAATGTGAGCATATCATCTTTGCATCCTTGTGATCAACATATCATTTATCGTCTTCTTCACTATCAATGCACGATGATCAGAAATTTAATGTATTGCATGTGTAAGTTTATGAGCCATACCAATAAGAACATGAACATATTGTTGTGTTCCATAAGCGATGGCTTCATAATATTCACATGACTGATGTGACATATCTTTACAGCAAATAACCACTTTAGTGGTGGCGCCCAACCAAAGGCCATCAACAACTAAGATTGAACGAAGTTGCAATAGTTCGCTTACAAACGAAGAACGCAGCTGCATTAACGAGCTGACGCGCGCAAAGCACAGAGTCAATCCCATCCTTCACAATAACCAACAATAAAGAGGTTCAAAACATAACAGTGTTCAATGGCAAATGTGTTCGTAACCCAAATTTCTTCATCGAGAGATAATAACAAGAAGATTAGTTGTCACTTCCATTTTGTGACCAATAACCAATTAGAGAAGCCATACACCAATCACGCTCAATTAATGTGTCCCTTTTTCGTTAAACAAAGAGTCCGCGCGTACGAGCAATGCTGTGTGTTTGAATATGTGAATCTGACAATATCGCATATCAATACTGGTAGTAGAAGCTGCTGGCCAATTACAATCAGCGATTCAGTCAGATGAATTGACATTGGCTTTCTCATGCACAGATAATCGAACTATATTCACTTCATTCGAAGCCGTTCAAGTGTGTCAACACCAGTCACCCATGCTCATTTGCCACAGCTTGATTTTCAGCATAGATCTATCCCATGGTGATCGAAGCCTCAGGAACGAACAACATTCAAAGTTTCACTAGCGTGTGCATCTCATACATCTCGATGGGTTGACTGGATCTCCATTCCAGAAGAACACCACAATGAAGAAAGACTGAAACCATTCATCTTGGAACGGTCACCACATAGCGATAATTGTTGATCATCAAAGAACCACACAACACAATACAATTTCACAGCTGCATAGTCCCAATGACTGGTAGCGGTTTCATAACATTTGCTCATTTTGACATACAAAGCTGCAATGTGCAATGATAACACAATCACATAATTCAATACATTCAGATACCTTTGGTAAGCAAGCTCTCAACAAAAAGTGAGCAACAATCCACAACTGCAACAAGTAACACATCTTCTGAACTGAACGCCGTGAACATGTCCAGTGCTCTCTTCATAATCAGCAATCGATAATTTCGTCGGTGTGACCCATTCATCATATGGACATTGGCTCTCCTTCTCTCTCGTGGGCGAGCCGATTGCTGACCGTTCACTCATATGGTTGCAGACGATCACACCATCAGCTCGATCATTTTTCGTCACCAGCGAGACCATATCACCAAGAAAATATACATGCATTAAAGCTAGAACAAGTGGAATACATTGTTAACATACACATATATTTCTTCAACCAACAAAAATGAACGTAAATGAATGATGAGAAATTTAACAAATCACAAGGCAGGTTCAACTCATATCATGCAAGTTGCTGACGTCATTATCATGCTCACAGATGAGCTGAAACCTTTGCATAACGCTTGCGAGTCTCCTTCAGCTGCTACTGTTTTTCAGCATTCATTTCCCGTCCGCCCATCACCACAGCAACAGTACATACGCCGCCAATATAATAACTGTTGGCTTCAATTCATTTCATGCTGTCAATTCGTTGTCGGTACGAATTGACCATTGCGGCCATATTTCGTGCTGTTGTTGTTCCGCTGACAATAGTGAGTAACATAGTGAATCATGCAACGAACAAATAATCGCTTCATCACGATACCATCAGCACAAAGCAATACACGCAAACTTCAACCAACTGAACCATCAAAAGAACAACTGATGTTTTAGGCAACAGTAGAATTTACTACAGCTGGCGGCACAATCGCCACAACGATCATCGAGCTACATTTATCGTTGTCGATAACAGGTTGTCAATGCTTCTTCACACACATATTTCACCATAGAGAAGAAATGCATAACATATATGATACATCATTTATCATCAGTATTCAATACATTATGAATCATTTATCATGCAATTAACAATTTACAGAAAGAACACACAATCAAAAGATTTATTCATTTAAGAAACAAGAATTCATCATCCACATACATGCTTCCAGGAACATATGATACCATAATCACTATTGAAGCCATGCAAAACATTTCACAATTCAGCCCCTCATCATGCGGTACAAGAATCATAAGAAGTCCGGTTCAGAACACACAAGCAATGAAAGTTCACTGCAGTGTTGGTACACCAAGCGTCAGAAGTTCATCATTTACATCTACCCAGCTCTGACAAACAGCAGAACTCAGAAGATAATTCATACAAATACAGAAATTCAATTTATAACAAAGTCGAATAAGCTAATATTAAAAAGCATAAATATTTTTTTGATGAACTAGCATGTTCATGAGGTGTGAAAATCATGATGCATATTCATCAAACAATTTTTTTATCAGCAATGAACACATGTCAGTAAATCTTTATAAAACATCAGAGTGCTAACCATTCACATTTCCTTTCAGCTATGATTGATGGAAAAATGGCATCTCAATAATTTTTTTTACAGTATTCATATATGAGATAAAGAATGAAAAATAATTGAATAGAATATTGCACAGTGGCATATTCCTTTTCAATAATGCTCATGCGAAGAAATTTTCCAATCATTTGATAAATATCGCATATTTTTCAATTACTGACAAATCAAGCCAATACAATAGTTTGTCTCAAACTGTGCAATATACCCTTATATAACATTTTGACACATATCAGTGACTTCAATATATTGCTTTAGCACAATCACATTCTGCCATGAACTCAAGTGCATATATCATCAAAGCTCATGGCCCATTATCCGTGGCACTCCTCCTGGAAGACCACGCACATCATGCTCATCAAGTCATGACTGAGTCATAACTCCCACATATTGAGTCACAAAATAGAACTCTACAGCCTCCTAGCCTCTGTCGAAGAATATAAAGGCTGCACCCCTGAGTCTAAACGTTTACAATATCAAAAGGATCAGAAACTTGAGAAATACTATGACTGATGCAGGGAAACTCAATTTCTAAACAAAAGAGTATAACTCACACTATGTAATATTAAGTAGTATTTATCAGCTACCAGGTACTGTGAGTAATTCAGTGTTATTTAGTATGCACCTTTGAGGGACATATCACATAGCTGATAATCATGCATTATTATCTGATAATAAATCATTTAAGACAAAATATTGAGAAATTAGGATACACAACTCAAGCAGCAGCTATTCCGTTCATGGCACCTATTAAACCAAAGATAAAGAGATGACAAATACAAATTGTCCAATTCCAATAAACAAAGGTAGATGAACCTGAAAAACATTTATGGAGGAAAAATTAAGAATTAGTAGCTTGAATTCAAACAGGATGATCTTCAATATCTATATAAAGAAAATGTAGAATATGCATAGATCTGAGGATGAGAAGTGAAGGACAGGTTCATTTATTTTACATAAAGGGGAATGTTTACCACAGAATGCTCATCACTATAAATGAAATCACAACCAAGTGAAGAGAGTGGAGACCTTATTGTGTAAAAAAATTGCTGTACAACTTACCTATACTGAGATGCGAGCTTCAGACGAAGAAAAAATAGATGAGTGATCTTAACCAATTAAGACAGGACTTCTGATCAAGAACTAGTGTACGACTGTCTATTAAATAAATTCCATTACAGAAAGGAGTCCTCTAATTGCGTAGAAGAGAATGGACTTCATTTGACCATTTGAAATCCTTTCAAAATTATTACGACATCTTGGTTACGAGGGAGGGTTGATGAACAATATAACCTCTTCTAACAGTACAGTCTATCCTTTACAATGAATGGAGTCATATCCTTTTAAGATTATAAACATGATTTTAAGGCATCAAAAAAATGCTTAGAATCAATATGTGTAAAGGCTATGTGCAAAAGTATAATAAAGATGTAAGGACAGCGTGATACAGTACATCTTACTTTCTTCCAAGAGAATCTTAGATAGATACAATGGTGGTAATTAGAAGTATAATTAAGTTTAGGGTTCAAAAGAATTTCTTCTAACTAAGTCCTATTATATTATATTGGTGAACACAGATTTAGCTCTATCCAACTTTGTTATCATATTTAGAGCTCATCAGTTACATCCATCTCATAAAAATAGGTAATACCTTTGTGATCATCTTTAATCATATATAAGAAGTGACACCAAGCGCAAGTCAATAAGCACAAACATCAGCGAACAGCCATAAGCCGCCGCTGCTATGGCGCTAATCAGACATGAAGGATCCACGCATGACGACCAGATAGCCACCAACGCTCACATACCACCACGATACAGGCATCCATGCATGACTTGTGACCGAGCGCAATCTCTCCCTTCTATCACCCGCTGCGATCATCTGTATTCCGATCAACTATCACACGTAGCGCCCTCATCATGCTGCCGACTCATTAACTCACACTCGCCTTACATTCATTTTAGGGTGCAAAGTTGGTAAATAAACACACTTTATCTCACATTTGATAGCATAGGTACTCATTATCGATTGTGGTCAATATAATGTGCATAGGCTTTAACATAAACACATAGCTCCTAGCCACACTCAGACACTTCTACACCATAATCCTGTATCATCACACACAATAGGTTTCTTGCAATACATGAGCACAAAAGTTCACTTCAAATGAGCACATAGTGCATTCATTTAACACAAACATCCGCAAATAAGGGACCTTGCAACGTTCATAATCTCCTTCGTCAGCATATGACATCAACACACATCAATTGAAGGAACTTTATGACAGACCTCAACGAGCAAACACATCAGTGGTCTTTAATCAAACAACACTTATTGAGAAATGGCCCGTTCACAGTGGAGAATCATTAGCAAGCACATATCAATTCAATAAACATAATCAACATATAATCAACTGTCACATGTCTTGTTATGAGGAAGACCTGCAGTACAGAAGTATCTGAATTTACAACTTTCTACCAAAATACCCAGAAACCAAGGTACTGTGCTCTATGCGGCTTAATGTCCAATTGCTTTGGGTGGAACCATACTTGATTTCCTTTTGATCTACAAATGATATTATTCCCAATACTGCTCAAACAGAGTAGAAATAAAATTTGCAACAACCAAAGTCAAGCTAAGTTTGAAATTATAAAACTCATTTCAATATTCAAACGGTTGCAAATGAGATACAATGGTTATGCAAGAATCTTTATTAATTATAAAAAAAAAAACAACATTTCATCTGAACCCTCATCACACCAGCATCTTCATTTCTTACCATAACAACTATGCACATTCAGTTTGAGAACAACACAGCTATCACCAACTTGGTGCAATAATAAATAACTTGTCACATACCATTGCTGTTTGTTTCAGCACTGAAGGTTCAACACAACATAACCTCTTCTCTCATGGCAAGAAAGACAAGTACGAACCGTTACAACTCAAAAGCTGGAGAAGGTCTTAATTATCATTAGCACATGATCAGCTTCGCAACTATCAACACACACCATGCGAAGAACACCACAGCAAGTCGGTCAGCCAGTCTGAAGCCTCACTCATTGCTACGCACATGAACACATCAACTGGTGCTAAATCACAGCCTTCCGCAGCATCAGCCTGCACAAAGATCCTGCATACAATGAACATCATGGGCTGTCAGCGCCATGTCATCATAGTGACAATCACAATCACAGCACTTCACTTTACCCTCCGCAATGATCTTCCAATAACTCTGACCCTTCAATTTCCAAATCAAATTAATGGTCTTCATTCCCATCAATTAGCCGCATGACCTTCAGACAAATACCACATTTAGCCCCCAAGATCAGGAGCAACATACAATCGGTGATGACCTTCAGAAGTTGGACTACTGGTAATGATGATTAAACTCTGTTTGGTTGCTGGAACTATAAAGACGACAGCCAACCAAACTCTTCCATTTGACATCATAGTTCAATTGCTCATAATGCTGTGCAGAATGAAATGAACCATCATCATTATTTTTCATTAACCTTCATTGGCGCTTTGTCATGCTTCCACTCTTCACAGACCACATTTCATTCTTCCTCTTCCCACTTCAGTCATCTTCAGTTCTCCAGGAGGCCTGCAATCAACTTACTGAATCGGTTCACACACGCTCATTCTCTTCAAGCACATATGAATCAAATAAATCATTAAGCGAATGCATTCACAAATTCATACTCAATGAATCAACAGTTTCGAAACGCAGCACTTCAAATATCAAAATAGAACTCAATCATGTATTCACCGATGAGGAATATCAGCATCGCAAGCAAGATCATGAAGGCTCACAGATTAGCGCGGATGATTACGAAGAGCTGAATTGGATTTCGAGCTTCGGATTCTTATTTCCAGACAGAGGAAGAGGAACAGAATACGGAGCGAAAAGGAAAGAGGTAGACTGGTATTTTTTGCATTTTGTTGAATTGCTCTTAGTCTTGCATTCTATTTCTGTCTGAGCTTTTGCTTCTTCTTACCGTTGAACATTTTTGGAATGATGTTTAACGACCTTGTTTAATCGTTCTTCTTTTTCATTTACGTATATATTATCTGCTGGATCGTTAAGGAATAGTCCTGGTTAATATCCAGTATCCAATGAGTTTTCAGAGAAGAAAGTGCTGTGTGCATATCATCCACTTCAACCGGTCACTGTCCGGAATTGCTCTGCTTTGCCACGTCTGTTCACTTTCTGACATAGTCAGAATCATCATTTCCTGCTTCACCATCATTCACTTCACATCATTCTCTTTATTAACAAAAGATCTTTAGCCTCAAATACAATGAAAATCATCAAATGACAAAGATAAACATTCAAGGACGATAACAAATGACAACATAATAAAATAGAACAAAATACGCGCACATTCAAGTAATTTACATAAATCGAATTCAGAGTCTTCATAATAAGGATGTTTGTTTATATTACTGTTATGTAATTTTGATAATCTACTTTATTCCTGAATTCATTGGAGGTTATCTCTAATCATTGGGCTTAAAGGTGCACAAATCCATCACGGAATCGGATCACCAATGTTCTTGAGTTTGTAATCAACAACTCTACCGCCTTAGTTTAGTACCCCTTAAAATTATGATTAAATTTTATATTATTCTTTAAAATTTAAAGTGATTTTATCCTTAATTATATTCTGCATCACACTTTACTCCATTATTAAAGTGGTATCCATAGTTGTATATAGTTAATGTACCGCTATTTTATTCAAATGTATGCAAACGAAAGCGTAAATGCGTGCGAAGCAGAAGAATTGTGAGTTGCACGTAATGAATAATACCGAACCGCCCTGGTTAGGGATCAACTACAAGTTAAACAATATTGGTCAAGTTTTTTATACTAATTTGTTTGTACCTACGATTTTAGCACTTGCTTTTTATTGATATTATATAAATACTTGTTTTTTATTTTCTTATTTTTAGTACGAACGTGGTAAATTTGTGGAATCCTGCACGTTATTTATCAACTTAATGACTGTTTGTTCCTTATCTCAAAATCTCAAATTTCACCTTACCCTGTTTCATAAATTTTGTCGAAAAATTCTTCAGGAATTCTTATAAATGCCACTTAAATTTTTAAGGTTTGTGTGTAGACCACTTAACTTTTATTTTCTTTTAGTCTAGACTTAGCTTTGTAGAGAAATGCAATCACGCCTACATCTAATTCTTGTGAAACTTTTACTCAAGGCACTTTGTCTATTCACTTGGAACTAAAAATAATTATTTAAAAAATAAATAATTAAAAAAATAAAAAGTTTAAGTTGGTAATTAACATTATTGACCCATGAATGAGCATTCTATGCTAATGCTATGCACTCTAAATTAAAATTAAATCATAAACTGGCAGCACACAATGTTCCCCTCTTTTTGGTCAGTAGCTACCTAAGGAACTTTTCTGCCTTCTTCTCCTACGAGGCCTTTAGCCTATGAGTCACTCAATTGCTTGATGAAGCCGATTACTGCCATGCTTTGTTCTAACTCAGCTCTATCATCGTACAGTTAAACCTCCTTAAGCTGCTCTTCTGCCCAAGGGCTGAAGAGTTAATTGATTCAAACCAGATTTCTTTGCCAACGAACAACACCCTTATGTAATAAATGTTTTGGATCTTGCCAAATTCTTCATACCTTGCACACACTGAATCAACTGCCAACAAAAAATAACACGTGATATTACAGAGCCTGAGCTGCTGAAGTGATTCAGAGACCCTGCTCCTGTTGTCTTAGTGTAATGTTGTGGTATAGACGCAGAATTTACATTAGGCCTATTCACCCTGCGATAAGCAATCTAAGTCCTGGGGTTGCTTGTGGTAGCCCTAGTCATGCCCATTCTTATGCCCAACATGTGGGTGAGCACAAAAAGAAAATTTCCTACCAATATCTTGACCAAAATTGCCCAACCAAAATAGCATATTCACTTAACCAAAAAACCCCAAGGCTTGATAGAGATAGCCCACTCACTCAGCAAACCATGTAGCCCATACAATTACAATAGAAATAACTGCAAGCTCCACCCTGCCAGAACAAAGCCATCAAGGAAGTCCGTAGGTCATGATAAAGCTACTCAAAGGAGGAAGAGCAACAAGTTTTAACAAGATCAAGGAACAAAGAGGTTCACCAATTACTCACCTTTTCAAAGTGAACAACAACAGCACTGAGCTCCTTTATCAACAAGATTTGTAACCATGAGGAGGAAAAAGAAAAAGGAAGAAAGAGATATCTAAAAATTGGAGTTCTGAGGTAGTTGGAGCCAAGTGCCTCTAGCTCTGAAAATTTCTTACTTTGTGGGATTGGACATAGTGGATTCACCAAAAATAGGAATGATTGAAGTGATGAGGAGAAAGGAAGTGGAAGACTTGGCCAATTGACAGAAGCCATTATGGTTTCTTGGAAAATGCAGCTTCAGCTCTGCCCAAAAAGGCCATTTCACCATTGACAACAGCTATTCATAGAACAAGCTTCTTTGTTCATGTGAATCATTTTGAGCTCATCTCCCCCTTCATTCTGCCATCCTGCAATACTCTGCTCCATTCAAAAAGTCTTTGCAAACCCCCAACTGAGACTTACATCATTCTTCCCCCCTCCAGCTTTAATCTTCTTGCAAACCTTCCCTTTCTTACCTTAATATTTCCATTTTTCCTCAATACGCACAAATTTTCTTTTGATTAGACCTCACATGTTGATTTTGCTCCATGCCACTAGCCTCTAGATGTCAAAAACTAAGACCCAATTGAAGTACCTATTATTTTTTGCCCTGGTGAAGGGAACCAATGTGTTTCCTGAGGCTTACTACCATTTCAAAACATTTTGGGGGTTTGAAGTCTTCCCAAACTCAAGGGAGCAAATTGTGGACCATTTTGCCTCGAACAATAGAGCTGAGCTTTCATCGTAGCTGCCGCCTGAGAAAAAGCCCTGACGCTTTCACTTCCTCGGGTTCTAGGAACACAGTTAAATTTTATATGGGTATTTAAAAAATATTTTTTTTTTTTGTATTTCATGATAATTATGGGAATTAATCTACTAAGACCTATTAAACTTAAAGACATGAATTAAAGTGCGATAAAGTAAATTAAGCAATAATAAAATAAATTAAACGAAGAACAAAATAAGAATGATATAAACGATAAATGCAATCTAACAGAGTAAATTCAAATAAAATTAAACTTAAAGAAAATTCCAGAACAATTAAGAGTAAAAGAATAAACTCAATCTTAAAACAACGCAAATGGAAATACAGAAGAAAATTAAACTTACACTATTGAAAACCTAAAAGACCCAATCACGTACTTGCTTGGAAAAATTAAAAACCAGCATGGGCACCTATAAAAAAGAAAGACAAAAAAGTCTGTTTTAAATTTGCCTGATGTTAGTCATGTTGCTTTAATCCTTGGCAAATGGAAGTGTTTTAATTCCACCTTTAAAAGCTCATTTAACCATGTGCTGCTGTCACCTCTCTATCTAGGAGCATCCCCCTAAATGACTAAAAGGTCAGTTCTTTGAACCTTTCCCTTTTCGTGTGGCTTTACTGAAAATAATTGCAGATTGATTTGAATGAGTACCATCGGTCTAAATTGTTAATCCCAAGTAATTCTGATTCTCCTCCTTAGGACATATCCATATCAACATCTCTCTTTGATTGCTTTCCTTCTTACTGATACTTGATCACGTGCATGAAAACATCCGAAGTGTTGGGTCTAATTTCCACCTGCTTGTGCTGAACCTTCAAGACTTGTCTTGAGATCTGGTGAGACATTGCGACTTCGAAGGTTTCAAGCTCTAGCTGGAAACAATCCACCATGTTGGGAACAAATGCAGTCCCAAATGAGTTGCACGACTTATGATTTAGTTCCTAACAAGCCCACAAAGTCTTTGGATTATTATATTAACCCTTATAAGACACTACATATAGATAATTGATTATTATATATGTAGGCTTATGGAAAATGCCTATCTCGTCTAATAATGCTCCCCATTCTTCCCCTTCACACACACACACACACACACACACACACACACAATATTTATCAATCAAGAGAGACATTTTGCTGCATTTACCCACATTCGCTTTCAACCTGGCTGCATCAACAGCAGCTTGCATCTGCTCTCATCAAACCAAGCTTCCAACACACTTGAGCCAACACCTTCATTTCTCAGCCAACTCCAAAACCCCTACAGATGCCAAGCTTCACTCCATTCAAAACTTGAGTAGTGCCCAGTTCCAGCCCTGCTTATCCCTTAGAGCAGACCCAACGAGCTTACTCAAGAAGTAACCCGCCCGCAAACTTGGCCGCGGACAGGAATATTCTTGGTGCAGGATTTTCGTTGAGAGGCGTGGAGTTCCGCAAGTGAAGATCCAGAGGTCGCCTTGGCCACTTCTCAGGTCGGGCGATGTTCCCCCTATGAAGGAGGAAGCACGAGTCTGTCCCGGCCTCAACTTTGGTCAGAAACCCGTGGCTGCGTCCTGGCAAGGAGAGATCCAGGTTCAAGAGTTGGCTGGAAACTCAACCTGTTTGCACATAGTTGCGGTTGTAGTACCCAGCCAAAATTTTTGCTGTTACACTGTCATAAAGGTCTTCAATGGTGCTAGAGCACAGCTCTGACTCAATTCACTATAAACCATCAGTTATCCAACTCATCAGTTGATTTTACCATTCATTAGCATTTTACCCATTTGCAGTGCCTCTGAGGCTCACTCACTGGTTTGCAGATCAGGCATCAGAGTTGGCCCCAGTCCAGGCCACTCACCTTGCTGGAATTGCCTTTTTTTACTACCTGACTTGGCTGCAATTTGGTGACCGCATACAAGCAATATCACATGTGGTCCAAATGATGGATGCGTTTCCCTGATTTTTTTTTTCGTTTCTAAAAATTTCCTGTATGAAAAGATAAAAATGACTTTAACTCCCCCATGAGTGTTCTGGTAGAGTTTGCGGGCTAGGGGAGTGTGGGCCAATTAGCGTTTTTCTATTCTTCTAAATTCTGTTTTTATATGATTTTTAGTTATAGTGAATTGACGAAAATGTCATTAAACATAACTGGAAATTTTAAAAGTAGTGAGATACATACATGGTGGATTGCAACACTTGGAGCTTTACCTGATGAAAATAAAAAATCAAAGTTAGTTGGACGAGGGCATACCGAAAAGTTCATGTCTATCATCAAAATTCTCAATTCTTTATGGATACTGACATTACGGTAAAAGGTTCAATTTTTTTTATTTAAGGAGATTTTTTTTTTTAGTTGATTTGAAACCATATATTTTCCAAATCTTCATTCATAAATTGCCATAATGACAAAAGATCATGCAAGTGTAAATCACTAGGCATTGAATTGAGACTGAATTCTTTGCCTTGAAGGTCCTTTTTCACTGTTTTGAGTTTGTCATTTAGGCGTGTAGGATCTGGAAGTCTTTCTAATGGCTTTTTATTTTTTTTCTTTTTCTGAATTCTGATGCCCACACTGTTAATGCATTTCTTTTGTTTGTTTCATGATAAAAATTTGCAGCGGGCTTTATTGACTAACAGTTTCATATGTTGATTGGGTCAATCTGTATTGATTTTGTTTGTTTGCATACTATCTGGAATCAATGCAGCCAGAAGGGCTTGTTCGAACAAGCTGGAAGCCTGAAACCGGATTGTTTTCAAAATAATTTTTCAGTTTTGGGTTAAGAAATTGTAGTGCTACTGGTTTTATACTACTTTATGAAAACTGTATATGAAATATTTTTGGAAAATGGAGAGCCTAAGAAATGCACTGTAGTGGAGAAAAACTTCCCTGGCACTGGCATGGCCACAGCCAAGCTGTACACTGTCAGTTGCTGACTACGAAATCATGCCAGCTGTTTCTTACAAGCTCCAACTATCTTTTCTTTTTTCAGACCAAAACTTTTCCATTTAACACTTTTAGAAGACTTCAGTGGATAAAATCTCAGACAACCTCCCACCGTTATTCATACCTCTTCTGACCAAAAACTCACGTGATTTCTCTTTTTTTGGTTAGGAACTAAAATTTCCTTCTTTTGCTGCTGGGATATTTCCTCCTCAAAAGTAGCCATTTGTGCCTTCTTCCGTTTTCCTCTCCCCTGTGTGATCTCACAGCTTCAGAATTAGCAATTGTTGCTTTCACTTTCCAGCCTGCTGTCCCATAGAATCATAACACTTAAACAAAAAAGCCTATACCCACTGGCCTCAAACAGAAAACTTATTTTTATTTTCTTTGTTTTTTGTGGACCCAACAGGAAACCCTTCACCACTGCTGTGGCGCTTGTCTTTGCCTCAGGAATTCTTCATTCCCCTGCTGTTCATTCATTCCTTCACACTCTTTCTCCTCTCTCTCTCTCCTCCTCCTCTCTCTTTTCTTCTGACCTCAATTTCTGGTTCTATTGTTGTGTCTGGTGTTATTCTTTCCGTGGGGTATTTGGTTTTTTTATGTTCTGAATACTTTATTATTTTGATTGTGCTGTGTGAGTGGGTGTTCAGACTTTCCTAACTTTAGAGTTTATTAGTGGTCGTTAATGTACTATTGATTTTTTGTGTTTCAGAGTAACTTCCAGTGCCTCCTCTCCTGCTCTCTTTGTTATTTTTCTTATTCCTTTTAAATTTTATTGTCTTGCTATATGAAATAGAAACATGATGATTTCGTAGGTTTCTATTTTCGCAGGAGAATGCTGACGACTACCAAAAGTAAAAGTTAGAACAAATAAAGAGGAAAGTTATTCGAAGGTGATGAATTAAGAAAGGGCATGGAGGTGTCTAGATTCTGTAACCGGAAGCATATAATCTATGTAACTCTTATGCATTGAAGAAAGGTTTTGCATTCTAAAATAAATATTTGAGACAGACAAAAACAAATATTTGAGATTGGGAGACTATTCCGTGTTCCAAAAACAAGGGTTTTATGATGACTTTGGCCAAGTGAAGTAAGTAGGTCATAAGTTGGATACAAGGACAGGTTGTTGTTGTTTAATCCACGTTACTCCAAGCTTTGAATGTGCCATTAAGGAGTAAGAGCTAAGCCTATACAATAAATGGTTTGATCTATCAAGGTATTGAGCAAGTTCACAAATTAGTTATGTATTTAGATTATCGAATTCAGCATAAGTTAGGAAGTTAAGTCTAAAACAGAAATTAAAGTGAGTGATTGTGATTGAAAGGAGTGAGCAAATGAATTCAAAATGAAAGCAAATAAACAAGTGTAACAAGAACTTATTTTGAAAGGGCTGGTAAATTTTACTAATTTGGAGACTAGGGCATTCCCAACCACGTATATAATATTTTAATTCTCCGGTTAGAAGGAGTCAAGTAACAAGCTCGAATTGTATTTCAATATTGATTTCGAGTGCAAGGTACATTAAGCCATGGGTTTGGTCCTAACCTTGTGTTCCTAATTCCCTAATTCCTGACCATTTGTCATTTTTCTAACCTGAAAATTAAACATTAGGAACCCATTAAGCATAGAGAACATTTCTCAACAACCAAGTATGCATCTAATTCCTGCTGTCGAATGTCCATACAGATACTTCCTATTTCATAGTTCAATTTTAATTAAAGTAGGGTGTATACTCTTAATTCAAACCAAATACACAAATCAAAATGGTAGCTAGGCATTCTGATCGGCATATAGGCAAGGTATGCAAAAATGAATAAGAACATGAGTCATATACATGAGATATCAAACTAAATTCTTAAACTTTATAAACCTAGGAATATTCATGTTAAATTACATCAAAGCCTAGTTATGGATTTAGTTACTCATAATGGTAAAGAGACTTCAACAGAAATGAGAAAACATAATGAATGCAATAAAGAATAGAATCTTTGAAGTCCCTTGTGTCCAGGGCTTCAGTGCTTCTCCACTTCTAATGCTTATCCAAGAGCTTCTCCCACTTCTAAGGTTTTAAGAAAAATGATCTTGAGCAGTTTATGAGTGATTTGCGGTTGGATTGAGTGAGTGGTGATGGCTAGTAAGAACTAAAATCCGTAAAGCTTAAATCCAAGACCTTTTGGGAGCTTGTTTTGGTGGGTTCAGGTTGTTTAAGAGCTTTTGGAATTCATTGCGAGAGTGTTTGGGGTTGTGAGAGTGTTCCAGCCCAATTTCTAACGCGTTTGGGAAATGATGGAAAGAATTGCAATTGCGCTAGAGACAGATGGCTGATTGGTGGGTTGGCTAAATTTTTAGTAGCGCTCCACACTTCGAATCTCGCAATTGAGTAAAGGTATTCCATAGCCCCCCTGGAAGGGAGTAATCTAACAAATTCATTTACAGCAAACTACCAATACACATCTGCATTAGATAATCAGAAATGGTTGGTGAAACTTCACCAACAAATCCCACCAGCAGCCATAGCTCATCATCATGTCAGCAATGACCGAGCTTCCATCAGGAACCAAATAGCTCATTCATGCCAGGACTTATACCAAGGCAATAATGAGCTCTGATCTCTAAGTCAGGACTTATGTGTAATTTGATGGGTTAGTCGATCTGGCTCAATTTAATCAATTTATGAGCAGCTAGAGCTATCCATCTTTAAGTTTATAATGTCTTTCTTCCAAGCACATGTGAATTGGCCCAATCCAAAGATAGATGAAAAGATAAGTCCAAGTTAATTCTAAAATCAGCCCTTCAAGCTTTATACATTGTTTTCACCCATTTTACTTCAGAATGCCTAAAACTATACATAGAGCTCAATGAAGTTGGAAAATGACAAACACAAAAGAGGTTAAAAGCACAAGGTTAACTCAAAAACATAACGAAATTCCATAAGCTAGAAGGTACAAAATGATATACAATTGTGAACCGAACAGTTGTATGGCTCTCAAATCGATTCACTCTGGAAGATAAAGTGTGCAAAGATAAGTCATATAAATTTAGATCATAATCATGAGTGTGCTAAGCCTAAGAAAGAGATTTTGAAATCAGGTAGAAGTATATGCCAAGGTTCACCGAGCATACCCTACTTGGTTGTGCTTTTTTATTAAGACTGAAGCACAAAGTCAATTGTTTGGTTGCTTCAAACGTTTTGGAGTCAATGGAAGATTTTTATTTATAACTGATTTTCACAGACTAGGATAAAGCTATGGCAAACGCAATTGAGATTGTATTTCCAAGCACGTATTCAATTATGTACTTGGCATATTGCTAAAAATGCTACACAACCTCTAGCTGGTTCTTTACACTAATCGAGAGTTTCACCAAGGAGTTCAGCAAATGCTTTTTATGGTTGTTTTAGTGAATGAGAATTGAAGCCACATGGGATAACAAATGACTCAACACATTTAAGCTTTCAGAACTCATCTGCAGATCCATCTCTATATAAGTTTTATTTCCTATGTTTATTATAATATTTTGGAATTCTCTTAAAATCTTTTAGTACTTTTTAAAAGCGCTTTTACTATGTCAACCAAACATCAACAAAAAATCAAAAACGCTTTTATCTAGTGTAAAAGCACTTTTAAATGTGACATCTAAACGACAAACTGCTTCTTTGTAGAAGCACTTATGTCATAAGAGCTACTAGCATAAGCGCTTCAGAAGAAGCACTCTCAACCGACCCTAACAAAAAAATAGATGAATCTAGTGCTGTGGAGCAAAGAACTATAATAACAACCATTTAATTGAGTGGTCAAATGGTTTTGTATTCAAGTGATTTTTTTGCAGAGATGGACTCTTTAAAAAATATCCAGAAATGAGACAGTCCAAATATTGAAATCCAATGCGTGACGTCATGGACTGAGTTAGATTGGGATTGTTTGGAGTGGCTTATGTTACATCAGGAATTGCCTTCAGCAGCACACGATATTGTTAGCGTTTCGGCCCTCTGGCCTTCACGATTTTGTTTCAGAAGTCTACGCGGACTTCACGTGGGTGCCACGGGATCGCTCGATTGCCCAACTCGCTTAACTTCGAAGTTCCTAAGAATCTGAATCAAGTAAGTTCCCAAAAGGCCTTCCGTGCTAGGAAGAGAAGTGCCCACACATTTTAAAGCACTCACCTTTCCCTCCCGGAGTTGATGCGGTATTGCTCACGTTTTTGTTTCCCCAGACACGGGTTTTACCATGTACCCCTTTTGGGCCCGCGTGCCCTAGCTGGCACACTTCAGGGGGGGGTCTAGCTCTGATACCTCATTGTCACATTCAGGAGAGGAATCTGGCAAGTTCGAGCACGATATTGTCCGCTTTGGCCCCTCGCTCTAACCCTTTTGTCCTGGGGAGCTCACCACAGGGCCCCACTAGGATTGCTCTAGCCTCCAACTCGCTTAACTTCGAAGTTCCTAAGTCAAGCCGAGTGAGCTCCTAAAAGGCTTCGTGCTAGGAGAGAAGTGCCCACACATTTAAAGCACTTCACCTTTCCCCTCCCAGAGCGATGTGGGATTGCTCACGGTTCTTGTTTTCCCTCTCATACCATCTGTGGCGACCCGACTCCCCTAGCACGATATTGTCCGCTGGGCCCCCCTTTCTCCCCTCACATATTTTTTTCTGGAGCTCACAAAACTTCCCCATTAGCCAATTCTCGCTCTAGCACTCGCTTAACTTGGAGTTCTCATGACTCTCCTAAAAGTGTAAGCTCCCAAAGGCCTGGTGTTCAGGCGGAAGTGCCCCACACATTTAAAGCACTTCACCTTTCCCTCCCAGGAGCGATGTGGGATTGCTCACGGACTCTTTTTTCAGAGACACGGGTCTTACCTTGGCCTGGCATCGGTTGTAATGAAAAATAATATTCTACCCTTTTTTTGATGTATGGCTTGCACTGAAAGTTTTAAAAAATTTCTTTGAGGTGATATAATATTTTGATTAGAACTAACTTTACTATAATTCCATGTCCAAAAATTAGTATTAAATTTTCCAAAACTTGGGGATTCACATGCCTATATTTTGAGAACATTTCCTAAATGTGAAAGCTTAACGCCCTTAACACGAATTGCCCAACCGTCACTAAGTAATTGTAAACACAGCATGCAACGGCCATCACAGTCGAAAACCAACTATGTGTTGGTCAATTGCCGACCACTAGCCACATGACCTCTACACTTGGTTGTATGCTTCCTTCTTCCTTCCAAACATGGTGAGACAAGCTCCAAACCATCCCAACATCATAGACAGCCAATTTTCACAACATAACGTTCTACCCTTAATTCATAGTCAATATCCAACACCAAATCCACAAAATAAGATGATCAATGGTGCATATGACACCAAATTCACAAAATAAGATGATTAGCGGTGCATATACAACACCACGTCAAATCAAGTGTCTTGTTGGTGTAGAAGGGCCATTGCCAATTGTGAGGCTAGGCTAGTTGGTGTGGGTTCTTGGGCCCTGTTTGGTGTTAGGTTCTTTGCATGTGTCATGGCATGAGAGGTCGGTTAGATGTAATACAGACATGTCTTGTGAGAGAAACTTCAGTGCAACGGAGAAATACCATTTTTACTCTCAAGCGATAACGCGATGAGACGTAGAATCTCTTACGTGTTATGGTAAGTATTTTTGCTAGAGTTGACCTCTACTATTTAGGAAAAATGGTGTGGAAAAAAAATAAAAAATAAAGAGGTCGATCCAACTTCCAAGTAGTAAACTTTTGGATTATCCCAAATCCTAATTATCTTCTAAAATATAAAACGGGTCCACACCCCCAACAGCAAGTTGGTCTTCCTTAATCACCCACACCCGTTATCCTTATAATTTATGAGAGCGGCAGCACCTTTAAAATAGCAAGAAGAAAAAGCTACTGACACCATAAAAATGGGTCACTGTTCATCAGCAGCTCTGTTAGTGATGGTGGCGTTGACCCTGTTGACCACAAGTCACGGCATGAACAACAGCAGCGGCGGCAGGGCCACGAGAGAGAGAGGGATTTGGATTTTTTTTTTAAATTTATTTTTTTATTTAAATATTATTTTTTCACTTTTTTTAATTTTTTTCAATTTTAAAACTTAATATATTTTAATTGAGATGGACAATTTAGCCCTTAAATTAATGGTCAAATTGACAGAAAGACTCAACTGGAACGGATAGAGATTAAATGACCTAATTGCCTCAAAAAACAAATTCGAGAATTCAATTGCAACTCGAAGTAAAGTTCAAGGACCTCTACGGTTAAAAATCCTATCTACTAAAATATCGAACGGGTTCCACACCTCAATAACAGTTGGTCCCCTCAATCAGCCACACCCATGATCCTTATAATTGATGAGTAGCATCGCCTTTCCAAAGAGCAAAACAGAAAAGCTACTGACAACATACGAATGGGTCACTGTTCATCAGCAGCTCTTTAGCGATGGTGGCGTTGACCCTGTCGACCACAACTCACGGCATCAACAACAGCACCGGCGGCAGGCCACGTGGTCCGACGGCCTCACCGACCCAGCATGCCTCATTGCAAACAGCGACTTGGACGGCATGGAGTTTCCTGACGGACTCGGAAAAGCAGCAGAAGGATCTTGGCCGGAGGTTCAAGTGTAGGCAGATCGGCAGTGAATTTCAGAAGAGCGGTGTCGTGTGATCGGAAGGGTTTCGGTCCTTCCATCCCGGCTCCAACAGAAATCCCCCGGCGCCCCAATTGCGATAAGACCAGGATCGCGACTGCTACCACAACTGATGACCCAAACGACGAAATTTCATCTTCTGCCAAATTTGGGTGCAACTTGTGTGTGCAGGTTTGGTGGTTGTAAGTAGTAAGTACAGAATAAAGGTTCAATTGATATGGTGTGTTAACTGTATCATTGAAATTGTTGTAAGTGTGTATTGATTCTCTTGTGTTCATGTTTATGATTTGGAAATTCAATTGCTTTTACTTTTCTGTGTAACAAAGGATTTGGAGAAGAAGAGCAAATAATTTGTCAATGATTTGGGGTTGGGATTCTGTGTAGTGTTTCTTGTTCCATCTGCCAAGAAAATAAATAATGGAGAAAGATTAAAAAATGGCCAGTGGTGGTGTGTGTCTGTGTGTTAGTGGGTATGCATTGCAATTTGCTAAGGATAGCGAAATCCTGACCGACTTTATTATTAAACTCTGTTTTGTCTATTTGGTTCTCTTAGCAAATTATGTCCATTCCATCAAATTACTATTAAAAAACGTTTACTTAATAGCAATGTGGACCGTACGAAGACCTAGCGGAGGAGGGGGATGAGGACGGGAAATCGAGGGTGGTGGGCCGATCTCCATGGGCTCATGGTGGCAGCTCGGACAGCTATGGTGGTGGGGGTGGTGACTGTAATAGGATAGGAGATGGGATAGGTTACTTTGTGAGTTTTTGAAGTCAAGTCAATTAGGATTTTAGATGATTTTCAAAAGACTTCAAAAATCCTGGTGTGGCTCTAAAATACATCACTACCGGGCAAGTAAGCTACAGCTGTTTGTTCTGCATGGGCCCCACTGGGTTCCACTGGCTTCAACCAACTCCATACAATTGTGACCTTGGGTTGCTATACTTTGTAGCCCTAAGGTTGTTCAGCCCCAATTAGAGTCTTCATTGGGCCCCACCCTGAAAGTCCAGCCACCCAAAGGATTCTCATTATCATACACAATTTTTTTTTCTCGGTGGTGGAAGACGAACAACATTCCTCCATCTCTTCAAGGCGCTCATTTTTTTCACTTCAAATCAATTGTACTTGTTGGGTTTTTTTTTTTTTTTTTTTTTTTTCTAGTTCTGGTTTAATGAAAAAGGGCGTTAATTTATAGAGTAGTGATTTCATATCGAGACCCTATAACACTAATCTAATTGCTAAAGCCACTCCACCATCTAATTTTTTTAGTTGGAGCCCTCAAGTTTTGTGATAATTTACAATACACACCCCCACTCAATTGAACTTTACAAATTACTTGGAATCCTTCGAATTTGTTGTACATAAAATATTTATCCTAATTAATTTATAGATTAGTGATCTCATATACAAACCTATAACACTGTAACAGTATGCATGTGAGAAAAACCTTTCTAAATGCAAGATTGTTGCCGTCGCCGTCAACAATAATTCTAAGTCCTTTGGAAGGACCTAAAGTTTATAAACAAATAAAAGCAAATTAATAAAAAAAACATAAAGATAATGAAGTTAGTAACTTTTATTTTAAAAAACACAAACGAAGGGACCGCAGGTGTAGCTCGTGCACCACTGTTGGTCTTGTATAAAATCGATACTGACTAGTCGTGAATCTCGTCTGATCTATACAAATAATTACTGTTTTGGCTCTTCATGCACAGGAGTTTATATTTTCTTCCACCAATACGCAAATAATGTTATACACGTGCCAACCTGTAATTTATGTGTTAGAAAGTGATGTTCTTTTTCTATATATATACGTGTGCGCGCGCTTGAGGTGTGCATGCAGCACAAGAAGAAGAAAAAAATGAGTCACTCAGGAGCAGCTCTGTCAGCTATGAAGGTGATGATGGTGGTGATGGTCATGGCCCTGCTGACCACCACAAGTCATTGCATTAACATCAAACGGTAGCATCGTCAGCGGCGGCGGCTACTACTCCTCTTTGAGGTGTAATGGTCTCACTGCCAGTGCCACGGCATGTCGTATTGCATACTCCGAGTTCGACTTTGACTTGGAGTTCATGTTGGACTCAGAATTCAGCATAAGGCTCCTCGCGGATGGCGGTTCCTCCACCCCACCGATACATCAAGAGAAAGGGGAAACTTGCGTCCTGCAACCGATTTGGTACCGGACGATCCCTGCCATGGTGGGGAAAACAAAAATATCCCACCAGGTTGCAAGGACCCCACCGATAGGTCTTGCAACCGCCATAATTAGTAAGCCAATTACTACTGGATGGATGGATCCATGCGTTAGATCGTGTGCAAGCTTATAAGTTATATAAGTGGTGTCTCTTTTTTCTTTCTGTGTACGTAGAGAATTTGTGTTGGTACGTCTCTGCATTTGGTTCTTCTTTTTATTTTTTATTTTTATTTATTTATAAATATTAATGGAGGAAGAGAGATTCGACTTCCACAGTTAAGAGATGGAGTTGGTTGGTTCTTCAAATATGGATATTAAATTTGTGTTATATTAATCATTTGTGTTAGAAACTCACATCTTGACTTAATAGACATTTTTTCAAGAACTGTTCTGAATTAAACTAACTGACGCATTCTCGGATCTTAGAAGTATAAATTCGTTTTGTAATTAGTTTTCATTTTTGAAAATATTTTATGAAAATGATTTTAAAACACTTTTATCAGACGGACCCTTAAAGGAGTGAATTATATAGCATAATTGGAGAAATTATGGGCATCTTATAAACACTAGAAAATAAGTGATACTTGGCGATGATTAGTCTTGTTTAATATATGAATCAAAGATTCATTTTCTTGGCAGATGAATAAAGGTTCAATTGATATGGTGTGTTAACTGTATCATTGAAATTGTTGTAAGTGTGTATTGATTCTCTTGTGTTCATGTTTATGATTTGGAAATTCAATTGTTTTTACTTTTCTGTGTAACAAAGGACTTAGAAGAAGAGCAAATAATTTTTCAATGATTTGGGGTTGGGATTCTGTGTAGTGTTTCTTGTTCCATCTGCCAAGAAAATAAATGAGAAAGATTAAAAAAATGGCCAGTGGGTATGCATTGCAATTTGCAAGGATAGTGAAATCCTAACCAGACTTTATTACTAAACTCTGTTTTGTCTATTTGGTTCTACCAAGTTATGTCCATCTCCATCAAATTACTATTAAAAAAACGTTTACTTAATAACAATGTGGACCGTTGGAAGACCGAGCGGAGGAGAGGGACGAGCACGGGAAATCGAGGGTGGCATGGGCTCATGGTGGCAACTCGGACAGCTATGGTGGTGGGGGTGGTGACTGTAATAGGATTGGCGATGGGATAGGTTACGTTGTGAGTTTTTGAAGTCAAGTCAATTAGGATTTTAGATGATTTAAAAGACTTCAAAAATTCTGGTGTGGCTCTAAAATACATACACTACCGGGAACTGTGGGGGTTAGAGCTGGTGCTAAAGGGGGCGTAAAGCGGGCACAAGGCTCCACTGGTGTGGCTAAGTCTTCCAATCGATGACTCATCGCTGTGTGAGGTAGTGGTGAGTCCATCCAAAGAGCTGGAAATCCTTGACCTGAGGGGTTAGAAGTGGTCATTGGGCGGTGGTGGCTGGCCTTTGACAGCCACAAGAGGTCCATGAGACTACAATTTTGGAATTGTCATGGTCGGGCATTTTCCTGATAATTCCTCACAGAAAGATGCTTTTATGCACTATTAGCCCTCTGCACTGTGCCTCTCTCCTTCTTATTGGAGGTGTTGGCAGCTTTGTTTTTGTGCGTTTGTCTTTGTTTTCTACTATGAATGTTCTCCTCCGATTCCTTGTGGCTTTGCCTCGATGTTGGATCTTCTCCACCGTGTTACGTTCTAGGAGCGTGTCTCTCCTCAGTAATACTACTGCTGTTGAGGATGCTTTTAAAGTGCATTTGGCACTTACCTCTCGGGATTATGGTGGAGCTCTCTCTCACTCTGATGACGTATCCATCACCATCTTCCTCTCGGTTCTTTGGTTCTGTGACTTCTCTGGTGGTTTTGGTCTTTTGCGTTGGGTGTCTGCCAATTGGTTATGGGGGGTGCGGCATTTCTGAGTTCCTTCTTACGGGTTTCTTTTTTGTTTCTTGGCTTTTGTTGTTCTTTTTAATTTGAACTGGGTAAGAAGCTTGGTTCACCTTGAACTGAGGTCTAGCTACTTCTACCTGGTTCGTGTATTTCTGGCTTACAGTTTGCAATTTATGTTGCACAACACGGACACGGGGACACAGGAAACGCGACACGGAAAATCTCAAAAACTGCAGGAACACGGATACAGCTCAGGACACGGCAATTAAAATAATAATAAATCCGAATATATATTTTTAATTTTAATTAATATATATCTTAAAAAACTTTAAACATTTTTTGAATGGAGACAAGGGGTTTGGAACCCATGACCTCCTTTAAAACTCAAAGAGCTTACCAATACTCCACTAAGGGTCCTTGTGTTATAAAGAAACAATTAATTAATTTTTAATGGTCATGATTCTAGTACCAACTAACAAACATGGATTTTAAAAACAAAATTCATATGCAAACATGTATAATAATCAATAAATTCAAACAATCCAAATATAATGGAAAAAATCAAACACCATAACAAATACTGATTTTAAAAAACAAAAATTCGTATGCAAACTTTTATAATCAACAAATTCAAACAATTCAAATATAACAAAAATAATCAAACGCCACAACAAATATTGATTTTATAAAACAAAAAACAAACTAAAATAATCAAACATCATAACTAAGGGTTGCTAAAATAATCAAACATCATAACTAAGGGTTACAAAAATAATCAAACATCATAACTAACATTAATAAATAAGGAGTTCCATATCATATTCCAGAGTTATATTCATCCCAATTATTCTAATTGTGCATGTAGCTGGAAACCACTAATTGAAGCTCATCACCATCCTGAAAACCCCATTGCATGTTGTATTCATCCCATTCCTGATTGAATTTTCATAACTCCCATTAACAAGTTATTGAATTCATAATTTCATTCTCATAGTATGATGTAGTTCCAGGATTATTGATGTGGGTTGAATTGAATTGTGGCATGGAGTTGGATGAATTTTTTAACTCATGAAACCAACTTTCAAGTTGCTTGATTAGGGTTTGCTCCAAGTAGAGTCATTGACAAAGCTTTGAGCCTGCTTGATCCTTGAGGAAAGCTAACTGTGCTTGTAGTCGACCACCTGAAAAGTTCAAACCAAAAACATATCTCATTCGAGTTACTTCAACATACAACGTAGACAGGAAACCCAATCTGAACATACAAAGGGTACTAAATGATTAACCTGCTTGGAGAGCAAAAATATGTGAAACACAGCCATATAGTGGGATCTTGAAGCCTGGCTTCAGCTTCATGCCATATTGTCGTCGCGGCCTGACATCGATCGCTCAACGGAAGGTGAGCTAAAAGATTGGAACACATTGCTTGCGCCAAAAATCTTGTGGATGGCGGGAAAATGGGGTAGCTCCCTACTTCATAGGAGAAATAAGGCTAAAAAATACACCCTATCACACATTTTTTCTTAAGAACTTCAGGCTCCCACAGGGGGAAACGAGAACCAGCCATGGTTTTTTTTTTTTTAGGGAAGGACCGAAAGGTAGGGAAGGGAAGGAGAAAAGAAGGAAGGGAAGGAGGAAGGAGAAGGGAGGGAAGGAGAAAACCATGATAGCGGAAAGTGTGGGTGAAGGGGAAGGGGGAAGGGAAGGGAAGGGGAAGGAGAAGGAGAAAACACTCGATAGCGGGAAAGTGTGGGGTGAAGGGGAAGGGGAAGGGAAGGAGAAAACATGGGGAAAACACAGAAAGCAAAAAACCGGAAAGCAAATAATTGAGCATCTCTTTTATTTTGGATGAGCATAAACCCTACTTTCTTTCTTAAGGCCGCCGCACTCCTATCTTTTTCTTCCTTTTTTTCTCTGCCTTTCACTTAGCTAGTTCCATCAATTCGTCCCAAGGACTGGAAAGTGAAAGTGGGAAAAGACGTAAAAGAGGTCAAGCGAGACAAAAGAGGGAGAAAGACGTAAAAGAGGGAATGACCCTGCCTGCCATGTACATTGAATCAAACGGTTGAATACTTGGAACTTGTATGACTCGTGGATTGGATTCTTAGCTAGTAAATCAAACGGTTTAAAATTGCCTTTCTTCTCTACTGCTATGGAGGAAGATAAGAAAGAAAAATAGAAAACATAAATAAATGCATTTGAGAAAAAATATTTCCACTTTTAGCTCTTTTTAAAAAATATTTCAAATTCATCCACCAAAGTTTCAAAAATCACGTTTAGACCCCAGATTTTATTTTCAAAATTTCAAACAGGTCCCTGCCGTGTCTTGACCGGTTCTGGAGCAGTGTCTTGACCGTGTCGGAGCCGTTTTGACCGTGTCCAACCGTTCGCCGATCTACGGAAGGCGTGTCGGGGGGCGTGTGGAGCGGTGTCGGCGTGTCGACGTGTTAGGACTCACAAACGCTCCAGCATTGGAGTGTCCGTGCAACATAGTTTGCAATCTATCCCGTTTTTGGTTTTTTTGAAACCAAACATTGACCAAAAAAAAAAGCTACAGCTGTTTGTTCTGCATGGGGCCACTGGGTTCCACTGGCTTCAACCAGCTCCATACAATTGTGAACTTGATTGCAATGCTCTGGCCAGGCTTGGCCTTTTGAGCCCAATCTGGTTCCATTGGAGATGGGTTGTTTAGGTGGGTTTCTACACTTCGCAGCCCTAAGGTGGTTCAGCCCCAATTAGAGTCTCCATTGGGCCCTGCCCTAAAAGTCCAGCCACCCCAAAAGGATTTCGTAACCAATAATTTGTTTTTTCTCGGTGGTAGAAGATGAACAACATTTCTCCATCTTTCAAGGCACTCATTTTTTTCACTTCAAATCAATTGTACTTGTTGGGTTTTTTTTTCTTTCTTTTTCCATGATTTTATTGTTTCTTGATGATAATTTTCTTGTTATTAGTGTTGGGGTTTTTCTTGTTATTAGGGTTTAGGTTGGGTTCAGGTTTTTTACTGGTAAAATTCCAGTTTTGTAGACTTTTTATTTTCCTGAGTGATTCAATTTTATAATAGTGCGGAGAGAAAGAATTTTCCTTATCAACACATAACATTGTTTATACTAGTTTTTGTACATTGTTGCTTCATAGAACAGATTATCCTCTAAAATCCTAATTGGCTACACAACCGACCCCTAAGTTTATTTTATTTTATAACCGTTTTTATTATTTCTTAATATAAATTTCATATTTTAAAACAAATGGAGTATTCTAATTAATTATAATAGCGATTAAATTTTCAATGAGGCTGTAGGCACAAAAAGGCTTTTGACTCCAGAGCATGATCTCATGTTAAGAAAAAGCGTTTAAATAAAAAATATACAAACTAAATTAGCTAAATGAGTACAACAAAGAAATATTTCGCCATAGATCAATCCTCCCACCAACACCAAAAAAAACAAAAAAAAACCTGCTAAAGCCACTCCACCATTTTTGTCATTGTAACCCTCAATTTTGTGATAATTTGAACTTTACAAATCACTTCGAACCCTCCCTAATTTGTTGTACATAAAATGTTTATCCTAATTAATTATTAATAGGTTTGGCATAATGAAAAAATAGTGTTAATTTACAAACTAATAGTCTCATAATCGAAGTC
Organism: Prunus fruticosa; assembly: GCA_018703695.1. Classification (NCBI taxonomy): domain Eukaryota; kingdom Viridiplantae; phylum Streptophyta; class Magnoliopsida; order Rosales; family Rosaceae; genus Prunus; species Prunus fruticosa. The sequence goes on from CM031921.1 coordinate 14,941,848, forward strand.
ATATAACACTGTCTTACAGTTTGTGAGTAAACATCCTCCATATCATCTTATCCTTACTCTGGCTAAAAGATTATCCCCTCGTTAGGTGGCTTTTCGTTGTGTTGTGCCCTCATACGTAAGATTGCTGCCGTCATCAGCAATAATTCTATGTCCTTTGGAAAGACCTAAAGTTTGTAAACAAATAAAAAGCATAAAGAAAAGTGAAGTCAGTAACTTTTATTTAAAAAAACACAAACGGAAGGGACCGCAGGGGTAGCTAGTGCACCACTTTTGGTCTTGAATTGAATCGATTCTGATTAGTCGTGAATCTAGTGCTGATCTAATCAAACAATTACTGTTCTGGCTCTTTATGCACAGGAGTTCATATTTTCTTCCACCAATACGTAAATAATGTTATACACGTGCCAACCTGTAATTTGTATGTTAGAAGAGTAAAGAGATGTTCTTTTTCTATATATGTACGTGTGTGCGCGCTTGAGGAGTGCATGCAACACAAGAAGAAGAAAAAATGAGTCACTCAGGAGCAGCTCTGTCAGCTATGAAGGTGATGATGGTGGTGGTGGTGGTCATGGCCCTGCTGACCACCACAAGTAATTGCATTAATATCAACGGTAGCATCGTCAGCGGCAGCGGCCACTCCTCCTCTTCGAGGTGTAATGGTCTCACCGGCACGGCATGTCGTATTGCATACTCCGAGTTGGACTTTGACTTGGAGTTCATGTTGGACTCAGAATTCAGCATAAGGTTCCTCAGGGGTTGGCGATTCCAACTTCTTCACCAATATAGCACAAAACCCGAACATAGCTGCGTCCTGCGGCCCAGAAGAAGAAAAAGCTGGCAAGTGCCACGGTGACGCAAACAAAATACCCAAACCACCGCACTGCAAGGAGCCAGGCACTGAGACCAACAAGGATTGCCACCACTATCCGTAAGCCAATTACTACTGGATGGATCCATGCATTGGATCGTGTGCAAGCTTTTAAGTTATATAAGTGGTGTTATTTTTTCTGCTTTTTAATTTCTGTGTACGTAGAGAGTTCGTGTTGGTACGTCTCTGCATTTGGTTCCTCATTTTCTTTTTCGGTTTTTTATTTATTTTAAATATCAATGGAGGAAGAGAGATTCGACTTCCACAGTTAAGAAGATGGAGTTGGTTGGTTCTTTAAATATAGATTTTTGGTGTTATATTAACCACTTAAGTATGGATTACTCTCCTCTTTTTAACTTTTAAATGCTAGAAAAAAAAAAAAGAGAAAACATTACGGCTTGTGTCCCTGGTGCATACACTTATAATAGACATTTTGGGGAATTTGGATGAAAATGTTTTTCTTGTTTTGTTCTTGAAAGTACAACTTCGTTTTTTTTAGTTTTCATTTTTATCAATTTTTTTTTTGTGAAAATGGTTTTAAAACACTTTATCAGACAGGCATCATATAAACAGCTAGAAAATAAGTGATACTCGACCATGATTAGTCTTTTTTAATATATGAATCAAAGATTCATTTGAAAAATGCAAATTTTACCCCAATTATTTCATAGTCTATTCTCTAGGATTTCCCCGTTACTTTGGCATTCCTTCTCACCTAACTCAAATTAATGAAGCTCACAAAGTTGACTGGGAATAATCCCAGTAACTCCCCAAATAATACGTAAGGTTATTGCCACCAAGATCACTAATTATTTTCTTTTAAAAAGACTGTGAACGGATAAGCATAAATAAAGTAGTGAGCTTTAATTAAAACACACATGCGCAGGGATTGCAATAGCCTAGTGCTTGGATGCTAGCTACTGAGTGGTGAATCTCGTCTTATTTATATATAAAAAATTATTTATGGGACCTCTTAATAGAAATGGATTATATATAAGCGTCACTCGACTCTTTAAATAGTCATTTTCTTATATATATATATATATATATATGTAACTTTATTAAAGACCAAGCGCTGTGATTTGGTTGCTGGATTAAATTGGACTAATGTCTTAGTTGTTATTTAGTGATATTTAAATTTTCAGACAAGACTTATTAAATTGGAGAGCAATCAAATACATTGGGTATTACAAATCCCGTCTAGAAGGATAGTGCTTTATACATGTATGTAAGGACTCAGATATTTATCTCTTAACTGTAAACATATGCATTATTTAATCAAGGCTTATTCTCACAAAAGGTCCCTGAGGTTTACGAAACTATCAGATTGCATCCTTAATGTTTTTTTGTGTCATTGGTGGTCCTCAAGGTTAGTATGTGTAATCACAAATGGTCCCTCCGTTAGGTTCAGTCAGGAAAACTCCGTTAGTTCCGACGTGACATATATACATATCACAAAACATCCCTGAGGTTTACACATCTATTACAAATGGTCCTTGCAAATTTTTTTAATTTTTTAATTTAAAATTCATAAAATTTTGTTTTTATTTTTTATAATATTTAAAAATATATATTGTATTTTAAATACATATGATACTATATTTTGAAAATAAGGGCTCCACATATATGCCACACCAACAAACTAATGAAGTTTTTTTAAAAAATAATCTAAAATTCATAAAATTTAAAAATGAAAAAACCATTTATATAAGGATTTTAACCTTGAGGACCATGTATAAACCCTAAATCCTTGATTTTTTTCATTTTTAAATTTTATGAATTTTAAATTAATTTTTAAAAACTCCATTAGTTTGTTGATGTGGCATATATGTGGAACCCACATCTAAAATAATATAGTGTCATGTGTATTTAAAATACAATGTATATTTTAAAATAATTTAAAATTCATAAGATTTAAAAAAGAAAACCAAAATTTTATGAATTTTAAATGAAAAAAATTAAAAAAATTTGCAGGACCATTTGTGATAGATGTGTAAACCTCAGCGGATGTTTTGTGATATGTATATATGCCCTGTCAGCAAACTAACGGAGTTTTTGACGGAACCAACGTCAGGAACCATTTGTGATTACACATACTAACCTGAGGGACCACCAATGACACCAAAAAAACATTAAGGATGCGATATTGATAGTTTCGTAAACCTAGGGACCTTTTGTGATAATAAGCCTTTAATCAATGATTGCGCGAAAAAAAAAAGTTTATGGAGGGGCCTAGTTGTGGCTTTCTATGTGAGAGAAAGTAAAGAGCCAAGTTCTTTTTCTATATTAATATAGTGCTTTGAGGACTGCATGCAGAAGAACAATAATAAAAAAATAGTAAATTGAGCTTAGACCCATAAAATTCATTTGTAATCATCTACAACCCTTTCCTTTATTTTTCTATTTAAAATACCCAATTTTTCAAGTAAAACCCGCTGACTGGGATCCAAGTAAGCAAGTTACCTAATCTAGCTTAAAATCTAATTTATTCTATTTTCCTAAATTCCAAAACTACCCATATTTATAAGTTAACGTGTTATGTGGAGGTGTAACTAATGACACATGTTGAATTTGGAAAGATTTTCAAATGGTTGTAATGGATGTAGGAATTAATTTAGAAACTTATTTGAAATTAAATATTAAATTCAACATTAACATATTAGTAACGTTTTGGTTTATTTTAATGACAAAAAAAAAACGTTTTGGTTTATTTAATAAATTTTTGTTGTTGTTTTCCTTTTATGAATTATACTACTAGTAATCTATTTTTATTATAGTTTTATGAATAATAGTGTACATTCTAATTATGTTGGAAAATATTTTGATAATCTATTTATTGTTTGTTTTATGAAAAACATTTTTTTAAATGAACCTATTTTTCTCTAAATAATGTACCTATTTTTTTTCTCTAAATTATGTACCCTTTTTTCTACGAATAAAGTACCTATTATTTGTTTTATGAAAAACAATTTTTTAAATGAACCTATTTTCTCTCTCCAAATAATGCACCTATTTTTTCCTCTAATAATATACGTAGTAAAACAATGTACGTATTTTTTTTTAAATAAACCTATTTTTCCTCACCAAATAATGTACCTATACACATTTATAGGTATATTGTAAAATAATTTACCTATGGGTAAATAATGTACCTATATTTTCTATAAATTATTGTGTACCAATTTTTAATTTATGAAAAATGTAAGGAAATTTGAATTACAAAGTAACTGACTTATTTATTTTTAATTAATTTTTTTGGTAAATAATATACCTATATTTTATTTAAATAATATATTTATATTTTATACGTATATATTTATATTTATATTTTTTATAGGTACATTATTGGATTTGTAATTTACAGATATTTTTTGGTTTGCAATTTTAGGGGGCGGTATGTGAGAGGGAATGACAACCAAAAGAAATGGGGTGATTGATATGCTATTAATAGGGAGTGTTAATTACAATTATGACAGTGAATGAAATGCTTGAAATAAATTATAAATAAAATATGATGTTTGGTGGCAACGATTTAAAATATAACAAATACTACGAGCTATTTCTGTATCACTTCATTTAAATTTGAAATTGGGTTTTACACATAGATTTTTAGAGTGATGGGTATATGTAACGAAAATAGAAAAATGTAGGGATATTTGAACAAGCCCATAAAAAAAAGATGAGTCACTCAGGAGGAGCAATGAAGCTGATGATGGTGATGATGGTGATGATGGCCATGGCCCTGCTCACGACAAGCCATGGCATTGGCTTCCACATCAACACTAGCATCGTCACTGGTGGCTACTCTGCCTCCCGGTGCAATGGCCTTACCGACACGGCATGTCGAATTGCACACTCGGAGTTGGACTTTGACTTGGAGTTCATGTTGGACTCGGAATTAAGCATAAGGCTCCTCCAGACAGATCATAAGTCTATAGCTCAGCAGTCGTCGAATCCTGGCAAACCTGTCGTCCCCTGTGGCCGACCGGGTGGTGAGAAATGTCATGATAAGGGAAACATCACACCCAATTCTGAGCACTGCGCTGAGGAGAAAACCAATAGGGCTTGCTACAGAGTTGGCCGCTAGAAATAATCGGCCGCTACTACTACTACTACTGGTGTCGTTTGTTCTTTCTGCTTCTTAATATTTAGTGCCCTACTCGTCAGCGTTAGTTTAATTTCTGTGTACGTTTGTGTGCTTTAGATTCTCCCTCTTTTTTCTTTTTTTTTTCCGTTTTATTAAGGAAGTGGATTCAAACATGTTTTGTATCATTTAGAAGAATAAGTTGGTTAGTTATTCAAATATTTGTGTGCTGTAATCGTGTTACTAATTTCAAATCTATATGATTTACTCTTTCTTTTCAATGTCGGAAAAATAAAACATTACAATTTTTTGGGTATCTCTACAACAGTACAAACCGGGTTGGTCGAAACTACATGAGAATTATTAGAAGAGAGCATTTTCGGTCACCAGCTTAATTTAAAAAAAAAATTTCGATGGAGGATCACCACCTTAATTAATAGTGAGCATTTTGTTACATGAATTTAAAAAATTAAACTCATCATTTGTTGATTCAAATCTATATGAATTTCTAGCGTTCATGATTTCTTGATTCATTAGTTTACTTGCTTAAACAAGAGCAACGTCTCCAGAATAAATGCTTATTCCCCAATAATTTGTTCCTATAACCAATAATTTGTTCCTTGTCTATGTTTTAGGATTCCACATTACTTTAGCATATTTCTTTTTCCTCTTTTTCACTTTATCAGACAACAGCAACAAAAGAAAAAGCAAAAGCTATCATATTGAGAGTGATGCTTGTACAACAATGTAGAAATAAACCACGTACTATAAAAAATAAAAATAAAAATAAAAATAAAAATAAAAATAAAAAGAAAAAATGTCTACCTACCTTACTATTTACACCACGTACTTTATAAATAAATAAATAAAAAGCAACTCCTTGCTTTATAAAAATAAAAAAGAAAAAAAAAACCACGTACTTTTAAGGTCTTTAATTAATTAAAAACACCCACCAAACTTACCGAAAATGTCATGTGAAATGTCTACCTACCATACTATTTACACCACAGCAACTCTGAACACACGAACTCCTCTCCCTTCACATGTGAAATCCCCCACTGCGAATAGCGAGGCAACTGTGAATGATGATGACATTGGAGATCATGATGGCTCATGACTACCATGAAAGAGTACCCTATTGATATATACCATGCACTTGAGGAGAAACAACTCTGTAATAACGTTGTTTTATCATATCCGGGCAAATACGGTATGCAATATTAATAATTTTTTTACCTTAGGATATTGTGATTGTGTTAGGGAAGATAAAAGCAGTCTATCCCCATTTCACACAAATTTTTTTGTCAAGTGAAAGTATTAAATTTTAGAGGGTATACAAGCTTAGAGTAGGGATATCAAACAAAGTCGTGAAGAACAATCTGAAAATCGTAAAATTTGATGGAAAACGGAATGTTATTGACCCATGCCTTATTTGGGGATATAATCATTTGCGGCCAAAGAAGGTGTCTGACATCGCACAATATAAAAATGATAAGTGCAATTGTCAGTATATTCTCTCTTGAATTGTATACCTGAGCATTTCTGATTTTTTATGATACGTCTCTTGTGTTTTTTCCTGTTATTGAATCAATAAGTTAAGGTATTTTTGAAATAAAATAATTGAAAAATCGAAAATTAAATACTATAATCCTATAGAGTAATTTTGATATGAAATACTATAATCCTAAAGTTACAAATCCTTGCCCTCATCTCTTCCACAAGTCTAGCCATCTAACCTTTGGTTTTTGACACTGCATTCATAACATGTGAATTAAGGTATAGAAAGTTCCATTTTGAAAATTGAGGGACTATAAAGTTTTTTTTGTTTTTTTTCAATATATATGCACTCTGGTCCAGCCAAATTGAGCCTAGACAAGAGTGACGTGAACTGAGCCCATTACAGAAAAAATTGAAGGCCACTCTCATTTCTCACTTCCATTTCTTTCTTGATGGTTCGTGGTGATAATGCTTTTATTTTGACAAAATAAAACTTTAGTTTCTGTCCTTCAAATTTTCAGCCTTGCCCTTCAAATTTTTCTTTACAATACTTGCAAGTTGCAGGACAAGGAACTACCAACTTCCAGGTTGCAATTTGCAACCACATCGTTATAGCCTAAACCAACAAACATTTCTAATTCTCTCGTCTCTTCTTTTTCTTTATACAAATGATAGTCTAAGTTACTTTAAATTAATCCAATTCATGAAAGAGAATCGAAACTTGAGTGCAACGGACAAGCTTACTGCGATGGGTACTCGCCTAACACTCATACGCAATAATGTTATAAGATAAACCACAAGTCAGCTTCCCACTAAGCTCATGACATTGTTGTCCCTTCCATTTAAACAACAATACAAGTGGGACCCACTCAACAGCACCAAAAGGGACCTCACAGAGGATCACAACTTCACAAGACCCTCTATGAGATAAAAAGTTACAAACCCAAGTAGGACTTTTTGTGTTCGGAACTATTTACAATCAGAATTTTCGCATGAAGCTGATTCACAAACGTCTCTAATCCTTGGCCATCCCAATCCAATTGTCAATAGTCTGAAAATGACTTTTTTTTTTCACTGTGGAGAGTAGGATATGATCAAAGTTTGCTTATCTCAATGTGCCTACATCTGACTAGAGTTTCTTGACTTGTGGTTGGGATGATGGGCAGTAAAAGCACATGAAGATCTGGTAGCTCCGAGAGCACAGTAGACAGCTGGTAGCAAATTGATCCTATCCAATGTCATTCAATCACATTGATGCATGAACGACTTTTCATTGCCGTTTAGTTTGTTTTGCCATACTTTCCGCCTTGTCATATACATAATCAATTGGATAAGCGATTAATGCAAATCTAATTGGATGTCGAAATTTTCTCAAGTGAAAGATTGAATCTAATTGGAATGTCGAAATTGTTTTGCCATATACTTTCTGATGGTTGCCACTGGGGATAGCCAGGTGAACCCCACATCTGGACACCAGCTGGTTGACTGCCAGTTGTCCCCACATTGGATAGACTGGTGCCATGGATAAGGAATTATTATAATGATATGGGGGAAAGGCCATGATAGGCTTCTGATTCTGAGGATAATAACTCCTTTGATGATTTTTTTTCTACCATAAAAAAATACATAAACATATGAGAAGGTAGAATATCACATTTTGGTGGTTCGCCTCGGACCTCCAAAACCTTAGGACCACTGCTGTGATAAGCCCAATGTGAGAGACGACGGACTTGGTTGAGAGAGAGAACTTCTTCCATGGGGCAGCTGGCAGGTCTACCTCACTGTTAATTTATGGCCAATTTCAATTGGTTCTGTGTATTGCATTGTATGAATATGTAAAGCGTGTCTAAGAAAAATTACTCAACTCATTACAAAAACAAAAAGAAAATACAAAAGTTACTCAACTCATTAAAAAAAATATTATTAAAGAAAAATTCCAACTGATTTGCACGTAAAGCGTGTATAAGGTGAGGGGGGCCATTGTGCCGTCTCCTTTTCTCCGGTGTGTGAATTCTTGAGTTGATCAATTTCAATGGTTTGTCGGCCACTTCTCGGATATTGTAATTTAGGGCCTTTCTCCATTGCGAATTACATTGATGCGGATTCAATACGGATTTCTATTTTGATCTGTTAGCTGACTTGGGCGGTGAAAATTTAACACAACAAACAAGACATAAAAAATTACCAATATCTGACTTTGCACCGCCATTTGAGAACCAGGAGAAACAACAGACCATTCAACCCATGATTTCTCTTTCCCATTTCATCTCCTCCATGTTCGATTTTTTCAGCTCTTTTTTTGAGTCAATATATATATCGGATTCAATAAACAATGATATAAAAGAAAGAAAAAAAAACCCATAAATTATTGAAAAAATCAGCTCTAAAACTCATCTCAGAAATCATCGTTTAAGAAGCAAACCCCTTTTTCAGACCCAAAAAAAAAACACCAAACCCAATTGTGTTAGAAAAAAAAAAAATAAAAACTAGAGAGAAAAATTAACTTTTTGTTTGTGGAGAAGCTTTTGTTTGCTGTCGCGTTTGCACTGAGGTGTCAAAACGGCGGGCCGGCCCGCACGACACGAGTCCAGCCCATTTAAATGAGGCACGGCACGACACGGACGAGAGCGAATATTAGTGGGCCGTGCTCGGCACGGTGCGAGAGCTTGGACCGGGCCGGATTTAAGAAAAGGTCCAATGGACGGGGCCGGCCCGTGGCCCGAAATTAATGGACTTGGCCCTAGCCCGCTCAGAAGCGGGGCACGAGCCCCGAGCCGCTTAAGCACGGCCCGAGCCCGCTTCAAGCCTCTATTGCATTTTTTTAAGAAAAAAAAGAGTTGGAATAACAAACCATGCGTGAGGCCATGCGTGAAGTACTTTTCACTCAACAAACCATGCGTGAAGTACTTTTCAATAACAAACCATGCGTGGTTTCCTCCCCACGCACATATTTTCAGTAGTCTCCTGGCTGGTCAAGTTTTATAACTCCCATGCCTACCTTTTATAGTTCCCAAGTCTGTTTATTGACACAACACAAGCTTCCCCATTATTCTCTTCAACGCTTAGAGGCTCCAGCTCTCCTCACGTGAGTCTTGTGACCTGCTCAGAAACCCATATCTCCTCAGCTCAAAATGAAATATTTCTTTCCTCAAACTTGTTCATCTGCCTCATGAGTAGAACATCTGGAAAATTAGCCCAATCGGAGAAATATAAACACCTCAAACCCTAGTTGGAGTACGACAGCTCATCTCGTCTCTGATCTCTGTGTTCACTAAAGGGGATGCTTTTGCATGCGGGTTTATATTCCGATTTGCATCTCTATTCCTTCATAACAATTGTTTCTGAGGTTGATATCTACAACATATCCAAATTTCAAAGCAAACGGAGATTTCTATCTACCTTAAATCAGTGTTCGAGGTGAGATTAGTCTTTACTTTCATTCCTGTTTGCTCGTTCGCTTTAGTGTGCCCTTATTCACTCTTCCATGTGGCCTTCCTCTGATCTATTGGCTTCGGTCCTTACATCAAAGTTGTTTACTTATGTCTTAGTTATAATCTGTGAAAATTGGAACTTTAAGCTAAGAAGTGTAGTTATCTCAAAGTGTGATGAAGTGTCGCCTACTCATTTTGTTATGCTATTGATGTAGGCTTGGATTATTTCTCTTGTGTGTCAATTTCTCTTGATCAGCAAAAACCAATTCTCTAATTCTACAGAGTTGGGTTTGCAAGGTAAGAGCTTTAACATATAGTTTCTATGTTTGGTTGCTCAAAATTTGTGAGAAACATTGATTGTAAGGTTTGATCTTGTTTTTATTTTTATTTTTAATTATTTATCAAAACAACAGTCTAAATTTTTTGATTTTTTGGTGTGGGTTTTACAGAGTTGCTTTTACCTTCTGGGTTCTAATTGAATGGTAAGTATATGGTTTGGATTTTCAACCATTCTTTTCTTAATATAATTAACAAACTCTGTTACAAAAAGCTCAACACATTTAACCCCATTGAGAATATATTTTGAGAGAAAAGCTGAAATGGATCCTAGAAGGGATTTGAGATATTTTCTGGAATTACTGTAATCACAAAGGGAGGTATTTATTTAATTTTTCTGGTTAATGGATCCTAAGAGTAATTATATTGATTTTGGTGAGCATTATGATAATAATTTTGAACATCTTAATCCTGATAACATGCCTAATCATGAAAATAACTTAACCTCTAATGATGTGGAGCAACCTCTGCATGCTGTGATGTCTCTTGAATCAAACACTCAAGAAGAAAACATTGGATCGAACTGAGGTTAAAAAAAGAGAAAAAAACTTCTGAAGTTTGGAAACATTTTAAAGTTTGTGACCAAAAACTTGATGATGGGACTATTCTTCCAAAGGCTATGTGTATTATTGCAAGCATACTTGACTTGTAAAACTCAAATGGTACTGGGCATCTTCATAGGCATTTTAATGCATGTCTTAAAAGTTATTAAAACACAACTTCAATTGATTAGGGATGCTATTGGTTATATTTCTTCTAGTAGCTCTAGACAACAAGACTTTGCTCACCTTTGTATTTCTCATGGTTTGAAACCTATAAAATTGAAAAAAGACATGCATATTCGTTGGAACTCAACTTATCACATGCTTAAAAGTTGTAAAGGTTACACCAATGTCATCAATTTTTATTACAATAATAAAATGAATGATAATCTGTTGAGGGACGAAGAGTGGAATGTATGCTTTACTTTGGTGGACTTTTTGGAGTTTTTTATGATGCTACATGTAACTGTTCTGGTGTTTATTATCCAACATCTCCCCTATTGCACTTCATGATTTATTTTCAATTAGTGCTACCTTTGCTAAATACAGATATGATACTACATGTAATTTTCCAAGACATTTGTGAGCAAATGGAAACTAAATATAAAAAGTATTGGACAAAGATTCCTTATACTTTTTGTTTTGGTGCAATAATGGATCCTAGAATTAAAGTAAGTGGTTTGGAAGTAATATTGACTGAAATTTCAAGAAATTTATCAATTACTTTACCACTTACAATATCCAATATTAGAAGACATTCAATGATACTTATTTGTTGTATGAGAAGAAATATAGTGATGGTACAATAGCTACACAAACTGCTCCAACTGTTTATTTATTTGGTTCATCTTCATCTTAGTAGTGCAGCTGTTTTTGGTATGCTTGCTAGCAAAGGAAAACAAAAGAGTGTAATGAGTTCTGATCCTGAAGTGTTTAAGTATTTGGATCTACGCATTTGTTGAATTTATGATGAGGAAGAAAGAAATAATTTCAATATTTTGGATTGGTGGAAAGCACATGAAAGAACTTCCTGTGCTTTCCATTATGGCACGTGATGTACTAGCAATTCCGGTGTCCACAGTAGCTTCGGAGCTGCTTTTAGTGCAGGTGGTCGTGTGGACGGAAGAGGACGAGGCTTACTCCTCAAATATGCGAGGCACTTATGTGTTTTAAGGATTGGGAAGATGCTGATTTCGAACTCAAAGTTTTGTAGATGAAGATCTCTCATATTTTGAAGATGACAGCACAAGTTCCCTTAATGAAGAAAGTTAGTTGAGATTAATTTTGGACAAGTATTTGATTGACTCATTGGTGTCCTAGATTAATTTTGTTTTCCATTTTGCGTAATTTGGGAGGGTAATGGTACTCTTTTTCCTTGATCGGATTTTCCTCCTTTGGGAGTTTTTTAGGCAAGGTTTTAATGAGGCTATTTTTTTGCCCTCCAAACTTTCATATTGTTTAGATGTTTGATTGATTAATGTTTTTAAATAGTTAGTAATTCCTTGCTTCTAATTATATTTTTTATGTTTATAATATGAATTATGTAGTGGAAAAAAAATAGAGGGAAAAAAAAATAAATTAAATGGGTTGGTTCTTGGGCCCGAAGATGGCACGAGCACGAGCACGGGCACGGCATGAGCCCGGCCGGCCCCGTTTCAATTTCGACATGGGCTTTTGGCCGGGCTGGGTTTTATGATTTTACTGAATGGGTGGCACGGCACGGTCCGCTAAGTTAAATGGGCCGGCCCGGCACGACACGGAAATGTTAAAACGAAGAGTTTAGATGGACGGGGCCGCCAGGCCACGCCCCGTTAAAGCACCTCTAGTTTGCACTTCAATTTTAATCCTTGCGTGCATATTTTTTGGTTCTAGATTTATGTTCTTTGAGCTATTGGTATGGAGTAAAGCTTGGGAAAACTCTTAAGGTGGGGGAGGAACTCAAAGCACCGGGGAAGAATGTGTGGTCTTTTGCTTCATAATTTGCACAACCACTGCTCCGAGACCAATTGGAAATCTGCATGATTTTGTTACAAGGGGATCCATCTCCACTCCAAGTGAATCAAACAAGGAAGCCAACCCTTCTAATTGCAATCACAATGGGTAAGATAGTCCATGCCCCATTTCCTATACCTCCTCCATTGATATATTTTGACTAAAAAAGAGAGATGAAAAAATCAAACATTGAGGAGATGAAATGAGAAAGAGAAAGCATGGATGAGTAGTGGTATCTTGTTTCTCTGTTCTAAATGGCGGGTGCAAAGTCATATATGGGTTTTTTTTTATGTCTTGTTTGTTGTGTTAAATCTCCACCGCCCAAGCCATCTAACGGATAAAAAAAGAAATCCGTATTCAAACCGCATCAATGTAATCGCAATGGAGAAAGGCCCTTGTAATTTATATATACCACCTTCTTTTGTTTCAATGCGTGCATCATGCATGCATGGTGCATGATGCATGATGGATGAGGTTCTTCGCGGAAAGTGCTTGGGCTATTTTTTTTTGGTAAAAGGATGAGGGGTAGTGCCCCTAACTACAAACAAACTAAGCGGGGTTGGGCAACCCCTACAATATCATCCACTAGGATTGTTGCAGCCCAAGGAGGCACAGTATCAAATAAGCATAGTCCCAGATCAATATTAAAGCTCCAAATTGGCCGGCGTCAGCTCAGCGATTCTTCTCTGTACAATATGCTTGACATCACATATATTCAATATATTCATGAGGTTTCTACAGTTCGCAATTAAGCCAGCAAGAGGGATGCAGCTCATCAATGTTGCGTCGATTCGCTGCCACCAAATAGATTAACCTGCATCCTCAACTTGTGATACTCGCAGTGCACGAGCCGGTCGGTCGTATAGCATATGTAAGTGTGAGGTTGATTCCAGGGATTGGTGATTGAATGATCCAATTCAGATTTTCCTACACAAAGAGAGAAATGAAAACAAAAGAAGAAAAAAGATTTTGTACAACATTTGAGAACTCGAGAATTTGGAAGAGGGTGTTTGGGAAGCTTAGGATGTTTGAAAGAGAAGAGAATGGTGTTTGAGAACTTGGAGAATATTTGAAGAGAAGAAAGTGGTGTTTGAGAAAGTTTGGGGATTTTGATAAAGGAATGGGAAGGTGTTTGAGAAAAGAGAAGGGATGAGTGTTTGGGAAATGTTTGAGTAGATGGAGAACTTTGAAAGAGAATGTGTTTGAGAAACTTGAGGATTTTGGAAGAAAAGTGTTTTCAACTTTAAAGAATTTGGAGAGAGCATCTGTTTGAGATTTAGTGCAAGCATCTGTTACAACGATTGAGAACTACAAAGGGGAAGCTAAAGAGAATTTGAGGGAGAGAAGGAAGGGAGCTCTAGATATGTTTTGAGAGCTCCCCCTGGGGTGTGTTTAAGAGCTGAGAGAACTTTTCCTATTTATAGGCCTACAGGGAAAGTGAAATTGTTGAATTATATTAATTGGAGTCTCTTAATCACACTCACTTCACCAACTTAAAACACTCTTAATTCACCTAACACACTATTGCATTTTGAAAACAATTCCTCTTGTCTTTAGGCTTAATCTTGCAGCTCCCACTTCATCATCTTTCAATTCATTTGGCTGCTGCAAAATTCCACTCAAATATAGGTATTGAATATGCTTCACCAAACTTTCCCACAATCAACAACACATCATTATTGCATATGCCATGGATGACAATAGTGCATCCACTTGTGGGCACTGTTTCCGCTTGTCGCTTCATCCTAAAAAATCTGGTAATATGTGGATCTTGAAGCTCTTTGTAATTATGTTTTCCAAGATATGCAGACCAACTAAGAGGAAAAATCGGAAGGCCTTCAAATGTGATTTTTGGCCCAGTAACCAGATGCTGCCTAATTTAACCTTAAGTTGCCAAAACATGTATAACTTTATCTAGAAGACTCAGGATCATGAACCGTAAAATTTTACAGAACATAGACTTCCGTAGCTTTCCAATGATGTATGGCTCATTATCTGGTTCTTCTTGAGTAAGTACAATCTAAATCCGTGTAGTCTATCTCACTGCAGACACCGTTTTGAGTTAATTTGTCTCCAAAATGCAATTCGTGAGTCTCAAGCTTATTACACTTGAAATAAACACAAAACTTTATTTAAAAGTCCAAGTTTGACTCAAAAATATAACCAAATCATA